>JAHTLZ010000129.1:14051905-14085327 GCA_023846285.1 Phrynocephalus versicolor
GAGTATGAGGATATTCAGATAAGCTCCTGAAAACAAATGTAGAGGGACAGGAAGAAATGTGATAGTTAACCACTGCAGAATAATTTACAAGACTATCTGGCTGAGGAGACGTTTTGCTAAAGCAAGTTGTTAGTCCCAATGAGAGTAAACCCCATTAAAGAGTGGTATTCATTCATATAACTGTTGATGTACTTAGAATCAGTGGGTCTACTCTCATTGGGATTAACAGTTGGATATAGATCTTGCAGTTAGATTAGAATTCAAATGCTTGTGCCCTAAGTCTGGAGGAAGCCTTTAGGCCAGTGTTGGCGAACCTATGGCATGGGTGCCAAAGGTGGCAACTCGGAGCCCTTTCTGTGGGCACCTGACATCACCCCTTCACAGCTGCCTGTATTCAGATTAAATTGCTGTTTTAGCACTTTGCAAAAAATGTGTGGGTTTTGAATCGCAGTTTGGGCACTCGGTCTCTAAAAGGTTCGCCATCACTGCTTTAGACAGAGTTCTCACGTAATAGGAAGCCAGGATGTCTCACTCACTCACTGGAACATGCTGCAGCTTTCTTGGGCTCAGACACTCCCCTCACCTTCTTCTTATGCTCCAGGAGGAGATGAGAAACACACAAATTCTAGGGTCTGTGATTTGCTTAAATTGCACTGATCAAGGATTTGAAGCCCCAATGAATGATTAGGATGAGCTGATGTGATCAGTATGCTCATTCTCTTTTCTTAGTAAAATTTTAACAGCTTGTGGTTAAAGAATATAAAGGTCCCTGACGTTTGGTTGAAATCTACTTTTATATTATTTGTCTGCAAATCTTGATACCATAACGTACATTTTCTTACCTAACTAAATCTTATTGGCCAAAATCCTATTTCTTATACCCACCAGCATAAGTTAAATGGGATAAAAATCATGGTGGGGAGTTGTCAAAAGTTTAGAAGTCAATGCTCTTGTTTTCCATCACATCCCAAGTCACATAATTGATGTTTAATGATGTTTAAGTAGTAGCACTTGCCAGTGATGGTGTTTGAATTATCCTGGCTGAGCATAACAATAGGATTCTGGTCATAAAGCTTTCAAAATAAACCAGTTTTGAAAAATGTGACTAAGAAATCAGATTAACCCTTTGACACTGACAAGAACATGGTGTTCATGAGATGGCGCTTTTCCGCTAACTTCCTAGTCTTTGCTAACTTGTAATGATCAAACACACATTTTGGGTGTGAGCAGTATTAACCTTGTTATTCCAAGGAGGAAGTCTGAAGAAGAACGTCAGAAGAAGGAAGACGAAAGAGCACGGCGTGAGTACATTAAGCAGGAATACATGAGGCGAAAGCAGCTGAAGCTCATGGAAGACATGGATATTGTCATAAAGCATCGCCCCCATTCATCCAAGCAAAAGAAGCCACGTCCCAAGTCCATTCACAGAGATCATATTGAGTCACCCAAAACTCCCATCAAAGGCCCTCCAGGTAATAAATAAAGCATTAGACAGATGTCAATGTTGGTTTGCAGTACGATATTGTTGAAATATAATGCACGACTAATTCTTGTTTTAGGGCATTTATTCCAGGGATCCATAGTGCAGTAAGCCTCCTGTTAAATCGGTCCACCCTTCAAGCTCTTTGTTTCTGTTATCCTTAGAAGGGAGGAAATAAATCTGAATGCTACTCTTTGGCTAGGCTGCTCGGTTTTGTCATGTCTAAACTTAGAAAGACATGGGCAACTGTAAGTGTGATTCAATATAAAGTGGTACCTTGGATAACGAATTTAATTCATTCTCTGAGGCAATTCGTTATCCTAAAAAAATCATCCGAAACACGGTTTCCCATAGGAATGAATGGGAAACCAATTAATCCGCTCCAGAGCCTAGGAAAATGACACAGACACCTGGTTTTTTTCTCAAAACACTTCATAAAGTGCACTTTAAAGGTACAGATGCAGTGCTACCTGGGATAACTCTTTTTTACTTATGCATGCTGGAAATTCATTATCCGAGGCAGCCCATAGGGAAAATTCGTTATCTGAGGCAGCCCATAGGGAAATTCGTTATCCGAAGCAGCCCATAGAGAGAATTCATTATACGAGGCAGACCTATACCTAGAAAATGCGATTCGTTATCCACGGCAGCCCATAGGGAAAATTTGTTATCCAAGGCAGCACTATACCTGGAAATTGCAATTTGTTATCCAAAAAATTCATTATCAGGGGCATTCGTTATCCAAGGTATTACTGTACATCAATTAGCCACAACGTTAAAACCAGTTGCTTAATATCAGTCCCCCCTTATGCTGCCAAAACAGCTCTGATGCATTGAGGCATGGACTCCACAAGACCTCTGAACATGTCCTGGGTTATCTGGCGCCAAGACATTAGCAGTAGACCCTCCTAAGTCCTGCAAGTTGTGAGGTGGGGCTTTCTTGAATTGCATCTGGTGTTCCAGCACATCCCATAGATGCTTAATTGGATTGATATCTGGGGAATCTGGAAGCCAAGGAACACCTTTATCTCTTTTCCATGTTCTTCATACCGTTCCTGAACACTGTTGGCTGTGTGGCAGGATGTATTATCCTGCTGAAAGAAGTCACTGTCATCAGGGAACACAATGAAAGGGTGCACATAGTCTGCAAACAATCTCAGGGCAGGTGATACATGCCAAAGTAATACCCACATAAGAAAATAAGAAGAGCCATGATGGGTCAGGCTGAAGGCCCATCTAGTCCAGCTTACTGTATCTCACAGCAAATGTGTCTGGGAGCGCACGAGAGTAGATATCTGTCTCCTGATACCACTCCCTGCATCTGGCTCTTGAAGTACCTTGGTTTTAAGCCTGGAGATTACACATCTCCATCATGGCTTGTAGCCTGTGATGGACTTTTCCTCCAGGAATCTGTCCAATCTCCTTTTGAAGGCATCCAGGCCAGATACCATCACCACACCCTGTGGAAGGGAGTTCCACAGACTAAAAAAACGCTGAGTAAAGAAGTATTTTCTTTTGTCTGTTATCACTCTTCCAACCCTCAATTTGAGTGAATGTCCCCTAGTTCTGATAGTTTGTGAGAGGAAGAATAGTGTCCTTCTATCTACGAATGCCAGGGTCCAGGTTTTCCCAGCAGAACATTGCCCAGAGTATAACACTGCCTCTCTTGGCTGTCTTCTTCTCATAGAGCATCTGGCTGCCATCTCTTCCCCAGATAAATGGCACACAGACCCGGCCATCCACCCGATCTAAAAGAAAACTTGATTTGTCAGACCAGCCAACCTTCTTCCATTGTACCATGCTCCAGTTCTGACATTCACGTCCCATTATAGTTGTTTTTGGCATTCCACAGGGGTCCATTTGGGCACTCTGACCATTCTGCAGCTACATAGCCCCATATACAGTGGTACCTCAACTTAACGGTTGCTTTGACAACTGAACAATTCAACTTACAAACCCAGAGCCAATTTTGACAGATCTGACCTGTCAAAGTCAGCTGTCTGGCGGGGCTGTGGAGAGCAGCCTTCAGCTGTCCTTGATTGAGGGGGGTTGGGACAGTCTTCCCATGGGAATGCACTGAAAACCAATTAATCTGTTCCCCTTTTTGCCTTTCTCCAACCTCCAGAACAGATTAATTGATTTTCAATGCATTCCTATGAGAAACTGCTATTCAATTTACAAATAACTTGACTTCCGAATGTGCATTCGGAACGTATTAATCTTGTAAGTTGAGGTACTACTGTACAGCAAATTGCGACGATGTGAGTGTTCTGACGTCTTTCTGTTATGGCCAGCATTACATTTTTCAGCAATTCCAGCTAACGTAGGTCTTCTATGTGATGAGACCAGACAGGCTAGATACAATCCCCAAATGCATCAGTGAGCCTTGGACACCCGCAACCCTGACAAACATTCACAGGTTGTCCTTTCTTGCAGCACTTTTAGTAGGTACTAATCACCGCATACCATGAACACCTCATAAAAGTTCCTGTTTGGGAGATGCTCCGACCTAATTGTTCAGCCATCACTATTTGGACCTTGTCAGAGCCACTCATATCTTTTTGCTTGCCCATATTCCGTGTTTCCAGCACATGACATCCAAGAACAGAGTGTTCACTTGTTTTCTAATATATCCCACCCTTTCACAGGTGCCATTATAATGATATAATCCTAGTTATTCTCTTCATCTGTCAGTGTGTTAGTGTTGTGGCTGATTGGTTTAAAATAAAGTCAGAGTTTAGAGAAAATACTATAACAAACGCTAAAATATCAAGCAACCTCCTGCCAGCATAGCTAAAACTGGCCATTCTGGCTGGGTTATTCTGGGAGTTGTGGTCCAAAAATAATAATTTCACCAAGCTTTGAACAGCACCCACACTAGACCATTTTACTTGCTTTAACTTGATTTCTATACCTATAATCCCTAATTCTTTTTTATGCTTAGCTTTAGAACAACTGAAAATCATGCTGGAATTTATATGTCACAGAGTTTCACAACAGGACAACAAGCGTTTATAAATTATGGAGCATATGTGTACAATTCAAATAAACACTAATAGGGGAAAATATTTCTTAGAGATCTGGAGAGGTTTCTTTCTTGGTGGCATATCTAATGATCAGATTCTATGTTCCTTACTGTCATTTGCTTGAAAGTCCTGCTCTTTATCTTGGTTCACAATTTGACTGTGTTGTGTATGTTATTTCCTCTGTAGTATCCAGCCTTTCACTGGCATCACTAAATACAGGAGATAATGAAAGTGTGCAGTCAGGAAAGAGAACTCCAAGGTAAATCTTCATTTAATGGTTTCCTTTTGATAGACATCATTAAATCACCATATTTATTGCTATGTAAGACACACCTGACCATAAGACGCACCTAGTTTTTAGAGGAGGAAAACAAGAAAAAAATGTTCAGCCTAAGGTTTCATGGCGGGGAATTCTGGCTGCAAAAGGGGAGGGCAGAAGCTCTGTGAGGGAGACATCCTTGCAAACAAGGTGATTTTTGATCAGGGAATCCTAGCTGCAAAAGGGGAGGGTTGCAAAACAAGGTGATTGGAACTGTAGAATCCAGGCTGCAAAAGGGGGAGGATTGCAAACGAGGTGGTTGGGACTGGGGAATCCAGGCTGCAAAAGCGAATGGTTGCAAACTAGGTAGTTTGAACTGTGGAATCCCAGCTGCAAAAAGGGAGGGTTGCAAATGAGATGATTGGGACTGGGGAATCTAGGCTGCAGAAAAGGGAAGAGTTGCAAACAAAGTGATTGAAACTGGGGAATCCAGGCTGCAAAAGGGGAGGGCACAGGCTCTTTGCAAACAGGATGATTGGAACTGTGTAATCCTGGCTGCAGCAGGTGATGGGAGAGGCTCCATGCGGGTAACTTCTCTCTAAATGAAAATCTGTGATACATATGCTGCCGGAACTACTGTATACACTCTATAAGACACACGGGCATTTCCCCCTTATTTTTTAGGGTGGGAAAGTGCATCTATCTTATAGAGGAAAAAATATGGTAAATCAGAAGAAAACACATTAAAGTTGACTTAACAATCAACTTTTGTTCGATAGGTTTCCTCTAGTAGTCCTCAGTACAGTACTTGGATTTAATGTATAATCTTTAGTAGGCACATTTCTGTTCATTTAATGATGCAACCATTTGTAATTTAGAATAATACATGAATTACTGTAAGTCTTGATGGTTTATGATGCTGATGTGGCCATCATACTGCATGGTGGCCTCATGTTAAGCCAACATTTTGTTTCTCGGGCCATGACGAGTCACTCACAATCCTCCATACTCCAGTAGGCAGTTTTTTTTTTTACATTTGCAGTTACATGACATCACATACACACACATGCCACATGCATGTGGCTGGATTCTTACAGGCTGGGAGGCAAGACCTAAGGCGATTTTATTCAGTGCTTTCCAGAGGCTGGCACAGACCCTCTGTTTGTTGAGACATGAAAACAGGAGAGAATTAAGCTGTGGTCCTGTGCACAGTTAACCAAGTACACAGGATTTGAGTTGCTTCTTAGTAAATATGGAAGTATTAGAAATGCAATAGTGCAGCTCTCCTTAATTTTCTGAAGACATTATTTGAGAAGTGCTTCTTCTCACTGGTGACAGCTACAGAAAAATGAGATTTCTGGAAATCAATTAAATTATTTAAGTTGTATAAAGTAGCTGGAATTTTCAGAGGAGGTACATCTCACTGCGTTAGGATTGCTGGGACCAGATTTTAAGATTATATACCAATAAACCAGAGGTGAGAAACTTGGGTGGGTATGGGTGCCAGTTTTACCTCCTCCCATTATTTATTGTCACCTCTTCCCCCAGCAAAAGTGTTGTTTTCCCCTCTCATTTTGCTAAAATAGGAAATAACGAGAAGTCACTTGACATTTTTCAATAAATAAAACAAGGCAGTGTTTATTCCTTTACAGAAGAACTGTGTTTCTTTTCTTTTTTCCCACATATTTTTTTCCAGTGGCAATGAAGGAGTGTTGGAGGCACAGGCAGGACAGAAATCAGGCAGGGGAGCATGTAATCCACGGACAACTGTCACCCACCAGGATTTCATCAGCCTTGTAGTCTCTTCTCTCAGTACCAAAACCTTTGTTGACAGTCTCACAAGGAAAAATAATGCAAGCAATACCTTCTCCATGCTCCTCAGGGGCCAGAGAAGGGTATTATTATAGGCGCAAAGCATATTTACATATTCTGTGTTTCTTCCCTTTGGCAGCTCTGTCAGGAACAGGGTAGAAATGCCCCATAATCTACTATCAGCTGGCAAGCAGTTGACAAAGTGATCAGTTTTGGCATTTCTCCTCCCCTGCTCTTGTGGCCTTCGGGGTGATAGACTCTCTAGATCCATGGAAGATTGAACTTTCCATTAGATGATTCTTCTCAGTATTAATTTAATATATTGTGCACCTTAATCTGGTTCAGTATACGTTCCTGTTTTCACCCCAACCCTTTAAAAAAATTCTTCTTGAGACAACCTTTTTGTTTATTTCTCTTTGCATACATACAACATCTAGGTCAGAATCTGTGGAAGGATTTGTATCGCCAAGTCGTTGTGGGAGTCGTAATGGAGAAAAAGACTGGGAAAATGCATCAACAACCTCTTCGGTGGCTTCTGCTACAGAGTATACAGGTCAGTAGTGAGAATGTTCCTTGAATGGAATGGCTTGGCAGTGCTCATCCCTATAATCAGGAAAGTACAAACATCTTCTCAGGTCTCACGCTTAACGTACTGGAGGACTCCCCAGCTCTCCTGCCAGCCTCTACCAATCCTTGGCGTGAGGGAGAATTGCACCAAGCAAACTGCAGTATGTCCCATTAAGAGGGGCTATCCATGCTTCCCGGCTTAGATGAAGTATTTTCTACTTCCCAGGGTCCTAAACACCCAATCAACTCATGCCTTTCAGTGGGAGGGTGGGAAAGGTTCATGGATTCTCACCCTTTCTCCCTGAACGTTACTCTATGAAGCGCTACTGGTATGGTAGATACTTTCCACTTAGTTAATACATATGCTGCAATTTCTTCCCCTCCTGAAGGGTAATGGTCCCTTACATTTTATTCATACTTGCTGGTCTTCTGATGGCTAACTTTCCACTTCATAAGTCTGAGGCCTTTCAGACCTGCACTTAAAATAATGAATTGGGGGTAATTTTGATATACTATCTAAAAGTCCGCTTCGCCCCATACAAGCTTGTCCGGGCATTAAAATCATCAGGGGAGGCCTTTCTCTATGTCCCACCACCCTCACAGTGGGCCTTCTCTGTCACTGTTCCCCTACTCTGGAATTTCTTCCCACAGAATGTTAGGCTGGCCCCATCTTTATTGTCCTTCTGCAGGCAGGCAAAGACCTTTCTCCTCACGCAGCCTTTTCTTTAATGACTGGTGGTTTGAGAGGGTTTTTAAATGGATTATTAGGCTCTGCTTTAAACATGTTTTAATACTGATCCTAGTACTATTCTAATATAAAAGTTGTTTAATTCTTTTAAAATATTTGTATATCTCTTGTTTTTAGCTTTTTATTGTTTTATGATGTAAGCCACCTTGGGTCCTTCAAGGGAGAAACACGGGATAGATTTTAAAAATTTAATAAATAAATAAATAGTAGTAGTAGTAGTAGTAGTAGTAGTAGTAGTAGTAGTAGTAGTAGTAGTAGTAGTAGTAGTAGTAGTAGTAGTAGTTGCCATCGCTGTTGTCCTTGGACACTGCTTAGAAAAGCTGATTTTTCAGACTGCAGCTCCCTTGACAATTCCTCTCAAAAAAAGAAGACACTGTCCAAGGAACTATATCGGGGCAGTGGTCTCTATGCAGTCAGGCTGCAGACTACAATCCTTAAAAATATTCAGTTTGAAAAAAGTTCCATGGAGCTTAATTGGAGCTTATTCCAAATTTGGGAGTTCAGTGTCAATAATAGAATTTTCACTGTTTAATTTTTTGGCTGAAAGAGAAAAGATGCCTAGCAAGGGGGTCCGAAGCAGCCACAAATACAAAACCCTGGCAGAGTATATATATTTATTAAAAATTCTAATATTTTTCATCATAATGATATTTAGAATGAAATAAAGCATACGAAAGCCAGGAAAGCCCAAATGGCCTCCCTTTTAGCTCTTCTCAGAATAGTGGCATACAGTAACGCTCACAGGTTTAGCAACACAAATCCTACTGTGTCTTATGCATGTTAAATATTTTTTTTCCAAAAATGGAGGGATTCATAGTGTTTAGACTTGCTCCAGTAACGCTTACTGATCATTTTGAAAATCCTCCCTATCTAGGACCAAAGCTCTTTAAAGAGCCCAGTGCAAAATCCAACAAGCACATCATCCAGAATGCCCTGGCTCATTGCTGCCTGGCGGGAAAGGTAAACGAAGGGCAGAAGAATAAAATATTAGAGGTAAGGCTAACCTGCAGGTGGAGAGAAAGGGAAACTTACACACTTGAGGCTCCGAAATACTTTATATGGAACTGAAGATGGGGGAGGTTCTGTGTTGTTTTTCTAGCATATTTCATGGTGGAAGGATTGCCCGGAGAGCAAAAGCAGCATTTCCAAACAAGTGACCGTATGACTACGTCCGTTTTCGTAGAAACCAGAAAGCTTTGTGGCACTGGAAAGACTGGCAGGCCCTGTGGTTCTGAAGTACTGGGTTGCAATCTGCATCATAATCATGTGGGATCAAATGAATTCTGACTTATGGCAACTCTCTTCAGAGTTTTCCAGGACAAGAGTACTCAGAAATGAGTACCCATTCCCTTCTCCTGGTGGCACCCTGGGACTGTGCAGCTTGCCCAAGGCCACACAGGCTGGCTCTGTTTCACAGAAGGCACAGTGGGGAATTGAACTACTGACCTCTGCTTATCCCATTGAGCCATCCAGCCAGCTACAGTCCCCAAAGTAGAATGGAAATGGATAGTCTGGGTGCCATAGGACACTTTTGCATGAGGTGCTCCAAACATCCCACCTTGGCAGACTGAAAGGGAGCCTTTGGGATGTTCTCATATCTGCTCTTCATCCCATCTGAAAAGGGGGAGAAGTCTTCAGTGGCAAACCTTATAGGTTTTTCACCCTCATCTCAAAAATAAAAGCAGGTGATCCCATTTGTCCATGTAAGGCGCTTTGTAGACATGGACTTTTCTTCCTGTTTTAGGATTAGGTCTTAAAGCAGGGGTGCCCAAACTTTTTTTAAGGAGGGCCAGATTTGGTGGCTGAGAATGTGTCAGGGGCCGGTTGCTCCCCAACCCTGCCACCCCACTGCAAGCCCCACCCACTTTCTTTAAAAAAAAACATGGGGTGAAGGAGGGGGAGGGAGGGGAGGGCCAGCCAGCCGCGGGCCACTCAGAATGGCCTGACGGGCTGGATTTGGCCCCCGGGCCGGACTTTGGGCAGGCCTGTCTTAAAGGGTCTGTTAAATTACAGGCAGTGCGGGAAGGGGGGATTATAAGAATTGTATGGAAATCTTCCAGCCCATCAAGATACAAAAATCTACATACATTCTTGGGCCTAACTACATTATAGTTTTGATGAGTCTTGCTGAATCGGGCCAAACATCTATCAGGATCAGCAACCTGTTTTCCCCCTTGGCTAACCAGAGACTCCTCTGGGCTCAGAAGGGTATGTATATGAATGCAATGGCGTTCTTACCCTTGCTAAGTGTTAATGCTAGTGCCGAGAAGCATGCTTTACCTGGAGGGATAGAATATAAAAGGGCACTTATCATTCAGTGTTACAAAAAAGAACTCTACAACACTAACACATTTACATAATGCAGGACAAGAAGAATTCACCAAAAAAGGCCTCAGTATAATTAGTAACAAGGTACAGATAAATTAATCCCATATGCTTCCACCAAAATGTACCCTTTCCTCATGGTTCCAAAGTTATTTTGTTGTGACAGTCACAAACAATGTACTAGATGCATGTTTATTTTACACTTTCAGGGTAGGGGAATTAATTTCCTAAACAGGGATAAAAATAACTACCCATCTCCAAGGTATCCTCTAAAAGAAATGAATTAAAATACAATGGACTCTCATATAACAAATGGTTTGTAATGTATAACATAAAATCTGTACAACATAAAACATTCCAGTGATAGGAGAAATTAAATACAACATAAAAATAGTCGCAATTAGGGATTACTCTGCTTTCGATGCATTCCCATGGGAAGTTTGTATAAAGGAAAATTGGCTTAACATAATTTCATTTGGAACGAATTAATTCCTTTATACAAGGTACCACTGTAATGTACAATGCTAATCACAATTCAACCAATTTGTTCTTGTTTATGTTTAGCTATTTAAATAAAAAACTGTTTAAAATGATTGCTTGATTGCTTTTAAAACAAATTATTTTAAAGCTTTGGCCTGTCTTGGTGATATAGATTTTGCAAGGAACTGAAGTAAAAAACATCTGGTATGCCAAGGAATATATCTAATTCTTAAAATGACCACTATCGTTCTTTTGGACTTATCCACACATGCATATATATTCAATTTTTCTCAGCAATAAACAATGTATAATTTAACTCCCATTTAAAAAGGCAAACCATTGGGTTAAATCTAGGAGTAGGCATTAGAGGTGGGCACAAAACAGAAAACCCATGGTTCGGGCTCTACTGTTTCAGGTCCACCCTTGGTTCACTTTTGTTCAGGTTCATACGAATTTTTTTAAAAAAAATTGTACCAACCCGAACCGGTTCGGGTCTGACTTACTGGGCAGCGGCGGCAGCAGGGACTTTTTGAGGCCAGCACCTTGGGGTTTTGAGGGTATTTTTTTAGCATGACCACGCGACCCCAGGGGCTGGATTGGCGCTGGATTGGCGCCTTTTTTTAAGCCAACGAAACAAATAATGAAATGAATAACGAAATGAATTAAAAGTTCATTTCGTGCCCATCTCTACTAGGCATATATATATACAGAAATCTCAGGGACTTCAGGTAGTCTTGATTGGTTTGTCTCCTTAATATCAGTGGATCCTCCCCAAGTATACCTAGTTCTGGATTTGATTCATAATCTTTGAGAGGATGTGAGAATTATACATGTGCTATTAGGCCCATCTTGGTCCATTTATGTATGTGCAAGCAAACAGTTAAGGCTACAAACATCAAGTGATAACTATGAATGTGTGAACCTACTTTACATTTTTCAAGCACATAAAACAATGTTGTGTCTTGAGAGTTTTAATAGAATGATTCTCTATCTGAATTTTAGCCTTCACGTGACATGAATTAATTCTTTCTTCTTTTTTTCTTCTTCTTCCTTCCCCATTGGGTCTCCCAAAGGAAATGGAGAAATCAGATGCCAACAATTTCCTTATTCTCTTCCGGGACTCAGGCTGCCAGTTCCGATCCTTGTATACGTACTGTCCTGAAACGGAGGAAATTAGTAAGTTGACTGGAATAGGCCCCAAGTCCATCAGCAAGAAAATGATTGAGGGGCTTTATAAGTACAATTCTGACAGGAAGCAGTTCAGCCACATACCGGCGAAAACGCTCTCAGCCAGCGTCGATGCCATCACCATTCATAGCCATTTGTGGCAGAGCAAGAGACCTGTGACGCCGAAAAAACTCTTGCCAGCAAAGGCATAGTACCTTGCAGTTGGGGTGGGGAGCCTTGGCGAAAGACCTTTGAGGAAAACCGTGCACTTTTTATTTGCTGCCTACCTGGAAAATAGGTTCCTATTTGCCAACCAGACTTCTTAGACATTACAATCTACAAGAACACGCTCTGTTGTCATGCACAACTGGAATGTACACGCAGTATTAAGAGACTTAGATGATCATTCATTCATCTTCTCGCGCAAGATGAGTGACCGGTGCAAAAATGGGTATGTGCTTGCACACAGTTTATATAGGAGTTTTATTTCTTCTCCATTTTAAAACACTGAATATTGAATGTTTGCAAATCTGTAGTGACTTAAATTAAAGCATTTTTTTTACATTTATTGCCTTATACTTTGGTTTGTTATGGTTGCTTTAAAATTTGCTTGTGCTCTTTATAACTTTACTGGAGAAATGTGTGGTTTTGATTTCCCACGTTGTTAAATTGTTAGTGCCCTACAGATAGCAGAGGGTACATGCTTTTATGCAAAAATGAAAAAGGGGGAGATTATTCCTTCTTTTCAGCTCTCAATCAAGTACAGTGGACCCTTGTATAACAAACATTTTGTATAACATACAATCTGTACAACATAAAAAATTCTGGAGATAGGGGAAATTTGCTTAACATAATCGCCTATGGGGAGAATCCGTACAACATAAAAATGGGATTACTCCGTTTTCAATGCTTTCCTATGGGAAATTTGTATAAGGGAAAATTTGCTTAACATAATTTCATTTGGAACAAATTAATTCCTTTATACAAGGTACCACTGTAAAGGGAAAGTTCAGGAAAGCTGCTGGTACAGAACACCAAGAATTAAATGTTGCTGGCACGTCTTAAATTCTGGCATGAAATGTCTGTCATTTCTTGTTCCACAAAGGAGCTTGTTTTTGTAAAGGGGCTATAGTTACATTTACAAATCCACCATGGCCCTGATTCATGGAAGTATAAAGTAGGATCTCCAGATTAACTGGTGGGTTTCCCCCACCCACCCAGTTTTATGCTTCTGAGTTTCTTTCTTTTTTGACCAGAGATCCTCCCTACAGTTTTCCCCCAACTGGTGTTTAAGAAATAAGCTAAGTAGCTAATAGTATGAGGATGCTCGTGTGACCTAAAACTGCATACAAGCAGAGCAGCATCACTGATCCAAACCCATACATATAGAAGGGGTGATCGGATCAGGGACCGCATATTGCTTTCACTTCAGCATCCTGAGCACAACAGTATTACTAACTGTGCTAAAGCTGTACCTGTCATATGAATCCTTCGGATATATTTACAACGTAATTTATCTAGGTAGGTGTGCTATATAAACATGATCTGGATATATCACCAGGATGCTAACCCAGCATTTGGACCAAAGTAGATTTTCTTCCTAGGCACTTAAGGGAATTGATGTCTTTTTTGTGTTAACATTTTAAAAACTTATATGGATGAGCATACATGACATTTTGAGTGTGCTGAAATCGTGAACGGCACAGATCTGCGAGGTTATAGCAACACACGTTAATGGAAATAACTAATTAGAATACCTTCTCAGTATTTAAAAAGGGCTGCACATCTGATTAGGTTAGAAAAGCCATTTCTGTTAAGTCCAGTGTTGGGTTTTTTAAGGCTTCTATTCAATATAGCAAAGCTTCAGCTGATGAAGATGTTCAAACTTGAAGCTTTTCCTTATTTTCCTGGTGGCTTTTTTGACATTTGTGCACCAGAAGATTTAGTTAGGGGTGGGAGGGGAAATTGGTAGAACCTCATTCTCAGGAAAAGACTTGAATAACTGGTAAATGTGTTCCATTTCAGTGTTGTGACAAGTGTTGGAACTTAAAGACGGTATTGAAATATCTGTCTTAAATGTATACTTTATTATGTATCCCACACAGGAGAAAGTAAAAAAAAAGCTCTGTACACTTCTCCTGTTGAACTGCTTGATTTGGAAAAGTAGTATTTCACTACGGTGTGCTTTTGTTCTTTATATAGAAGATGTACAGGAATGGGAAGTCCTTAAATAATTTAGAGAACAGTACTTTTTTAAATTATTAAAAGGCCTTAGGCATCAATGCATCTGGGTTGTTTATCAACACTTTATCAGAAATGCAGACATATTTTACTGTAACTTATGTTCTTATATTTATGCATATTTGTTTTAAAAATGTAAAAAAAAAACCTGTTTAATAGTATGTAGCTCAAATCTATTTGTGGCTAGCTGATTCCTACTGTTTGCATGTAAATGGACCAGGATGTCTAAACCACCTTCTAATCTAGGCTTATCCTCCATTGAATGCCAGAGAGAACATTTATGGCATACCTATGTAAACATACAAGTAAGTTTTTTTTTTAAACTGACTCAAATGCATCTGTAGCTGGTGGAAAGATGCTTGGGCATAAATGGAATAGAACAAGGTGAAAATCACATGAAAGGATTTGTAATTAAACTATTCTTGCTAAAAGAGAAATGTAATTTGAAAATATGCAGCGTTCATGTACGCCTGTCTCTGCAGGATGTGTTCTGAAATGCAGCAGCAGAGGGTGTTGTTTTAAATTATTGAATGTATTGTGATTTTTGCCTACAGTTCAGAAAAAAGGCATTTGTGCAATGTCTCAAGGTAGAATGTGAGTAACGCAGTTACAGATTAAGACTCCTGGGGTTGGAATTTTACAGCATACTAGGAAAACAAGTATAAGGGAATTTTATTTCTTTTAAGCTTGCAATTTTTCTAATTAAGTGTATCTTCATTTGGGATCTTGTTTAGGAGATAGACAAACCTTTTGTGAAGAAGCCTGGTGTTTCTCAGTGACATTATCAGAGCACACTGGTGGTTTCATGAGAGGGGTGTTATTTTTTATTGTTTATATCTCAAAATTTGCCAAACACCCTAATTTTCCAGCCCAGGTGTTCACATTCTGACAGTCATTGTGGCTACTGAAACCATTTTGGGATGACTGTTAGTTTTAAATTATTTGGCTGTTTAAAGCCAAAGGCTGTTTATTTATAATTTAATGGGCACCGTCCGTTGAGAAATGTACAGTGTCTTGTGTGCTTACTTGTCCACTTTTGTGGAGTATTGCTGCCCTGTTCCCCCTCTCCCGCCCCGCCCCCAAGACGCTGTGCTGTACAATAATTGTCATATAGCTGCTTTCCTAGTACAGTGTAGTTCTTCCCTTCCATCTAAATAAAAGGCATGGCACCAAACAGTGTTGTAGCATTTCTCATTGGTACATTTTTTTCTGCTAAGCCTCCGCCACCAATTGAGCAACTAGTTTTCCCGGTGTACTCGTTTGTGAAGGATTGTGTGGGCCTCATGTCTCTCTACTCAAAGTGTCTCATGGCACCCTTAGGCAGAAGCTACGTGTTTGCAGATAACTCAAGATTTCTCACCTTAAAAAAAGAACATGGTACAGCTAGTTTGCCCACCGGTGCTGGGAGGCTTCCCAGCTACCGAAAACACAGGGGTGTGGGCAACACTAAGAATCCTTGCCCAGCCACCATGTAGGGAAAATGACACTGAAGCTGCCTTCCTCCTGGCCAGTACCAGGGCAGCTGGGAAGCCTTCAGTCATTGGCCAGCTCGTGGTGCCATTCTTGCTCTGGGCAGGGGGTGGGCAGCTGCACACACAGGCTCTGCTTGCTTCTGACACCTCTCAAGTGAGTGGGGACTCTTAGCTGCTGCCCTGACCCTGTGGATATCTGGGAGCTCTCTAAGCACTGGCTGGTTGGTGACAGAAGCCCTACTGTGGCTTTAGAAAGTGAGAATTAGCACTGTTTTAAAGCCGCAGTAGGGCTTGCACTGTGTGCAGTAACAGAGGTCAGTGCAAATTCAATGTGGCTTTTAGGCAATGTGTAGTGTCAGCCAGGGTCTGCTAAAAGGGAGCTTGGGGTGGGGGTGGGGGGACAGTATCTTACAGGGAGCCAAATGTAGCTTCATATTTGCCACCAATGGGATGCAAACACATCTGTATGTACTTACCTGCTGAAGGCCATCTAGTTCAATGTTGTTCCAGCAGTGACCTCTGGTTGGTATATCTAATAAGCCTGTGGGTCCTGGAGGTTGAATAGGTTGGGTTATAATCATGAGAATGGCTCCTTGGAACCTAATATATATTTCCACCTTAGAAGAAGAACAAGGTGTAGCCTCCCTCTCATTACTTCTACAAACATAAACCGGGTTAGCTAGTCATCACGTCATTGTGTACTATGATCAACAAGATGGCACACCCCACTGCACCCTGAAGGCAGCCTAGATTGTCCACTGCACTCTCTGTTTTAGGTCCCAAACACCGGAAGTGGTGGAGGGAGGAGGGCACAAAGATGAATTGCCCCTGCTCTAGGGCTGCAACGTTTTAGCTATGAATTTGTCATTGACTTACTACAGATCTTTTCAACATGCAATCTAATCCTGACCATACCTACAATATGTCCTCTTAAGACAAGCACTTTCATGGCTATCACACAGTGTTTTGGCATCTAAGGGAAGGAAATAAAATGACCACTTGTTCCATCCTGCATTAAAAAGGTACATTTGGGCTACGTATCTACTGACTCTTTTTTCAACACTGGTGGTGGAACACTATTTTCCATTGTGCCTGAACACCGTAATCTATCTTAGAAAATACAAGACAGGCTGTGTAGCACTTCTTAGCAGCTGCGACCTCTTAGTACCTACCTCTCTTTGCATAATGGTAGGCACAGAATTTTACTTTTCCTGGGAATGTCAACAAAACACACTTTCTTCTATGGATTTTTTTTCCTCCTTCCTAAAACATGTTGGAACACTCACTCTCCTTTAAAAATGCTCTAGGTTTCTTTCTTCCCAGTCCACAGTGCTAGCTGATGGAGAAGCTCACAATTTAATGTCACATCACAAAGTGACACAGGCACTATAAATTACAAATATTTTCAGTGATACTAATTTTTTAAATATATTAATGAAAATGTTTGCAATTGTAACACCATGACTGTATTAGCAGAGTATCTTGTGATAGTCAGGCAAAGCTCAACATCTAATAATATTTCATCATGTGCTTATTAGCCTATGTCTCGGTAACAAGTCCTGGCAATACCTTTGAATGTTCCCATATGTGTGTTATCACCCCTTCAATCAATATGGCTGGTTGTTTTGACATACCTTGAAAACAGCAGTAAAAGAATTTGGATGAGAGAAGCCTTATATCAATTTCATTAAAAGTTTTGTAAGCAGTATTATTTTGTGAACAACGTTCAACCTAAGTAGTGTTGTATGAAATATTATTTAATTAGATATATAGAACACAAAACAAAAAAAGAAAAAGACATGTTGGTCTGTTAAAAAAACTAGAATTCATTTTTGAGTTGTATTGTAACTAGTAACAAAAAAAAATCATAAAATGATGAGCAATTTTTCCAAAAATCAGTCAGATGGATGGTAAGCAGGAGAGGACGAGAAAGGGAGGTACTCTGCCCTGTTTTGGCAGATTTTGGTGGGGCAGATTCTGGGTGTGTCGTAAAGATATAATTGGTCATTTTAAAATCCTAACTATTCTTAGTGGGTATCCTGAATTAGAACACAGGGGTGAATAAAAACTGAAACAAAAAGATAAAGACATGGTTTTTATCTATTGTGCACATCTTCTGCTATATAGATCCCAGCATGGAATCCCCCTAGGACAGCTGTGGTGAACCTTCAGCACTCCAGATGTTCTGGACCACAACTCCCAGAATTCCAAGCCTGTATTGCCAATGACCAGGGACTGTGGGAGTTGTGGTCCAAAACATCTGGAGTGCTGAAGGTTCACCACCATGGCCCTAGGACAAAGGAAGGAAGGAAGGAAGGAAGGAAGGAAGAGGAGCAGGAGATAAAATTGATTCCCCACTCCTCTTCCCTTTGTAAAACTTTCCAGGAGAGCCCAGTAGCACTGCAAAATCTGATTCCTACTTGTGAACGGATCTGTGAACAGGAGCACTCCTTTGGAGGCCTGGGATTATACATACCATAATATTTAATTGCAATTGACATTGTATATTGGATCACTTTTGAGGTTTGTAGTTTTTGAAGAAGGAACCATGGTAGAAGCTTATCTGACAAACAAACAAAAGACCCCCCCCAAAAAAAAAAGATATGAAAATGTGACATCTTCAAGACCAAGGGCTATATTGCAATGTCAGCTTTCATGAATCAAGTTGATGTCCTCAGACATTAAAGTGAAACTATGTGACTGTCGTATTTATGCAGGGCCCCGTGACCAGGTAGGGAGACAAATAAAGAGGAAAATGACAGTGGTGTGTTAAGCAAAGCAAAGCAAAGTATTCTGCTTATATACCACCCCATACCACTTCAAGTAGTCTCTGGGCAGTTTACAGTTTAATTACAGTATGCAGGCTACACATCTAAATAATTTATTAGGGCAGTGGTTCCCAACCTGGGGGTCGGGACGCCTTTGAGGGTCGAATGACCATTTCACAGGGGCCGCCATGAGCCAGTGAAGAAAAAGGCACAAACGGCTTGGGTTTGGAGGGGGGGGAGGAAGGGGGAAAGAGTGAGTTACAGCTTGATAGGCTGGAGGGGAAGTCAGTCAATGGCAATGAGGACTGCGATTGGCTGAGGGTGCCTGTAGAGGGAAGTTCTCTATCGCACCTGTGGCAGTGGCCTGACAAAGGGGGCATGTGGCCTCCTCCAAGCAGGGCAAGGGGTCACCACAACATGAGAAACTGTACTAAAGGGTCGCAGCATTAGGAAGGTTGGTAACCACTGTATTAGGGTGTAAATAATTTCAGTTATTGGTCTACAAGGTAACAATAGGATAGTTGACACAAATGGCAAACTCTGAGTCCATGTGGAAACATTGCAATCATAGTTTCACTTTAATGTCTGAGGACGTGGACTTGATCCAAAAAGGCTCACATTAAAATATAACAGTCTTTTGCCTCTTATTTTTCCTTTTCTATTTTTTTTCTCCAATTGTTTGTTTTTTGTGGTGGGGGGGTTGTAGGGTGGTGGTGTGATCTGATAATCTAAAATTTGGTAGCTTAATCATGATGGATCTTATCAGACCTATGACATATGATAATGTATTTTGTAATCCCCTTACAATTTTATACATAAAAATTACTCCACCTCACCTTCCATTGTTGATATGTCCTTGAACTCTAAAGTATACAAAAAGATAATACCAACATTAAAAACATGTTCTTTATTTTAAGCACTTCCTCAGAACTATTCAGAGCAATGAATCCTCAGGCAAAAAAGATTTTTAAAAGCACTTTCTGCTCCAGAATGTATAGTACAGATATATATTCCCTTGAAAAAATTTAAAGCAAATATTTTTAATTCTTAATGGAGTAACTCGTTTTTGTTTGCAGCTAGGAAGACAGCTTTGTTTGGTTAATTTTTATATTTTAGTGAGAGTCACTCTTTAAGTCAAATGCAGGCTTTGCCGAAGCAATGGAAAATATGAAGAAACACTGGAATACAACGACTCTCTGATGGTAATTACATACTTGGGTAACTGGTCAAAACCTTGCATTGCAAAAACCAAGGAAAATGTGATGTTTATGACAGACTGTGGCAATGGGGCCTAGCCCTGTCAATCAGACAGTTGTCTAACCATGGCCCAATCAGAAGATGGGGGAACCCCAAAACATCAGGAATAGCTGCAGAAAGAAAAACAGGGTGGGGGGGATGAGACAGTGGGTGGAATATGGAATGAAAATGTTGCCCTCTTTCTACACACATGTGCAGAAAGTTAGAGAAAAAGAGAGGGAGAGCTATTTTGTACTCCCCTTCTTGAGGTGGCTTGATAACATTAAATGATAAGTGAATGGATTACACTTTTTTGAACTCCCGTTGTGTTTTATGAGTCATAATTTATAGGGGGGATGCACTCAGTGAAGCCAAGGTAGTAGATTGGAAAAGGTACACATGACTCTATAGCTTAAGCTTTTAATGTGAAAAAAGAAAAGGTGATGACAGAGAATGAGATGGTTTGATGATGTCATTGATGTAACCAACATGGATTTGACTAATCTCCGGGAGGCAGTGGAAGACAGGAGGGCCCGGCGTGCTCTGGTCCATGGGGTCACAAAGAGTCGGACACTTCTTAACAACTGAACAACAATATATAGAACTATTTGTGTGTTACTTTTTTCTCAGGATTATTCTGAGCTACCTTTATGCCACATTGTTAATTCAAAGAGCCTAGCCATGGGCAGCATACATGAGATTTTATCCTGACAACACATTCTTTAATGTAACCTAACTAATGTCAGTTTTCCTGCTCATCCAGTCAAGAAAGCGAGTGAATGGACCAAGTGAACATGTTAACAAATGTACCTGCAAATGTACCTGCATGCTGCCTATGTCATACACTGCCATGAGGTGTGAAGCAGGAAAAAGAGACGTCCTGTTCCTCCACTGCACACTGCACATTTTTGATTGTGATCCAACACAAAGCTTAGGAAGGGAATGGGTATAATGTTTTACTGGAAATTCAAGAAAATTTACTTCACGGGCTGTCACAGTGCCAGTGAATAGATTTGATTTCAGAATGATAAATCAATCCTACTATGGGAGATAACCATAATTAAAGTGGTGTATTGTCAGGTGACTCCTCAAGAAAAACACATTGTTCAGAAGATTCCAAGCAAAGTTTTGGTTTGAAAGGCCCAAATATTACTCTCTGAAACAGAAATAAATCTACTCTGGGCAAGCAGAAGCATCTTGCCAGATCCTCTCTATAAATCTTAAGATGTGACCCAGTTAGATTCAGAGCTAGAATTATTTTTGAAATGGCAAGCTTTGTTGGGTGTGGAACTGGTAAAGCCACTTTTTAAATGCCCAACTTACCTTGAAAACACTATTTGAGTCAGTTCCATCTTTGTGGCACATAATAACAAGCTTTTTAAAATGTAATTGACAGTTAAAGCCCCATTCATGCAGCCACCTGAACTTGGGGCTAGCTCAAGAAATGGCAAACATGTGGATATGCACTCTCTCCTAATGTTTTCATTTTCCCAGAAGTCATCTAGAGTTAGACCATCACACATTGAGCATGCCGTTCTATAGAGGGGATGGTAAGTGCCTTTGGGTTACTGTTCCTGTGCTCCACAGTTTTGGCTTATTATATTAACACATGCTTACTCTCTCCATTGCCAAATTCCACATTACAACGGAGAAAGATTGAAGGGATTCCTCTGTGTGTGTGAAAGGTGCTTTGCTGACAAGCTTGGTTTACATGCCACTCCAAGACAAACATTTGTTGAACCCTCCATGAGTTCAGGCAAACACCTACAAGGGTATTTTAAATGTTCACATCGTTTTCCCATTAAAGAGAACAAAGACATCTGCATTCACTGTGAGTTCCATGTATGATTACAGAAAGATGGAATCAGAGTTTGATAAACTGAAGAACTGAAAAATGGCTTTGATTATTGTTGTTGGTAGGGCAAGAAAACACAGCAACCAGTGACGGAGAGCGCCAGAGGCAGAAATAGGTCCTCTAATACAGACAGACTTTCTCTCATATACATTCACAAAAAGAAGGCAGGCACAAATGCTCTCGCTCTCTCTCTCTCTCTCTCTCTCTGCCTTTGGAAAGGATCCAGGCAGAACCAGGCATGCTGGAGTTAGGTGGGCCTGTGTCCTCTTTGCCCCAACAGATAAGCCTACATTGTAAAATAATTTAATACAAAGCACCTCAACTTGTATGCGTGATCCCACAGAAATATTAATTCTACGAAACTTCCTACCACAGATGTGTCTCTGGTGTGTCCTAATTTTCCTACCATTTGACAGGGTTAAGCAGATGACTGTGCTACCCTTGGGTTCCACAAATTATCATCAGGCAGTTTGTCCATATAGGTTTTATGTTTTAAGTATAAACACACCTATGTAGACATGTGTTTATGTGTGCATGGAGTAAATTGCAATGGCAAAAAAGGTGAAAAATACAGCAAAACTTGTAAATAATTATTATATTAATCTGCAGATTGACATAACTCTTTACAAAAATTTATCACGTTTTCAATTATTACATGTTTCCATGGGAGTGTCACACATAAATTAGAGGTGTGATTATGCACAGCTGATCAGCTCACTTTGGTACAGACCTACAGACTCACTTATTAAGCAATCCAGCCTTTAAAATCATTGCACATATGTCATGATTTTATGTTGTCCTAGAATTAATGTTCAGGACAATAAGTGTGTCATCTCAACAGGACACAGTGGTACTGCTTATCACCTCCTGAGTGACAGCAACAAAGATGATTAGGGAACTAGAATTCAAGTCCTTTGAAGAAAGACTGGAAGGACCAGGCATGTTTAGCCTTGAGAAAACAAGACAGAGGGGAAATATGATAGCGCATTTCAAATACTTGAAAGGCTATCATACAGAGGACGGGCAGGATCAGTTACCAATCAATCCAGAATACAGAAAAGGAAACAATGGGCTCAAGTTACAGGAAGACATATTTTGGTTGAATATCAGGGGAAACTTCCTAATTGTTAGAGCAGTACAGCAAGACAACCAATTACCTCAGGAGGTGCTGAGTGCTCCAACACTAGACACCTTCAAGATAAATGTAGACAACTACCGGGCAGATATCCTTTGATTTGTTCCTGCATGAAATGGGGGGTTGGACTTGATGACTCTGTAGGCACCTTCCAACTTCATGGTCATATGAACCAGTCCTGCTTTTGTACTCTCCTTTCACTTTCACTAGAATTTAGTTCAAGTCACTGCTGTGTTCTGCCAACAAGATTGCATGATTTGATCTCAGAGTATGAATCGGCAAGGGTGTTAAGATCATTAGGAGAGGCCATTCTCTCCATCCCACCATCCTCACAGGTATGTCTCATGGGAACACATGAAAGGGCCTTCTCGGCTGCTGCACCCAGACTCCCTCCCACTAGAGGCCAGGACTGCCCCTTCTCTGATGTCTTTCCAGAAACAGGCCAAGACCTTTCTCTTCAGGCAAGCTTTCCCTGAATGATGGACTACCTATTATGTGTCTTTTATATGAATCTACCATACATGATCACATAGACTTTTTGTTTATAACCACTTATAACCTTGTGTTTTCAATGTTAGTTTCCATCATAACTTCAATGTTAGTTTCCATCATAACTTTTACATGGAATTTTTACTCTCTAACTGCTCCCATTCTCTTGTAGCTTTAATGCAATGTCTTTTAATGCTGTAAGATGTCCCTTAATTCCCTGGTCTCAATACTTGAATACATTATGTCTACTGGACTGTATATTGTCCCTCATTACTGCAAGTCACCTTGGGTCCTTTTAAAAGGAGAAAGGCGGGGTAAAAATACTCTAAAATTAAAAAAATACATTTACATATTGTAAATTATTGATGCTTCTTCTACCAGTTTTCACTCCTCCATCATCTTAATCTAATGTGACTTTCTCTATGATATATTCTGCATACACTGAATAGATAAGGAGATAAAATGCACTCTTGCCTAACACTTTACAGGAAACCATTGTCCCTTAATATTCTGGACTGAATATTTTGTTTTGAGGGAAAAGGTTGCAGAAGTACAGCTAAAGACTTATTTGTACAAACATGTCCAATATTGCTGTATTTCCTAGTCCTATGTGCATTGTTGAAAACATGACTAGCTTGGGAAATATATGATCTTTCTAGTAGCTCAAGTTTCAAGTAATGAAATTAAAGGACACAATGAAAAACATAAACAAATTATGGGTTTAGGGTTAATGTTCAATAGATACATTCACTTCATACTTAAAGTGATTTGATAATGTGATGCAGCCCTAAAATGATCTAATATTACTATATATTATTATATGACATTACAAATAATAACTATATAATAGTACTAATGATTACACTGTAATACTGTATAATAAATTTTATTATAATATATACAGTAATAATAATGATGTGCATATGTATATAGGAATCTCTTCAGCCTTTGACTGAGAACAATTATCAGGATTCTTTACCAAAAGCCATTACGATACATGCACCCATACATGTAATTAAAGAAATAAAGCAAAACACAGGCTTTGAAAGAGAACACGAGAGAGGAGGGGCATTGTGTCTCTCAGAAAGCCACAGGCTTTGAAAACCTCAAAACCAGGGCCCAGTCAACAGGAATAAGAAAAAGCACAGCTCGTCTCTTTGCAAGCAGTAACCTAGAAAGCTTGCTTCATATTTCAAAGAAGTGATTGATCAAGTCTACCATGTTTCATAAACTAATATTTAGACATAAATGCTACCGGTCAAGCAAGTTTAAACCTGTTTCAGCAAAGGAACTGTGTTCGGCAAGATTGTTAGCAAAACAAATTACCTCAGTTTTTGCACATGAGGGGAAGAAAAGCATGCTACACAGGTTTTTAAAAGGTGGCCTTGATCAACTGTGTCTACATGCATATTCTGGCAAATTTAGCTTTAATAGCTAGACGCATACACAGTTGACTTAAAAGTGCTGAAATGCAATCCTGGAGCACACAGAACATCTAGTCCATTCTGGAATCTGTAGAGATCAGCAGTAAGAGTAAACAGTGTACTGAGGTAGTTTTTGGGGCAACAAAATGATTACTCAGGGCACGACTACAGTGTTGAATTAAATCAAGAGCTGGTTTGGATGTTTTAGAAATTGATATAACATTGCATGGCTTTGCGTCAAGGTGTGCATCCTCATGGAAGCTGGCTTTTCCCAACCTCCAGGAACTCTGCAGAGCTGAGAGGGAGGTTTCAGACCCACATTCCAATGATGGGGAGTCTCCAGGAAGTGGCATCAATCCAGGGAGGAGAGAATAGCAGGATGCAGCAGGTGCCCAGCGAGACGCAAAGCCACTTGTGCCCCAGGACAGAGGAGAGACAGCTTCAGGCCTCCTTTTGCTGATGTACCAAAGAAAGTTGGGAGGAGCAAGAATTGTGAGCTTTAACACAGTTGTGGCAGCGACAACGTCAGCAGCCTGTCCCGTCTCTTACGTAATTTTTTAAAATACAGTATGTGTTGAATTGCCTTTTAAAAATAAAGTCTACATAAATTGCAGAAAAATTAAAACAGCAACTCCCCTCATTATCTTTAATGTAGTTCCTGGGGAAGGGCAGAAATGAGAACAGTCGGAATGCTACTGCAATCTTTCTGTTCCAAAATATTTTGAAGGGCTGCCTAGGTCCTAGGACTTAATGAAACAGTGAAGCAAAAGTGTGAGTGAATGAGTGCAATACATACAAGAGAGAGGCATACATACCCTTTAACCTCTCAGGAAAAATAATGCTGCCATGCCCATCCCGCTGAATGCTTTACAAGCATGTTGTCTGCAAGCTTTCCAAAAGCTATCCCTTCACCTTTTAACATAAAAAAGAGAGGGGTGGGATTTTTCAAAGATTGTAACTTGAAACCAAGGGCAATGCCTTGACTTAAAAGTGCTGAAATGCAATCCTTCTGCCTATGTAAAAGATGCAAATTGAAGAAAGATAGTGGAAGGGGGGAATCAACTAATTTCAAATGTAGTGTTGGTGGTGAGCCTTACAGACCACCAGAAAAGCAAATTAGTGGGTACTCAATCAAGTCAAGTCTAAACTCTCACTAAAGCAAAAATGGGTAAAGTGCAGCAATCCTATATTGCACATATTTTGAAAACACAGAACTGACCGGAAAATACAATGTTGCTCTGAAAAACGAGAACGGGCAGTAAGGAAAGAGGAAGTCCTAATAAAAGATGGGTTAATTCAATATAGCAGGCCTGCCCAACAGGTAGACCAGGGGCTACCAGTAGCCCATGAAGGGTTCAAAAGTAGCCCGCCAGCCATCAATAAAAATTGTAAGGGGATAAGTTCTCCACCTCTACCTCCCTCAACCCAAGGACCACCACTGCCCCAGCAAAGCTCTGGGTCTGCCAGCCCACTGTCTCAGCTGAGCAGGGCAGGCTGCTCTACTTACAATTTTTTTACTTATGAGCATATGCTCAGAACAGATAAAATTCGTAAGTAGAGGTTTTAGTGTAGTAGCCCTCAGGCACTTTCGTCCAGAAGTAGACCTTGGCCTGTTCAAAGTTGGACAGCCCTGCAATATAGGAACATAAAGCTGTTAGCTTTTAAAAGTTGAGCAGAATTAACCTGGAAAGACAATATTGCTGGGGGAGGGGCAGTAGGAAGAAAAAACATTCTAACATGATATGTTGTTGGTTTGCAAAATATGAGCAGAGGCACTGCATTAATGATAGGACATTTGATTGGCCATTAACTCACATTGCTTTCACACGACCCCTAAAATCCGATGCAAAGTGCTGGCAGATGCAGAGCATAAAATTGTTTTCCCACCAGCATCGGACTTAAAAAAAAAAGGTACGACCATGCCCACTTAAGCACGCCCCAGCGCATTTTACAAGTACCTGGTCTCGAGGAGGTAAAATTTGTTCCGATGTGGATTTTAAAGTTGTGAATGCCTGGCTCTCCTCCGCCTTCTGTTTGTTTTTGTTGCCCCCCCACCCCTTTAACAGACAGCAATCCCTAAGGGGCTTGCTGCCGATGGCAGGCGGAGGTGAGCCTCCATTTTTTCTCCCTCCCCTCACCACAGACAGAAGCAATAGAATCAGAGTGCGGGAGGGTGGGAACACTGGAAGCAGAACAAAACCACATGATCTCTGGTTGGGGGGATCCGAATTTAGGTTGCCAGTGGATTTTAGGGGTCGTGTGAAAGCAGCCATAGTCACCATACATCAAAAGTGAGTTGATGAGACTATGACAGGATATAGGCATCAAAGCTCTGCGAATATCATCCATCCCAACTACAAAGCAAAAAAAAAAAAGTAATTTCACAGTGTCAGTGATTAAGCTTCTGAATATTTATTCCATATTCTTTATTTGATATCTTTTAAAATATTTTCAGTAGCTGCACTTCTCAAATTGTTTAACAAAAATTGCCATAATTTCTATACCAGACACAGGATCCCTTTGTAAGCAGAGAGAGAGAGAGAGAGAGAGAGAGAGAGAGAGAGAGAGAGAGAGAGAGAGAGAGAGAGAGAGAGAGAGAGGGGACATAACAAAGACCTCCCTCAGTACAGCCCAAATATCCAGAATCAAACCCTACTATCTCAGGAGAAAAAGAGAAGCCAAGTGGTGCCTGATGCTGAGAAGGGAAGCAAAGAGGAACTGGTGTGAACATGATCCTAAGGCAACTCTGTACATGTTGCAAAAGAAGGCTTGCTACTGGTCAGGCTGTTTCTTCTAGGCATGGGAGTCAGACCAGGAAAGCAGTTCGCAGCTCAGCCTACATAACCACCAGTGAGCCCTATGAAAACTTAGACTAGCTTTCATACATAAATTGGTAGTTGCTCTGCTGGATTCCAGAACCTGGTCTGTTGACTTGGTTGCCACAACAACATGGTTCTGAGACAGCCCTGGTCTACTGGTCATTCGTTTTCTGGACTAGGTGACTGTTAGAAGCAGCTTTGGAGCTGTCCTGCTAGTGGTTCTTGGTTTAGCAAGGTTTCTGCTTCAAGCAAGCTCTCCGGCATCAGCCTGCATCATGGTGCTGAGAAGAATGTCCAGAATATTCAGAGTGAGTGGCCGGGAGGGAAGAAATGTCCAGCCAATTCTGGTGTTGATTTGTTGTGATGGTGGTGGTGAAGCTGCTCTGTGTGTGTGTGTGTGTGTGTGTGTGTGTGTGTGTGTGTGTGTGTGTGTGTGTGTGTGTGGTGCCCAACCTACATATTATAACATAAAACTCATCACCACTGGAGTCCTTTAGAAGTGGACCCCTGAAGGTCCATCAATGCCCATTCTGTTTTAAGGCCATTTTTTCCTGACCTAAGAAGAGTCAGAATTGGGGTGAAGTGGGAAAACACTTCCTTTGCTATGTATCATAGCAAGAACCTGGCTACTTAATATGGTAAGCTTTGCCTGAGTGACAGGCTGTATGAGAAAGATCTTGCCAGATATTACCCCAAACAATCAACGCACTGCCATCACACAATTACCTGTTGCCAAACAAATCTGAGTACCAGCCCTCAAGGAGCCTCCAGTCTAAATCCACTAGTCTCTAATTAGCAGAGAAAAGGCAGGGAGAGGGCACAAGGATAGGAAATGATGAATGGAAAGAAAAACAGGATTGCTCATACTTCCTTAGCCTTGCAGGAGATGCAAAGGACTTGACATTGATGAAGGCATGGAGTATCAATCACACATACACTGAAAACTCTGTGGGTGACACCTACTGTAAGTCAATCTTAGGTAGCCCTGGTATTTTTGGGATGCTGGGAGTTATCTTCCCCAAAAGTAACTTCTCCCAGTTCTGTAACAAAGTATCATTGGGCTGTGAAGGTCTCTTCTTATCAGCCATGGACAATGGCCTTTTGACACCTGGGTTAAAGTAAACTCTGCAGCTTCCCCAGGTTGTGGTCTGCACGGCCAGTCAGCTGTGGCTCATTCCAGCTAAGCCTCTCAGAGAAGAGATGGAGATTTTAGGATAGAAAATATATCTGAGATCACCAGCGCTTTCTTGGGTTGCTCTCCAGTTGGCTACCAGGAGATACTAAGAACTTAACGGGGCCTGTGCACACTTGCCTTTTACTGAGCAATGATGGGGGCATGATTTTAGTCTTGGATTTCCTACTTCAGATTGTCAGTAGCTCTCCAAAATGTCCCATCCAAAGTCTTCCAGAAATGGAGATTCCAGGGACTGGAACATTATCTTTTATATCGAGAGATCCTACAGATCCCAGGAATTCATTACCAAGCAGGTGTCCTTCCTTTGAACAACAGAGATCCCACACAGCTATGGACAGAATTTGGGCGTAGCACCCTCTCATACTGAGGAGCTGTCCAAATCCCCTTGAAGGAACACCTATATAAGGTTTAAGAAACCCATCCTCTATTCCTAAAGGTGATCTTGTTCTATATGCAGAGTTTATAAAAGCTACTTTTGGGGTGACAGTTCCCCAACACCAACCCTCAGTTTGGCTCAGGAAGAAAAACTAAGAAAAATTGTCCCAAAGAATCTGTTGATATATGAAAGAGTTAATTTGTCCTGGACTGGAATAGGTACAACTGTGTCAGGTTGAACATGATGAAATGTAATTAGTCACACACCTGTGAAGTGAGATATGATTGGTATATGTACATATTGAAGTCCTATGGTTTATGTATGTGACCTTTCTCATTGTCATAAGGCTAGTCATTCTGTTGGTTTGTTCACCTGTAGATATACTGTAAATAGAGTACTGCACAAAGACTTCTGTGTGAGAGTCTGGATTCTTTGTGTGTGCTGCAAGTTAATTCTGGACAACAGAAAGGAGTCTTGCTGCTAGTGCTGACGCAGGGGCTATAATTGGATAAAGATCCTAACAATCACTGTTACAAGCTGAGTAGTATGTACTGATTCTGTCTCCTGATTCCTGGAGCGCATTTCCCCTTGGAAACTCTATCAGGGTCACCATTACTGTAGTCTGTTCTGACTTGTTGGCACATCACAACAAATGTCTGCTATTTTTTGCCTGGGTACTCATTTTTGCACCACAGCTAAGTCATGCACTGAAGGAACCATAATTTCTTTGTTGTAAGCTGTGGGCACAGATGGGATGGGATCTACGATCTCATGGTGATCCGGAAAGGACTGCATCCAAAAAAGCATATGAAATCATGTGGATCCATGACTTCGATCTATGCTTTTGCACCACCGCAAAACCATGTGCTGAAGGAACCATGATTTCTGTGGTACAGACTGCATAGATGGAAATTATGATTTGATGGTAGTTTGGTGAAGATCCCACATCAAAATAATATCAAATCACACATATCAGTTATTAGTTTCATATATTCATCTTTCAGACCCACAAAATATCCCCCTTTCTGGTGGACTCTCACCCCACTGCTTTATATAAAGACCCCCTTTTTTTTACTCTTTTAAGAACACTTTTCAGTGTTTCTGTGACCCTTCCCTATACTATCCCCCCCCACACACTGTATAAAATGTATATAGGGCATAAAATGCTTAATTTTCCAACGCTCATGTTAGCCAACCTGTACTATACATGCTCAGTCTTATAATAAAGTGATAGTTTTTCCCTTTGGAGAGGTCCTTTAAACAAACAAACAAACAAACAAACAAACAAACAAATAAATAAATAAATAATAAAAGTACTTCAGGTTCTGTAGCTTGGATTCCTTCCAAACAACAAAGTGGGCAGGGTCATCCATTCACTGTCAAGTCCAGCAGGACTGGTCTTTTCATTTTGTGCAATCTACTGTATTTTAAATCTTTGGAGTATGCTTTTTCTGAATCAGGGGGGTTTAAATTTTACTTTAAAAAAAATCTCGAAACCCCTTGGCCCAAACTTCCCCACACATGGCACAGAGCACCAGATGTTTGCTACCACAAGTTCCACGTATGGTGCCAATCCGAACCCCCGTTGAAAAGTTAACTAGTTTTAGGGGGGCTGGGTCCATTTTTTTTAGCTCTGCCTGCTGGGGTGGGGGTGGGTTTTTTTGCTTTGCTCGGCTCTCTCGGGCCAAGATCCCGGCGGCTCTCTCGTGCAGCAGTGATCAAGGCAGAGGAGGCAGAGCCCTCACAGAAGGGAGGCGGCCAGCCGTGGGAGATAACTCGGAGGAGAAGCTGTGTATGTGTGGGGAGGAATCCCTCTCCGACAACCAGCCGCTCCCTGACTCCCTACTGGGCCTTCCGTGCCCGGCCCCACCATAACGCCTCGCCTCACCCCTCCCGCCGGTCGCCGCTTCCTCCTTGGAAGGTCGGCCCTTGGGAGATGTGGGCTGCCGGCGGCCCAGCGTTCTCCTCCCTGAGAAGCGCCGCTCTCCAAAGTCTCGCCGGGCAGCCGCCGCCGCCGCCGGCACCACCCCTTGCGCCGCCCCTTGCGTGGTTTCCCCCCATTCAGGCGGCTGCGCTGTCGCCCCCCCCCCGCCGGGCCCTGAGGAGCCGCTCCGCTGCTGGGCCAGTGATTGGTGAAGCCGCTTGACAACCGCCGCCAGGGCACCGCCGCCGCCGCCTTGCTCGCCTTGGGTGCGGGACGCAGGGACCGAACCAGCCGCCTGGGCTTGCCAGCGGAGCCCCGAGACCGGCGGGCTGTTCCCCCCTCCTCGCCCGCCTGTTCCCCAGCCTGGTTTGGAGGCGCTGCCGCCATTTTGTGCGTGGGTGCGTCCCCCCACCCGCCACCCCCCTCTTCCCAAACCCCACCCCGGCCGGTCTCCCCTTCAACGCAGCCGGTGCTTCTCGGAGGGGGAGCCTCCGCGGAGGTGAGTCTCCCTGTCGTTTTCGAAGCCCCCCCCCCCGGGAAGGGGGGAAGCCGAGCCGCAGAGCGGGCAGGAGGAGAAGGACGGGTGGGCGGGCAGGACGGCCAAGCCGGGGGGGGGGGCGGGAGGTGGAGGGAGGCCGGCGGCGGCAGCAGCAGCAGCAGCAGCAGCAACGGGACGCTGGTCTAGGAAGGAGGCATCGCCCCTCGGGGTTGGGGTTCGGAACACTGCGGTGGGGTGGGGTGGGGTGGCGTGGTCTGAGGGTCGTCTAAGGAGAAAGGTGTGCCCGAGGCCTGAGAGGGAGGCCATTCGGGGTCAGAGGGGGGCTACCACCCCCAAATTGCTAGCGGGTCCGGTGAGGCTGAGGGCTGGGGGGGGGTGAGACACACCCCACAGCAGAAGGGGCGAGACAGCCGCCTCCCTTGCGCTGCCCTGAGGCTGAATGGGCGAAAGGACCCTCTTGAGGGAGGTCACCCGGACCCTTGCTGGTCTCCCCACCAGCAGCAGCAACCTCTCCCTACACCCCCACCCCACCCCGACAATGTCTTGCAGATAAAAAGGTGTATGTGACTACTGCCCGACCCGAGCCTTCCTTTAAAAATGGAGAAATTATAAATAACGTCTGGCGAGGTTGCATTTCTTCAGCCTCCTTGCCACCCTCTAGTTGAATGCTGGCTCTGGTTCCTTTGTTGCTTGGTCCTCCTGACAATGGCGAATCGCTCTGGGTTTTTATGAAGCACCTGTGCTGCCTCAGCTCTGGCTACTAAGAAGTAACCAAAAAACTACCCTGGATGCACAAAAGAACAGAATATAGGGTCTCTTGTCCTAGCCTGCTTGATGGATAGCATGGCTCAAACATAGATTTGCAGTGTCACTGGAGGGGATTGAGGTGTGATGCTTTTTTTTTTTTTTTTTTTGCTCTAAGACCCCTTATCAGGTTTTTGATTTCTAGCAGGCAGGACATGGTGATATTTAAAACACTTATGTCAAGCCCTCAAACCCCACAATCCCTACAGTAGTAGGTTTATTAAATGTAATGACCTTACTATTTTAAATCAGGTACTTCTTCCAGTCTCTTTCTGCAGAATCACTTAACAGATATCCAGTTCCTTAACACAGTCATCCTAATCCTTTGTTTCCATGACTGGGCTGCAGTGAAAAGTTAGGGGTTTTTTTATGTGCATGCGTGCTTATGTATGTGTATATGCAAATGTTTCTTTCATATGTCTTATGAGACAATTCAGTGTACATATGGCTTAAAGGTGACAATTATGGATTGTCTGGGGGAAAAATGTGAACTTGAGAATATAAGGATAACAAGGGGCTGCGGATGTTACTGTGAATGTATGCTCCAGAGAATAATGGAATACCCTGTTCTTTGCTGCGCTGTACCAGTAACCTTATTCTGAAGTATGCCATGGACACAAATCATATTCACAATTTTCTGGAGTAATGTGTCAATGATGGTTTAGAATTCTGAATGGCAATAGATCACGTTGTGAGAGAGATTGGCAAAGCAAAACAGAACAGAGAGCAAGCTGTGATGAACAATAAGCAAAGTTGAAAATTAAAATTGCATGTCAGAGGGATACCTTGATTAGGGTAACTTGAACAACTAAAAAAAAAAAGCACAGAATTGGTATATAGTAAATACATCATGCCTGAGGAAGGGAAGGGGCAGTTCTAAAAGATTGCAACCAATTTTGTGTCCTTTAAAAAAGTTGGCACAAAAATACCACGTTTGATATGTAAAATGCTAATATACTGTTGTGTCTGTGAGTCATTCTGATATCTCAAGATGATAATCTTTCAATCCTGCCCGTCCATTTCTATCCTATTAACTGCTGTGCTGACTAATATGTCACCTCACCCTAGTTCCTTCCATGCTTATCTGTTTTATTTTGATCATTGAAACAAAGAATGGCTGGATAGTGAATTGTAAAAGAAACCGATGAAAACAAGGAAAGAGCAGTGTATGCGGAATGATTATTCATTTGAGCATCCAGTGAAGCTTAGTTTAGCCAATTTCATAGGGGTTTATTTGCCTGTATTTCTCTGTTCTCCAAGCTAGCCCATGTCTTTCTTCCTCTCTCTCTCTCTCTCTCTCTCTCTCTCTCTCTCTCTCTCT
>JAHTLZ010000129.1:14091323-14216554 GCA_023846285.1 Phrynocephalus versicolor
ATATACACACACACACACACACACACACACACACACACAGAGTACTGTGCAAAAAAATTAAGCAGGTGTGAAAGAACGCTGTAAACAAAGAATGCTTTCAAAAATCTTTGTCTGAGAGAGACCTTGTTGATGCAGTAACTACCTTGTGTCTTGTTGCTGTGCTCAATCTTGCCATGACATGAAACTGTTTTTCACAACCTCACTTTGTTAGCAGAGTTTGGCTGTTCCTCGCTCAGTTTTAAGCCTACTACATAGCTGTTTCTGTTTCAGTTCATGACTGGATTTTGACCTACGTGTGACATCGATGATCATTAGCACCAGTTTGGTATAATTGGTTGATCATACACCTGACTATAATCCTACAAAATCCCTGACTTTTTACCAGGACTAACCAGCTCAAGCTGAACCCGGAGAAGACAGAGGTTCTGTTCTTTGGGGCGCCCTCGTCTGGGTACAATGGCCACCTCCCTAGACTGGGGGGAGTCTCCCTCCAGCCTACAGACAGGGCCAGGAATCCGGGCGTGGTCCTGGATTCAGCCCTCTCCCTGGAAGCCCAAGTGACGGCAGTCTCCAGGGCCGCTTTTATCCACCTCTGCAGGATCGCCCAGATCCGACAGTACCTTGATGAGTCCTCCCTGAGGACAGTCGTGCAGGCCCTTGTGATTTCGAGGATCGACTTTTGCAATGCCCTCTACGTGGGATTGCCCTTGACCCTTCTCCAGAGGCTCCAGTGGGTGCAGAATGTGGCGGCCAGACTGGTGGTGGGTGCTCACAGATTTGAGCACATCACCCCAGTTCTGGCTCGCCTGCATTGGCTTCCCGTTGCCCTCCGGATAAGGTTCAAAGTCGTGGTTTTGATTTTCAAAGCCCTCCACGGCTTGGGACCAGAATACCTGTCGGAGCGTATCTCTCAGAGGTCAACTGGGATCAGGCCCATGAGGATGGGCACAGGCATGCTCACGTAGGGTGGCCACACCCAGAGAGGCGCAGAAATCGCTTACACGTAACTGCACCTTCTCTGTGGTGGGCCCTTCATTGTGGAATCAGCTCCCTAGTGAGCTGCACCTAGCAGTGTCCCTGCCTACCTTTAAAAAAGCCTTGAGAACCCATCTTTTCAAGGAAGCATTTGGCGAACATGCTATTTCTATTTAATTTCTTTCTTTCTTTCTTTCTTTCTTTCTTTCTTTCTTTCTTTCTTTCTTTCTTTCTTTCTTTCTTTCTTTCTTTTGTTTTGTTTTGTTTTGTTGCCACCCATGCCATTCTTTGTGGAGGGTATTGTAACCTATTTTTATTGGTATTTTACTGCTCCTTTTACTGTTGTTTTTAAGTGTACACCACCCTGAGTTCCGCTTCGGAAGATAGGGCGGTATATAAATGTAATAAATAAATAAGTGTACCTTTAAGAATTGATGCTCGTTTGAAGGCCAAAGGTACTAACACCAAATATTGATTTGATTTAGATTTTTCTTTTGTTCGCTCACCTTGCATTTTGTAAAATGACAAAAATAAACAATCATTATATTCCTGAATGCATTCTTTGTTTACAGCATTCTTTCACACCTGCCTAAAACCTTTGCACATTACTGTATGGTATTCCAAATCTGCGGAACTCAGTGGCTAGCTGAACCTGATGGGTTACTTACTTGACATATGGTACTGTGTTGTTTTTGAAAACCTCAAAAGAAAATCTAGTGGATCTGGAGGAGTGGAGAGTAGGGATGGGCAGCCCAAGTAGTGTTTCGAAGCCTCCGACACACAAACAGCCAGTCACTTACCCTGTTCTGCACCTGCAAAGAGCTGAGCTTGAACACGGAAGCAGGCTCCGACATAATATTTGTTCCTCCATGGTGCTGGCCAATCGGACAGGGAGGTGGGATGATGCCTATCCCTGTACAGCTCCTGATTGGCCAGCACCATGGAGGAGCAAAGATGATGTTGAACTCTGCTTCCGTGTTCAAGCTCAGCTATTTGCAGGGGCAGAACAGGGTTACTGGCTGCTTGTGTGTCAGAGGCTTCTGAACACCACCTGGGCTCTCATGGGTCATTTTGGAACCAGTAGGTTCCAAAATGAATTGCCCATCTCTAGTGGAGAGAATAGGATAAACTTAAAGAGCTGTGTTAAAAGATTAAATTGTTTTTGAATTTAGGATTCTCAAGCAGTTAGACCCTCTGAGATTCCCATTATGTACAGGGAGTATCTCCCAAGTATCAAATGTCAGTCCCAACTGCTTAATGAGGACTGAAACAATTATGATGAAATGCTAACAGCTGTCCTCAGCAGTAAAATATATCTCACTTGCCTAGGGGCTTTGTGGTTTCTCATCCTTCATACAGAAGTATATAGCTATTGCATTACATGACTCCTAGATCGCCTAATGTAAAAACTACCCATATGTCTCTTCATATTAAGATTTTATTGTTAGCTGTTGTTACTTTTAGTAAGAGTTGTTTTTCATGTCTCATAGTTTATTTGCATTGAAAGAGGTTTTTAATGATAATCCTGTTTTTCCCCATAGAAGTTCATAACCATGCTACTGTTATAATTGCTTTATTTTACAAGGTGCAGAGCATAACTGCAAACCAACATGAAAGGGGTTTGAATCTGGATGATATCCTCTAGGATTGAACCATAGCATCCGAAGTTTAGAATCAATAATTTATTCCTCAAAACTCTTGAGTGAAGAGGAACTCTAATATTATACAGCTTTAGGGTTTAAGATTCATCTAAATCAAAGATTGGCTACAAAGGTACAGTTTTCTCTATTGCTATTAGCATTTTTGTATATTCAGTTTGCTAATCATGCAGTTTTAAATATGAAAACCTCAGTCACAACTGTGGGGAGAATAAAGCTCTGAAGTTGAATCATTGTAAGAATGCCAAAGATGAAATAGCTAGGCTGGGCATACCATGAACATTAGTTTTATATATTGCTTTACAAATAGTCACTCTATTGGTTGATTCCTCTTTATGCTTGGCCACCTCCCTCCTCATCAAACAAATAATAACAATGTCTGATAAACACAGGTAGGGCTGCTTCATACAGGATTATACTCTTGAGCCTATATTATTGTCATGTATAATAGTGGGTATGTATAACTTGGCCGCTACAAATGTATATTTAAGTTAGGAGGAAACAGATTCAGTCATCATTTTTTATGTGAAGCTATTGTGGTGAATTTTTTTTTTTTAGTTTGGAATTGCAGCTACAAATGTTTGGCTTCTGGACAGAAGGATTTTAAACATTTGGTCAAATCCTATTTCATGCAGATGATTGGAAAGCTTGTTTTCAAATCAGAAAATGGACACATTTGCAATATGGATTAGTAAGATGCAAGCCGTCTTTTACTGAATTATAAACTACCACAGTACACATGTAATATTTGGCATGCTGTTTCTTTGTCTCCTGTTGAATGATAATGTGAGGCATACAATGAAATCACAATTTATCTCACATGTTGGCTATAGTCTAGTAGCAGCATCCCCTCTAATCCTTCCTTCCATTCTGTGGTGACCAGAACCAAAATGGTCACAGCAGGTGCATGGGGGAAGAAAAGCCCTGCGTGGAGGGGAGCAGAGTTGTGCACATGTGTGCACTTTTAAATGGGACCTTGTCCAGTAGTGAGACACAGCTAGAATAGGCCCATTGAATCAACGGCACTTACATGTTGATTTACTAAATCCCACTGAGTCAATAGGTGTACTCGAGTTGTGATTTTCAATTTTTATCTCACTCTGAAACTTAATAATATTATATAAAAAGGCAGCTACTCATCTATAAAATAAACTGTATCACAGCTGCTCCTTTCTGTGCCAAAGCTTTGGAAGAACTCAGAGAGAAATCACGGACATAGCTTGTGACAACACAATCACAGTTATACAAGTGCAGCAAACCATTGAATATGCCCTGTCTAATTCTCTTGTTTGCTCTTTGCAGACAGATGGTATTATGAAGTATGCATGCTCACTGGATTTTTTTAGTTTGCAATGAACCACAACATAAGGGAGTAGAAAATGCGAAACTACAGAAAGCTGTTTGCCTTGGTTTTCAGAAGCTGGACTTAGCAGAACAAAATGTAGTGACAAATTTGGTCATGTTAAAAATGCAATCCAAACAGCATTATTTGTAACAACTTACTTAGTCATTGTTCTAAAATAAAGGGTTTTAAACCAAAACTTTACTTTTCTGAGACGGCAGATCATTTTCTTTAAGGCTTAATGAACTTTCTTCAAAAATAATGTTATTTAAAGTAACTTACACTGCTCCAGTTTTATTCTGATATCTGAAGAAGTCTCATTGAACCTCACTTAAAATTATTCCTTGGGTTCTCTGAGGCAATTTATACCCTTTTACTTCTTTCAGGACAAAATTCAGACACTTTGCGTAATGTGCCAAAATTCCTAAGCTGCTGGTATTAAAATCCGGGAGTGGAAGGTATTAATAAAATAAGGGTGGACCCTTAATTATCAGTGGGATCTTTCCTCCTATTTCTTCTTTCTTCTTTCTCCATTTTTAAATTAAGATGTGAGTGAGAGATGTTTACTATTTCTTTTGGGCTATTTTAACTTTTGTACCTACTTCTTATAGGAATGTGGTATGTTGTAACTTGTCTTTATATAGAGTACTGTATTTGCATGTTGGTCTATGGCCATATTAAAGATTCGTATTTGTATTCGTACTTACTAGAGATGGGCACAAAATGATTTTTTTATTTTGTTTTTCATTTTTCATTTCATCCTCTAACGAAACAAAAAAAAAAGTGACCCATCAAGGAAAAATGAAATGAAAAGGAAATTTTCCTTTTGTTCTGTTCCGTTTTTCGTTTTCCCATAGGAATGCATTGAAGCAATGTATTCCTATGGGAAAACGATTAGATGCGGGAAATGGCAGGCTTTTTACACTTTTTTTCCTGCCTGAAGCCCTGCGCGCCAGCTGATTGGCGTTTGGGGTGGCAAAAAAAATTGCACAAAACGAAAAATGAAAAACAAAACAATTTTTTAAAAAAATGATTTCGTACGAAATGAACCCCCTCCCCAAACGATTAATGAAACAAACAAAACAGATTTTTTCCATTTCGTGCCCATCTCTAGTACTTACATTGCAGAAAGTTAACAATAAATTTAATTCCAGCTTTTGGCTATACAGTACTTTCCTATTTCTTGATAGAGTGCTCAGGAATTGTTTGCCATTGCCTTCTTTTAAGGGGTGCTCTGGGACTGTGCAGCTTGCCTAAGGCTATACAGCCTAGCTTTTCTACTGAGAGGCACATCGGGGACTCAAACTCACAGCTTCTGGCTCTGCAGCCAGATACCTAACTATGATGCGAAAATCTGGCAGTTTCATTAAGTGAAACATTACATTACATTGATATTAGTAGTCCTCTGTGCAAAGGCATTGTATCAGCTTCAGATACTATTCCACAATTGAGTTGGATGATTATTGTGTCCATATGGAGCTGCATAAATTTTAATGTTTAATTCTGCCAACAAACTCTGTCATAAAAATAAATAAATAAATTGGAATAATCCTTCTGGTGCCGTCTGTTTGTTGACTTGTTGCATGATAATCCTAATTTGATAAATATGCCTGATCATTCAGGTCTGCTGGGGCCTCAGGAGGTCCTCCTCCATGAACCAAAATTAAGGAACTATTTGTTATGTCAAGAGGGCTTTTCCGATTGTGGAAAGCCCTCCCCCTGGAGGATCAATAGATATTGACATAGATAGAATGTCAATGCCAAATCAGCATGTACTTACTTATTGGTCACTTTGGGGGTTGAGGATCATGGCTTGCATAGTTTTTTTATTGTTATACAGGGGGACCTCTTAAGACAAATGCCTTGTAAGAAAAAAATGTGTAGGAAGAAAAAAAATTAATTCTGTGATATAGGATGGGCTATAAATGTTTAAATAAAGTGAGTGCGCGAGTGAGAATGTTTTGTTTTGTTTTGTTTTCCAGTCTACCACAATGACGGCGGAAGAGACAGTGAATGTAAAAGAAGCTGAAATAGTCAAACTAATACTGGATTTCTTGAATTCAAGAAAACTTCACATCAGTATGCTAGCCTTGGAGAAAGAAAGTGGAGTAATAAATGGACTGTTCTCTGATGATATGCTTTTCTTAAGGTAGAAATTATAGTCATAATATTAAGGATAGATTTAAAATAAGGTCTAATGTTTTTAATTCAAGACTGCAGTGCTTTAGACACAACTGCATTTTGACATTCCTGTTATTTATTTGCATATGTCAGCTAGATACTAGCAAGAATCCTGTTGGTTTATGTAAGCATGTAGTAGCACTCAGTAGCAGGGAGAATGTTTGCTGTTTCCAGGGTTTCTGTTATGCATCCAGTGATCTCCAGATTGAACAATTAGCCAGTCATGAAGTGCCAGCTGGGAAGCAATGAAAAATGGATTTTCAGTTGCATGTGCATTCTGATGATAGTGAATAAAATGTTTCTCAAACCCTAAATAAATGTGAGAGAATTTTAGAGTACAGTAATGAAGTGGAGATAATTTTACAGTAGTTTCAAAAGCACCTTTTAAAACGAAACATCCAAAAATGCCTTAATATTTATAATACTGAGCCACCCAACTATATCTTAGATTGTATTTCCTAGGAGAAAGTAGCACTAAACACGGTTAGAATACAGTGAAGTATTTAGGTTTGCAGCTTGATACTATGCATATTTGATTGGAAGTTCCATTGAGTTTAATGGGATGTATATTTTTATTAAGTACGTGTAAGAATATATTGTCCAACCACATATTTCAGTGAAGACTAAATTACAGTAATTCTATGATATAGAATTAGAGTTCCATGACTGATATTTTCATCACCTTTTGAATTTCTTTAGTACTTTATAGAAGAAGATTCTTCAATTCATTCTGCTTTTAGGGAAAAAAATCTTGTCATATTCTGTCAAGGGAGCTGTGGCATCATTTATACTAGTGTATCCCTATCGAGGAGCAGGGAGAATTTTATGTAAATCATGATTTAAATTTTATGAAATCTGATTTTTTGACAATTTAGATAGTGATTTATATCAATTTTATATTTTAGCAACCATTGGTTTTCATCTACCTTGTCTAGAAGTAATAAAGTGCATTTATTTTTAAACTTGGCAAGCAGTGGCAATTTCATTCATTAGATTGTAGTAAGTATGGGGGTCTCCTGGCACAAAGAAGGTTATAGCACAATAAGTGGTAGTAAAATCCTATGCTTTGTATGTATTTAGTTATTTCTGGACACATCTTTACTCTAGCTTTGGAAAAATAATTTCAATTTAAAGTTATTCATAAACATTTTAGTATTGGTTCTATATTTCCATCTGCAAGATGAGAAATCCTGAAGTCCTATGGTTGTAATTACTGTACGTCAAAATACTGCCATTGGCATTATTGTTGAGAAAATCCAACACATATGCCAAATGCTGTCTTATACTATTTGTATATTTCTGGTATAAGAAATTAATTTTAACTAGGTGAGCACTGTTCTTGTGCTCAGAGAAATGTCTATAGACACCTGCTGTTTCCATTATTTCCATTCCATTACAAAAGCCACATTTGAGTTCTGGACCTGGAATGACTTCCTGGAATGAGCTAAGATTGCTTCGGAAAAAAAAAAGTTTAAAATATATTTACTACTGTTTAGGCATGCCAAGATGGAAAAACTGGCCAGATAGATAAATAGGAACATCCATTGGGATTACTTTTTCTAAATATAATATTTTAAAATGTTCTTTCATGAACAACTCTCATTGTGCCATGCAGACATTTGCTGGCAGTGCTTAATTGTATGTAGCTTTCAAACAGAAACTGTTCAATCTTGGACTGGAATTAACTTGTCCAGTCCAAGAGGCTTTGCAGCTCTGGCCCATCAACACTTATTACATCTAGGAGATTGTCAGTTATTTCTATCCCAAATGTAAGCTTACAGATGTGTTTCTGCTCTTTTGCTATTTGTGCTGTTGCAATCTGTGGATGCTATATAAAGAAGCATGCAATATTGTAAGCTAATGTAGAACTGTGTTGTTTAAAAGTTTCATAAATTATTATTTGTATGGTGAAATAATGAGATATCTTGGGGGAGATCTGGTAAATGCTAAAGCATCCCATAGACTCTTCCTACTTCCAAAATAGGAATATGTGCTAACTGTTTTCACAACAGTGTGTAGGGCTGCAAAGACATGTTGTTTACAAGGATTTAGGTTTTACTTTTATCTATTTAAATGAGGAGATAATCTTATTAACTGCTTTCTGCAGCATTAACCTTGTAAAGCTTTCTGGTCAGCTGCTTTGGGGGAAGGGGTTGTTTGCCGTTACGTTTAATGTTACTTAATAGATTTCTTTAAATATTTTTAAAGACAGTTGATTCTTGATGGTCAGTGGGATGAGGTTCTTCAGTTCATCCAGCCTCTTGAATGCATGGACAAATTTGACAAGAAAAGGTAAATTAATAGTAACTTTGCAACACAGTGATACAATAATATTGTAATCTTATAAAAGTTACAGTCACAACCATATTTGTATCATTATTAAACGCGTGGTTACTAGAAACCCTGAGCAACTTTGAAAGCTCAATTAGAGGTTGGTTCTACTTTTGTACTCTTTATATTAATAATTATGTACCATCAAGTCAGTTGAGTTATGGTGAACCTTTCTGGGAGTTTTTGAGTATAAAGTATTCAGAAATGGTTTGCCATCCCTTTCTTCTGGGGAGCACCCTGGGATTGTGCAGCTTGCCCAAGGCCACATAGCCTGGCTCCTTTCCCAGGAGGCACCGTGGGAAATTAAATTCCCAACCTCTGGCTCTGCAGCCAGATAACTAGCTCGCTAAGTAAAAACCCTGTATCTTGTGCCACCACCCACAAGTACGTACCTGAATAATTCAGTCTAGGATTCTCATTTAATTCTGCAAATAATTTTGCAAAAACGGTTTGGGGATATTTTACTAGCCAAATTCCAGAGGATCTCAGGATGGTACAATGTTTGAAAACAACTTCGTGTTTCGTGTCGGAAGAATGGCACCTAAGTCTATGTGTGAAACATCTGATAGCATATGTCTACCCCAGTGCTTTCCATCGGATCAGAAAGTGCCTCATCAGCAAAAGCAAATAGATTGACTGGTTTATTTCTTGTCCTGGGGCATTTTTGTTTTGTTTTTGTTTTCAGAAAGGTGACCCTATGGGGATAAAACCTGAGGCATGAAAGAGAAGCTGGTTCAGGGAACAGATATTGATCAGACGTTTGGACTTCATGGTCTTATAGCGCCCTTCCAGCTCCATTATTCTGTAATCCTATGATAAACAACTCCAGTTGTGTTTTATGCAGCGATATTCTTTAACATGCAGTCTCAGGCTTCATGCTCTTTAAAATTAATAGAAAAGTGGTTACAATGAACTGTGAATTGCTGCTTTTCCCACAAGTACTTATCAATTAACTCCGTAACAATGATAATTTCAGTATATAAACAAAAACGATGTAGCAATGTTTTCAACGTGCTGGCAGAGTTCTTATCCAGGAATATTAAGTCTATAATTGACACACAAGTGATTTTTAACATGATGTTTCAAAATTCTAGAATAAGAATGCCAACAGGAATTATCTTTGACTCCATGATGCAAACCTCTTCAAAGCAGAAAACTTGTACACTACCACAGTTCTGGTCTTTGAATTGCTCATGGTTAGTCAGATGATACAATGAGAGGAGTAAGCATAGCATGCTTAGTCATATTTAGAAAGACAATACTCCTCTAGAGTATGTAGACACAGAACAGCTTCTTGCATTGCAAATACCAACAGGAAAAACGGGGCATTGTTGTTTATCAGTGTGAATTTTTAAGTGTGGTCCTCCAGCATTAAAATCCACACTAATATAGCTTATAATCTCAATTGTTTTTTATGTGTATCTTCTTTTGTTCAGGTTTCGTTATATCATACTGAAGCAGAAATTTTTGGAGGCCTTGTGTGTAAATAATGCAATGTCTGCAGAAGATGAGCCCCAGCATGTAAGTCTGCCATGAATGCATGCTCAAGTAGGGAAGCTTTGTTCAAAACTGACCTTTCTCTTGTAATTGTAATTTCTTCTTGATTCTCTTCCAGTTGAAATGGTAGAGCTCTTGAAAGTATCTTGTGTTTTCAGACATACCAACATGAATCTGGAATGCTGGTTCCACAGAGGCTTCACCTAGCATTTACACCTGATGGTTTTGTTTGTTTGCATTTGTTTTTTTGTCAGCAGGAGAAAACTTTTTATTTGTCCAGGCTTCTGAAGAGAGTGTGACTTTGATATGCTGCCACTGTTTAATATTGGACTATATGTGGTTTTCTTGTTTCTGTTTTTAGTTGTGAACCACCCTGAGTACATCTGTTTGTGGGATTTAAATTAAATAAATAGGCAGTGATATCCTGGGAAGACAGAACTAAGCCTGATTACTTTTCCATGAAAGCGGCTCATACAATAGGTGATAAGAATGGGGAAATCTCTTTTATGGCTTATCTGAAACCATGGTTCCCATTCCTGAGTCAAATAATTAAGTTATCAAACCTTAAGGTATATTGTCTGGAATTCTATTGGTGGAGCGGCGTGGTCATTAAGCTCATATTATCAGCCACAGGCAATAGTTTTGAATTTAAAGTTTCCTATCCTTGCCTCCCCGCCCATATTTTGAGGCTCCCTAGGTATCCCTTTGCAGCTCCCTAGATGCCCTAAGCACATCTGATCTTGACTGGTTTTGGAAGCTAAGCAGGGTTGGCCCTGGTTAGTACAGTGGACCCTCGTATAACAAATGGTTTGTATAACATAAAATCTGTACAACATAAAAAATTCTGGAGATAGGGGAAATTTGCTTAGCAGAATCGTCTATGGGGTGAAACCATACCACATAAAAATGGTTGCAATTAGGGATTACTCTGTTTTCAATGCATTCCTGTGGGAAATTTGTATAAAGGAAAATTTGCTTCACATAATTTCATTTGGAATGAATTAATTCCTTTATACAAGGTACCACTGTACTTGGATGGGAGACCACCAGGGAATACCAGGTGCTGTAGGCGCCTGAAGTAGGAACTGGCAAACCACTCCAGTATTCTTGCCAAGAAAACTCCATGGACATGGAGTCACGAAGAGTCAGTCATGACACACACACACACACACACAGGTATCCCTTTTGATGTGGGAAAGCCTTTGGGAGTAGTAGGAATGGGGGCTGGGGAACTTTTAATATTAGAAAATTGGTGCTAACACTCCCAGTCCTGGTGGTAGAACCACAGTGCTGATTTCCTATATTAAAGGCTTTCCCACACCCGTCCTTGTCTTGAGACTTCCTCAGGTTGAAATCAATTTCAAGGGACCTTCAGAACTGGACAGGGTACATAGGAAATTCTAAATTAAATATTATTGTCTATGTTTGATGATGTCATTGGCCTTTAAGACCCCGGAGTTATGCAACAGGATTGTAGCTATTGATATAGAATTTGTTTAAAATAATTTTTAAAAAGTTATTCTGGCTCAAACCGGCACTGTATCATGTCATGCCTATGGAGGATGTGCAGGCAAACAGCTCCTCCTGCTTGTGCTGCCTAGGAAGTGCTCTGTATTGCTGCTGTTTAGAGCAGCGTTTTTCAACCACTGTTCCGCGGCACACTAGTGTGCCGCGAGATGTTGCCTGGTGTGCCGTGGGAAAAATTGAAAAATTCTAAAGAAATTCAACCCAGGGCTTGCCCCTTTCTTTCTGTCTTGGGTCTCCCTCTTCTCTCTCTCTGTCTTTTCTTTCTTTTTTCCCCCACCTCTCTCTTTCCATTCGTACCCTTTCCCCTCTTCATAGAAACATGCTCATTTCTAGCCTGCATATGTGTATCTGTAATTAAAACTGTAAACCGCCCAGAGACTCCTTGAAGTGGTATGGGGTGGTATACAAGCAGAACACTTTCTGCCTTCTTTCCTTCATGCCTTCCTTCATCCTCCTCCCCTCCTGTCGCTGGACTTGCTGAAGGCATCTGCACTTTCGTAAAGTGGCAATACAGCAATTTAACCTGAATACAGGTGGCTGTGAAGGGATGATGTCGGGTGCCCACATAAAGGGCTCCGAGTGCCACCTTTAGCACCCATGCTATAGGTTCGCCTACAGTGCCCTACTGTTAATGTTTTACAGCCAGTTAATGTTGCTAGTGCTATCCAGTGTACACTGACGGACAGAGACATTTTCTAATGGTGGTGTGCCTCGTGATTTTTTTCATGAAACAAGTGTTCCTTTGCCCAAAAATGGTTGAAAAACACTGGTTTAGAGGACACTATGGGTAATGTATAACCATCTCATGACTAGTAGTTGTTGATGGCATGGTATACTATATCTGACCCAGCAAAATATCAAGGTAGGTGGAGGGTTAATGGGAGGAAAATATGCTGAGTGACATTTTTATTCATCAGATTATTTGGAAATGCTTTTCTAACAGAGGATACCATCTGTTTTTATTATTTATTATTACAGAGATAAAATGAAGTGTTTTTTGTCTTAAATAAACAACTGTGCTCTTTTTTTCCCCAGTTGGAATTTACAATGCAAGAAGCTGTCCAGTGCCTACATGCTCTAGAGGAGTACTGCCCTACTAAAGATGACTACAGCAAACTATGCTTACTTCTCACATTGCCTCGTCTGACCAACCATGCAGAATTCAAAGACTGGAACCCCAGCACGGCACGGGTTCACTGCTTTGAAGAGGCTTGTGTCATGGTGGCAGAGTTCATTCCCGCCGACAGAAAACTAAGTGAGGCCGGATTTAAAGCGAGCAACAATCGTTTATTTCAGCTCGTGATGAAGGGGTTACTGTATGAATGTTGTGTGGAGTTCTGTCAGAGTAAAGCAACAGGAGAAGAAATTACGGAGAGTGAAGTGTTGCTGGGCATTGACCTTTTATGTGGGAATGGTTGTGATGATTTGGACCTTAGCTTGCTCTCATGGCTTCAGAACCTGCCCTGTACTGTTTTTTCTTGTGCTTTTGAACAAAAGATGCTGAATATTCATGTTGATAAACTCCTGAAACCTACAAAAGCTGCCTATGCCGATCTCTTGACGCCCCTCATCAGCAAACTTTCTCCCTACCCTTCGTCACCCATGAGGCGGCCTCAATCTGCCGATGCATACATGACCCGCTCCTTAAACCCGGCATTAGATGGACTGTCCTGTGGGTTAACTAATCACGATAAACGCATCACAGATCTCGGGACAAAAGCATCTCCCATGTCCCACTCTTTTGCTAACTTCCATTACCCAGGAGTACAGAATCTTACTCGAAGCCTAATGCTGGAGAATACAGATTGCCACAGCATTTACGAAGAGTCACCCGAGCGGTAAGTGAAACTCGTTTGCAAATGGAGATCTTCATTTCTTTATGCGTCTGCACAGGATATAGCAATGGTAGAAACAATATTGATCATTTATCTCTACAGACCCATCAGTGCATATAGGAGCACTGATGTATAATAAAGACAAACGTGTGGCCTGCTCTGTGTCGCATCCACTACATTTGATGTGGGACAGGAAAAGTGAAGACAAACTACCTCGTAACAGAAAGAATATGAATTTGTCATGGGTTTCAGCAGGAGGAGGAGAGTAAACGAGACTTTTATCTGATGTACTAGAGAAATCTTGCAGTGTACAAAATGGAAATAGTAACAGTACATTAAACAAAGTACTGTATCCATGTCAGACTATCTCAGTAACAATACATAAATAAGCATTGTCTGGATATAATACAGTATTTTGGCTATTGTTTATTTTAAAAAATCTACTATGGTGATTGAAGAATGCTTTACCAAAAAAAAATCCATAGATTTTTAATTAGCAGCATGCCAAAGCACATGAAGTTAAACCACAGAGGAGTGTTCTGAGTTGATGGAAGAAAGAGTGATGACATAATACAGATTTTAGGGAGGGAGATCCAGGCATTAGGAGCAGGAAAAGAAACAAAGAAGATAAAGGAGTCAAGAAGAATGAGGGAATTTGGTATCACAGAGAGCCATGGTGTTGGAAAGGCCATAGAAGAAACTGGAAGTGAGAATGAGAAGTAGGTGCTACATTCAGGAATGTTCTTAAGATGTGAAGTGCCGGACGAATCTGAGGAAGAGTATTGCATGAAATGTTTGAGGAGAGTGCGTTTTACAGTTGAGGCTGCAGTAGTGGGACAATAAAAGGTCAGGGAAGAAGAGTTAATGTGGGTAAGCAAGAAATCAGCAGAGTGTGAAATAAGGTTTTCCCCGCAAGAAGGGAAGGTCACATTTTCTGTTGTGCTGCACATGGAGAACTGACACAAAATCGCATTTGCCTGAATACAGGGAATAAATGAGAAGGGAGCCTGTAGAAATGATTTTTGCCTGAAGGAAGGAGAGTGACAAGAGGATTTGGAGGAGAGGACATTAGCATGAATTTTAAGCAAAAGGATAAATTGGAAAGTTGGATAAATTGAGTCATGGGAAATTTATTAAGAATGCAGTTCGGTAGAGGCTGGAGTTTTGGGGTGTGGGTTTGGTTGTTTTGGTTTTTTTGTTTGTTTGTTTGTGGCTCTTTGTTAAAAAATGTGTGGTAGGGAAAGAGCATATTTTCCCAAGATGACAGGGAAAAGCCAGAGAAGAGGAATAGTTTTTGATTGGTTAACATGGAGGGCAGTACAATATTTGCAGGTGCAATTACCTTAACACTTTTGCTTGTCTTTTTGAAAAGTTATGTGCGGTTCCCCGTGCATACAGTGATGTTCCGAGTGGCTGAATTTTACATCCATACTTCTTTAATTTGACACATTTTTACTATTTCAGCAGAACATTTTTAATTTTTTATTTTATTTTTAAGCATAAAGACCAGGACAGTCCATCTGGGTAGTTCAAAGGTTGTAGTGGTGATGGTTGCTATCTTATACTAATATTTATGTGTATCTTGAGCCCCTGTTGCAGAAACTGCTATGGTAATCTAATGAGATGCTGATTGCACAGTGCAGCAGAATGCAAATATTAAAAAATGCTAAATCCACAGAATTTGAAAGGGTTAGAGCAATGACTAAATATTTCTGTAAGCATATTATCTCTTCTGAAGCCAGTTCTAGGAGTTGTGCTACCTAGTCATCAGTATCACATGGTAACGTAGTATTTCCAGCATGTCGTTTAGGAACTAAAGCAGCACAGTGAATCCAAGCTGCATTTTATTAGAAGTCATCAGGGTGGAATAACTCCTAATAAAATAAGCACCAAAGTACAAAGTGAACAAAAAGAAAAGGTGCCAGTTGTGACTTATATCAGACTGGATATTTGACATTTTTCCAAATCACAAATTAGTTTACAGCTACTGTATACATTTATAACTGTAGTTCATAGCTGTGTCTTTAGTAGCAGTTATCCAAATAGTTACGTTTGACCAGTATGGAAGGAAGCAGTGAATTCACATTACAGTAATATATTGTATTGCATAGATCTAAGTCTTGAGATGTATTAGAAGTCTCTTTTCTCTGCATTTTGGAGTAGGGTGTGCTGTATTCTGATCCTGGAGCATAGACAGGGATAGCTGCGGTAATCAAATGTGTCTTTGTTTGTGATCACTCATCCTTTAAGCTACTGTCTAGAGTCTATGGTAGAAGTTACAAGGTAAAGATGCCTTCAGAAATGAGGTATCAGTTAAAAGCAGGCAAAAAGAAATAAGCATTCATGGCCACTGGCAAAGCTGGCTGGGGTATTCTTCAGTTTCATCTCCCTCTCTCCATATGTAGCACTTCCAGGTGCTGGGCAAAAGTGACAAAAGAGAAGAGGGAAAGTATTTGTTCAGTACATCTTTTTTCATCTTGTACATATCTAGGAAACACTACTAAATTCAAGTCGCTCTATGGTTAGACTCAAACTGTAATCCCATGTGCATGTGTTGGGGAGTAGCCTTTTGAAATCATGTGATTTGGTTCTGAATAAACAAACAGGTTTGAGATCTTTGGGTCAGATTTGGATTCAGGATTCATCCAGATGAAGCATATGCTACCCAGTAGTGTGCTGATAAGATGGGTGTACAGCAGTTTAACCACTCTGCCATGAGGCTAATTTAAAAGAGAAGAAGAGGGGGCAGAGTTCTAGGAATGAACAAAATTTACCAATCACCCTGGTAAGATATCCTCCCACTGGCATAAGTTTGATTCAATGATCCCTCTGTTCCTAGCTTAGGCTAGCTCAGTTGCAATGTAGTACAGTATTTTTCCATGAATAAGACTACATGTCCTGAGTTATGAATAGAAAATCGCCTGTATAGGAAAATTTTGAGTTACGAAAAAAGCCTGGGGTTTTTTGAAAGGGAAAAGGAAAGGAAGGATTCCTTTTCAAGATGGCTCCTGTTTGTTTGCAATAGCAATACTGACATCTTGTGGCCACCTGACTACAGTGCTGCAATTGGAAAGAAGAAGGGATCATTTCGAAAAGGAAAGCTGAGAACTGGGGCTTCTGTTTTTCAATGACCTGCACAAAGTGGCTCATTTTGAAAATATTTGGCACCATTTTGGGGACCTTTGGTGGATTTCTCAAGTGGTTATAATATATTGCTCATTTTCTGTTGTTTACTTGCCTGTTAACTGTGCTTTTTGCTTGGGGTGTGTGATTTCCCATTTGGAACAAATTAATCTGTTTACAGTGTATTTCTATGGGAAACCACATTTTAAGAAAATTTTGAGTTAAGAAAATGTATTTGGAACGGATTAATTTTGTAACTCATGGTACCACTGTAGATTTTTGTCTAAAATTGTTAGACTAAAAATTGTGGGTCTTCTTATACACGGAAGTAAGCCGAGGAAAGAACTGCATAGTTGCAAAATTAATTTTGGTTTGGGAAAGTGTGGGTCATCTTATACATGGGGGCATCTTGTACACTGAAAAATATGACATTTTTAGCATTTTGACTGGAATGCCTGACTAGGAATGGCTCTTGTTTTGTTGCCTAAGTGAATTGATTCACCATAATCAGAGCTGCAACGTTAAATCTGAACATTTGCCTTAAATATTTTAAAGTTTAAAATGTAAAGGAACTTTCTCTCAAGTTCTTTGAAGCAGATTAAAATCTAAATGGGAATCTTAGAGTTCCCTTAAGAGTAGAGTAGAGTCCATCTTCATGAGCAACCTGGGTGACTTGAGGCCTAAAATGGATTTTTTTTCTTTGCTGTTTTAAAATAGCAACCTAGAAGAGTCTTCTTAACACTGCTACTCCTATTCTAGTCCCAGTGGAGCACTCTCTGGGGCTCTAAAATAACTATTGCTTCAGCAATGGACATTTTACATTCTGGAAGAGATCCTGCTGTGGAACCTAATTCTTGGCCAAAGAACAAATTCCAACTTGTTCAGCTTTTTTCAAGGGAACAAATTGTTCTAGCAGTTATATTCACAATAATAATGTCTGGTCTCTCCCTCTGTTTTACATTAAATTTCCATGTAATCCTCTTCCAAGAGCTGTAGTAAGCACTTTCTGTCCTAAATTTGGATCTTGCTTACAATGAGCATGCATTTTAAACATAACTAACTAAATATATTTTGAAAATATTTAATACAAAAAAAATTAAAGACCCTTGTTTTGATTCCAAAATCAATGATAGATGTGACACTCCGGTGGATACCCAGCACTCGTCTGGCAGTGAGGCTGTCTGCCAGAATTCGGGTCCAGAGAAAGAGTCAGCAAATGGAACACAGATTCTGGGACAAACCAAGCAAGAAAAAAATGAGGTAATGTGTTTTGGTCTTTTACTTCCAAATAATGCAGGCCTTTGAATGCTCTTATTTAAAAAGCTTAGTATAACAGCATGTCTGCTTTAATGGGAACTCTTGTGCAACCTGGTAATTTTGAAGCTTATTTATCATAGCAAGTGTGTTTTCTGTGCAGTGTGTCCTGCATGCTACTAAAAACAAGGGCATTTTTATAAATTTTGTATTTAAAGGATTGATTATAGTCTCTTCACTTACAGATTTTTCTCCTGGAAGACTCTGTACAGCTCTAAATGGATGCAATGTGGATCTCTCAATGTGGATTGTATATTTATGCTTCAATTATGCTTCAGCATACAATCCCAGTATGACTACCTCTCACTGTTACTCACAGTTGAAATGTGGGACAGTGGCAGTATATAGCAGCTGTGGGGTATAGAAAATATTGCCACAGTGGGGGGAAAGTGGCAACTTTTCTTTTTCTTTTTTTTAAAAGCACATTTTATTGAACATACAAATAATTAAACATAGAAAATCAAATCAATGACACACACAACATAACAAGAGGGAAAAGGGAAAGAAGAAGGAAAGGGGAAAGGGTACCATAAGATATACATCCACGATTTATCTATAACAAGACATGTCTCACTTGGTTTTTCTCTGTCATTGACATATTATTACCTAGTTATCCTCTGATTCTGTCTCGCTTTAATCTAGATTACTTTAGTTTTCCACCAGTCATAAAAAAGGTCCCAACCAGCACTGAAAGTTGATTCTGGTTGTCCTTTTAATCTTTTGGTTAATCTATCCATTTTTGCACATTCTACTATTTTTTTAATAATCATCTCATCCGTTGGGAGATTTTCAGATTTCCAGCTCTGGGCCCATGTTATTCTAGCTGCTGTTAAGATATTTTAAAATTTCCTTAGCCCATGTATATATTTTCACCCAGTAAGTTTTAGCTTTATCATAAGTCCACCAGCCATGATAATAAGTACCTTCGTTAAGTGATCTTTGCATTTCCAACACTTATTTGAAACATTAGGAAACATTTTAGCAAGTTTTGCTGGTGGCATATGTCATCTATAAAATATTTTATAAAGATTTTATTTATATGCAGTGGCCAAGGTTAATTTAAGGTTAAACATCCATAATTGTTGCCATTTTTGAAATTCAATATTGTAGCCAAATTTTTTGGCCCATCTTAACATGGTGTCTTTCACCTCTTCATCTTGCATATTCCATTGCAATAAGAATTTATATAGTTTTTCTATTAGGCTGGATCCAAAGTCATAAAAGTAGAAGATACCTTTCCCATCCTTTCATGCCACAGCAATCTCTTGTGTCTCCTTTAAAAAAAAAGGCCTTTCTTCATGGGGGATTATATAGTGAGGTCAGGGGAAATGTGCCCCAAACTAGTTTCAGTTTCTCCTCTCCTCTGCAGCCAGATTGGCAAGCCCTACTGTTTTCAAGGATCCCAGCAAGGGATTCAAGGGTCTATAGTGGAGAAGAGAAGAAACGATAGTAAGGCCGCACCTGGAGTATTGTGTACAGTTCTGGTCACCGCATCTCAAAAAAGACATAGTGGAACTGGAAAAGGTGCAAAGGAGAGCGACTAAAATGATTACTGGGCTGGGGGACCTCCCTTATGAGGAAAGGCTAAAACATTTGGGGCTCTTTAGTCTGGAAAAAGGTGCCTGAGGGGGGATAGGATTGAGACGTACAAAATAATGCACGGCATGAGTCAAGTGGATAGAGGGAAGCTCTTCTCCTTCTCACAAAATACCAGAAATAGGGGACATACACTCAGATTGAGGGCTGGGAGAGTAAGAACAGACAAAAGAAATTTTTTTTTTTACCTAGTGTGTTGTTAGTCTGTGGAACTCCCTGCCAAAGGATGTGGTGATGGCATCTGGCCTGGATGTCTTCAAAAGGGGATTAGACAGATTCCTGGAGGAAAAGTCCATCACAGGTTACAAACCATGATGGAGATGTGTAATCCTTAAAGGCTTAAAAGTTAAAGGCTTAAAGGCTTAAATCCTTAAGGCTTAAAACGGGGTACTTCAAGGGCCAGATGCAAGAGAGTGGTATCAGGAGAAAGATATCTAGTCTTGTGCACTCCCAGAGGCATTTGGTGGGGCCACTGTGAGATACAGGAAGCTGGACTAGATGGGCTTTTGACCTGATCCAGCATGGCTCTTCTTATGTTTTAAGCGGAAAAAGCCCAAACTCTAGAACTTTGTTCAGATTAATATAAGAAGTGTGATCCAATTAGCATGTGTTCATTTTTACTTCTGCTCCTGTAGCATCTGAACAGAGCCAATTGATTTTGAAAAATTAACATCAAAATTTTAATTAAATTACTAATTACTAATAAAAGGGATGGCACTGGAAATTATTGAAGATACCCTGAGGTCTTGTAAATGGGTAGAAAGGGAGAGCAAACACACCTACTCTATGACATCCAGTTTATAGAGAGAATAGAAAGAGCACATAATCTGAAAAAGGTATGCTACGATAGCACTGAAATCCTATTGAGTAGTATGCTTTTGTAACTAGTAGTATATCAAGGGAGAAGTCCTGCTCCCAAAGCACTTCTGCACGTGCATGGTGTACTCTTTCACAACTGGAACCTGTGACCAATTGTACAGTACAATTATGCAATCCATGTTGCCTGTGTGTAATGCTTGACAAAGTTATATTTGTGTAACTTTATGTTGTGTGGCGCCATGCAAGATTCTAGACCATATGTTCTTGTTGTGCTTAGTTTGGCAATAGTGTTTTGCTAATTCAGAATAGCCAACATTTATCTTTTTTCTTTCCACTTACTGCATTTTTCCATGTATAAGACTATATATTTTTACTAAAACTGATGACTAAAAATTTAGGGTCATCTTATACACGAAAGTAAGCTAATGAGAGAAACACACAGTAGAGAAACTGTTATTTCGGGCTAGAAAATTGGGGAGTTATCATATACATGGGAGGGTTATAGACGGAAAAATATGGTACTTCATAACAGGATTTACTGCAGTTTACCCAAATGATTCTTATGCTTTCCTTGATGAAAGCAAGTACTGTAATGTTTTTTGACCTCGCAAATGAAATCTTGTTGCTAAGTATAGTAAGTTGCACTACAGTAGGACCAAATCTTTGGGGGTTTGATGACTCAGCTGCTTCATACATTCCATTGGTTCAAGTGGACCTCTGTAGTCCATACTAAACTTACCATAGTAAGCAACAGGATTTCATCAAATATGTGGCGTTAGTAACCATAGAAATTACTACCGAAATGTGCTGTTTCTCCTTCTTCTTGGTCTAATTGCCGGAAGTTTCCTTTAAAAGGTTAGTCTTTTATAATCTCAGTTATGATATTTCTAGACCTTTGTGTTTAATTACTGTATATACTCGAGTATAAGTCGACCCGAGTATAAGTCAAGGCCCCTAATTTAACCCCCCAAATCTGGGGAAACGTATTGACTCGAGTATAAGTCTAGGGTGAGAAATGCAGCAGGGCCTGGCAGCTCTTCCTTTGTGAGCTGGGGGAGGGTTGTGTGATTTTTAAAATAACTTTTAGCCACTGATGCCTTGGATCAGTGGCTAAAAGTCATTTTAAACATCGTGTGCCGCTCCCCTGTGATGCAGAGGGGGGTTATGAGAAGCGACATGCAATGTTTAAAATGACTTTTAGCCACAGATGACTTGCCTCAGTGGCTAAAAGTATTGACCTGAATATAAGCCGAGGGCCCCCTTTTTCAGCCCAAAATTAGGGCTGAAAAACTAGGCTTATATTCGAGTATATACAGTATGCTTTCTTTGGCAGGGAACTGATAGAATATGAAACACTATCAAATTGCAAGGTTAAAAGACAGTCACTCCTTTTAATAATATGATTTTGGTGTTAGGGCAGCTGTAGTAAGAGCTATGACGATCAAAGCTTTTACTGCATTTAATTATGTCCAATCTTTTTTAGCTTCGTGATTCAACAGAGCAATTTCAGGAATATTATAGACAGCGGTTGCGATATCAGCAGCACTTGGAACAGAAGGAGCAACAGCGACAACTGTATCAGCAAATGTTACTAGAAGGAGGGGTAAACCAGGAGGATGGTTCAGATGCCCAACAGAATCTTACAGAGCAATTTCTTAACAGGTTGGCTTTCACAGACTTGTAGCTACAGGGTTATATTTTGTTAAAGAACAGAGCCTAAACACTTTGTTGAGGGTGACTCCACAGGCATTTGTCCTGCTGTTTGGTCTGCTGCGGAGACAGGCTTGTTCACTCCTTTTTGCTGGCAATTAGATGGTTTAAGTGGTCGTGCAAAACAGCTTGTTTCCAGAACATCCCTACCAGTACCTTTCCCGGACCCTATCCTGGTGCTACTCTTCTTTTGCATGGGCAGGATAGGAGTGCTTCATTTTGGTTCTTTTACAGTTATATGTGATTGCCGAGACTGAACCAAAGTGATCTTTCCAGCTTTAATTTTCCCTTCCACTTTAAATTTCCCAATATAATTAAGTGATTTAATAAGACAGCTTAGCCACTTCAGAGTGTAGGGAATTGAAAACTCCTTTTTGCTGCTCAGTGGATGGAAAGAAGAAATAATTCTCACACTAAATGGCATATGGGACCTCAGCCTGATTTTAAGCAACTCTTTTTAGCCCCCTTGAGCTCACTTTAGTTGAGTTGGATAACTAGACCATTTGCCTTACATAGTAATTTCAACTGCATTTTTTTTAACAAATAGTGGTGTGGCTGCCACTAGCAGCAGTCTTCTAAGCCTGATTGCACTTCAGCTAATTGAAGTATGAAGTTACTTCATTGAACAAAATTTCAAAATTTTCTGAGCTTTATGTATCACATCAATTGACAACGTATACTAATGCTTTGTTTTATGTATAAGCCTATGTGGGTTGTTACCATCTTTGTCTGGTTAAGTAAATACTGTTGTGCTAGCAGCATTTGTACTAAGTATGTAATATGCTTTCATTACCCTTGTTGAGTTTTTTGAATATATTATCTTCCAGATCTATTCAGAAGCTGGGAGAGCTGAACATCGGGATGGACAGTTTGGGAAACGATATGCAGACTCTAAGCCAGCATTGCAACGGGAGCAAAGGAAATGGTTCCAACCTTCCAGATTCTGCTCAGAGAATAGCAAGTGATAATGCAAACGTTAATACAAGCACTCCTCAGAAACTTGGTTCGGCTAATCAAATCCCATCCCTTGAAGAATCACCTGTCCGTGGAAGCCAAACGTAAGTATTTGGACATTTTTATAACTGTTGGTGCTCTTTGTTAAAAAAAGCATTTAATGAAATGTGTTTGATAGGCAAGCATTTTTATTAGCATCATATAAACTGATATGAAATGCATTGCACTTCATACCACTGTATGATAGTACAGTTGTCTGTAAAGAAATGCTGTTGCATCTCATGTTCCAGGTTGTTCGCTATAATTTTTTTTTGAGATAACAGGGTTTTTTTTCTGCTTCTGCCCTTTCAGAGTGGCATAGTTTTATTATGAATATTCTCACACCACTGAAATTTAAAAGAAGAAAAGACTGTTTATCTCTTTGTACTAAATTTAATTTTGTTCATTAAAACAGAATACCAGAGCATTCAGCTGTGCAGACACAACACGATAATTCTCCAGGAGGCAGAACAAGAGGTGATGAGGTAGGACTTCATAGCACCTTACCTTACTCTGCCTCTGTGGACCTTTCAGATAAAAAAAGACCTTTTTAAAATTGTCAGAACAAGAATTTTCCTATTTGCATAAAGCTTTCGCAACCTAAGGAGAAACACTACAATTGGGCTCTTCTTATTTTTATCCCAACTTTGTATCATGCCTCTTCTCTAAAGCCAATGTGTATGCAATTACGTAAAAAAGTTACTGTAGTATTATTTTAAGTCATAAAATGCCTAAATGGGTATTTCTTTGTTCTGCCACTTAATTTTGTATGATAGTGACACCTAGTGGTACAGTACAAGTACTGTGCAATATTGTATGAACCCATGCTCTTTCTGTTTCCGACCCCTCCTTCACGCCCACGCCTACTGGTACAGTACAAGTACTGTGCAATATTGTATGAACCCATGCTCTTTCTGTTTCAGACCCCTCCTTCACGCCCACTGCCAACACATGCAGCTGCTATCTCACCTCTTTTTCCTGTTGGCTTCTGCTCCCTGTTGTGGTTGCATCTTTTATTCATGGTCACCAGCCTTCCTCAAAGAGACACCAGCAGCTCCAAGCAGCTGCTCTGTTTCTAAGGAAAAAGCACAACACTGCTTTTAACCATGCCAGCCACTCTGAGTGGTTGGAACTCTTTCAAATCTAACACAGAGATCTTAAATTTTCAAAAAGAAAATTCCCCAAAGATAAGGAAACTAGTAAAAAAGAAGCTGAAAGGGAAAATTGAGAGAGTCCAAACACTCCAAGAGGCATGGAGGCTGCTCACAAAAACAATAACCGAGACCCAATCGGAATGCATACCCAAAAGGAAAAAGGGTACTGCCAGGTCTAAGAGGACTTCAATGTGGCTTACAGGAGCTGTTTGGGGAGTGATCAAAAGCAAGAAAAACTCATTTAGAAGATGGGAGGCTTGTCCAAGCGAGGACAACAGGCAGAAACAAAAATTCTGGCAGAACAAATGCAAGGCAACAATCATGGAAGCAAAGGAAGAGCATATAGCTAAAAACACTCAAAGAAATAACAAGTTATTTAAGTACATTAGAAGTAAGATGACAATGGAAGGCAAGGGATTATTAAAGAGGAAACAGAGATTGTAGAGAGACTCAGTGAATTCTTTGCTTCACTGAAGAAGACAGAGACCAGATGCCCCAAACAGAGCCTGTCTTCATAGGGAGGGCCTCTTCCCTTCTGAACGATGGCGGCTAAGAGGTGACCTGATTGAAGTTTATAAAATCATACACGATATGGACAAAGTAGATAAGGAAAAACTGTTTTCCCTATCACACAACACTAGAACTAGGGGACACTCCATGAAACTTTTGGGTGCTAGATCTCAAAATAAATAAATAAAGTGAAAGTACTTTTTCACCCAGAGAATGACTGGTCTCTGGAACTCTCTGCAAGAAGAAAGTGACAGCTGTCAGCCTTGACCGCTTTAAGAAAGGATTGAACAAGTTAATGGAGAACAAGGGTATCAATGGCTATCATTATGGATGCCTAAGGACAACTTCTGGGTTGGAGAGATAAGGCAGCATATCTCTCAATGCCAAGCAGATGAAGACATCTGCTTGGGAATACCTTGAAGCAAATGGTGAGCCACTGTGTAAGACAGAATGCTGGACTGGATGGGCTGTGGCCTGATCCAGCAAGGCTGTCCTTATGTTCTTATGTAAAGAATGCAGCCAGGAGAAGAAGCAAATATCGCTGCTACTGCAGAAACTGGGGAGAAGTTGAGCCAGCCTGCAAGCATGGACACAGTGGGGAGGTGTTGGTGGGCAGCTTTCCTTGAGACAAATAAGGCAGCTTGCCCGTGGCCAGTGAATGGGGAGCATGGAGGGAGGGGGTGACAGTAGCAGAGGATGTTAGGGAAAAGGGTGGAGAAAGGGAAAGAAATGATTGATGCAGCAGGGCCCGTGCTGGGGGGAGGGTATCAGCATAGTTCATCACTCCTCATGATCTTCTGCCTCAAGAGGTTTCTTCAACAAGCCCAGTGGTAATGCCAGCCCTACCCAAGCATCCTAAATGTTCTAGCCATAATGAAAGAATGAATAACAACAATGAATAATTGATGGCAATGCAATTCTGAGCCATGGGGGCCCCTTCTAGGCTAATCAAGACACTCAGTAGTAGTTTACCATTGCCGCCTTCTGGGGGCAACTTCGGACTGTGCAGATTACCCAAAGCTAGGCAGGCAGGCTGTTCTTCCAGGAGACACAGTGGGGAGTTGCATTCCCTGCTTTTTTAGAATTCAATGGCAACATGTTCCCTCTCCAATATACAGTGGACCCTCGTATAACAGATGGTTTGTATAACATAAAATCTGTACAACATAAAATATTCTGGAGAGAGGGGAATCCATACAACATAAAAATAGTTGCAATTAGGGATTACTCTGTTTTCAATGCATTCCTATGGTAAATTTGTATAAAGGAAAATTTGCTTAACATAATTTCATTTGGAATGAATTAATTCCTTTATACAAGGTACCACTCTATGTTAAAATTGTATGGAGGAGACATTCTTTCTTACAGTGGAAATATGGAAAGTTGTGATTCTCTACATGCTGCTCACCCACAACTCTAATAATCCCTGGCTCTTGACTACGGTGGAGTTCAGTGAATATCTCAAGGCAAGAGTGTCCTGTGACCAGAGCAGAGAGTGGCCCCCCTCAACATTTAAATATGTGTTATCTCCCTGTCCCAGTCCATGAGCCACTCTTGTCTGGGTGGCTGCCCGCTTTCCATCCGTGATAATGTTGGAGATATGGGAAAGTATTTGGATAACAATAAGAAATGTATGGCCTGGGTTCCCAGTGATTAGCAGGATCTTATAAATGCATATGTTGGCAAGAACTTTTTAAAAAGGCTTTGTTTTAATATGTGCACTTGATATGCATCATAGTTATCTTCATTCTGGGTTTTGCAGTCATATGAAGAACTTCTTTGGGTGGTTTTTGCACAGCGCCAGTAAGCTTTGGTATTTGTTCATGAAGAGGGTGCACAACATTTACTTACAGGAACAGATTTTTATGTATGCCATTCTTGAATATATGCAAACCTGTGGTGGAATAGTCACTTGTATTGTAACTTTTGACACAACAGGATGACAAATCAAAAAAGCAATTCATTTGTGTCAATACCCTAGAAGATACACAAGCTGTCCGAGCTGTGGCTTTTCATCCAAGTGGCACTTTGTATGCTGTTGGCTCTAATTCCAAAACGCTGAGAGTGTGTGCCTATCCAGACCTCCCAGACTCAAGGTCAGAGTAACTTATTGAACTTGTGCTGTTGCTTGCCTCCCATTACTTGATTTCAGTCACTGAGACTCATTTTTGCTATGTGCTTTTTGTTGCTCATTTCTTTTCTATGTTCTCTTCTCTAATCTTCTCGGTGATTGATTGCATGCCCTCAGTTACGGAGTACTGTCAATATATTTGCTAAACATTTTGTTCAAATACGCTATGCCAAATACGGCAGTCTATTGTCGTACTACTATCTTTCACTGTCATTGCTTTTTTCCCTTTGATAGAAGCCTGAAACATTAACATCATAAAATACATAAGGAGAATGATATGTGGGGATTTCCCCCCTTTGTCCTGCCTAGTGTTATTCTCACAACAAGGTTGAGAACAGACAGTGTATTCATATATGTTTGAAAATAAAGATTCTGCTAGTATCTGTACTTCTGGTTCAATTCTGGTTCAATTACTACTGTGCCGCATATTATTTTTGTTGCCATTTGTTTACTTCCATTGGATCCTACTGCTTCTACTAGAATTGCTGCAGCTTCTTATGTGCTCTAAAAACTATTATAGGGAACTGGAAAATCATGTGGAGGAGATATTTTGGCAGTACAGTGGGCTGTATCAGGAGGGAGAGGGAAAGAAAATCGCAGTTCTGCTCGATACCCAAGTAGTTTGTTCCAAAAGAAAATTTAAGTGTGAAATGAAGTTTTCCCCTTGCTGTCCCTTTTTGTTTGTAATGAACTGAATCCAGCCTATGTCTAACAAGCTGAAAAGTTAAGTGTTTTTAAAAATTGCATTAGTTAAATAGAGAAGTCAAACCTTGGTGAGTACACAAAGATAGAGCACCCCAATATGATCAACTGATCATGATGATACTTTTATTGACTCAGTAAAATAGAAATAGGGTGGCTGCTATGTCAGCACTCTTTCTGTATGATGGGGTTATATCTGGTTCTCGACAGGTAACTTGTGCCTGCTGCTTGTGCCAGTTGACTGTTAAATGTGCATAAGTGATTACCCAGCACCAATTTTCAGTATTGGTGGCCAAATTACTTGTAAACTATTCTGGCAAAGTCAGTGAGATTACTTCAGAAAATTTTTATACTATGCGCCCCTTGTTGTTTGGTTAAAAATCTGCGTCCAGCAAGAATCCAAAGGAACTGAACCTCAGCTTCGTCATGAGCTTTTTGACCTCTGTGGCCTTTGTGTGGCTACACGCATGGCAGACTAGTGTGACTGCTGTTGGTGGCCAGTACTGTGGCACGAGAGGACCTACATCACGTGGCTGGGTGCTTCTTCAGTCAGTTGGCAACTTGCTTTATCAAATGTTCCAGAAGTGCAGTGTTGGTTTTCAAGTGACCCATCCATCGCAAGCCACCCTTGACCATGTCACATCTTAAAAAGCCATGAATATGTTACTCATTTACGGTATTTTGTGAGTTATGTGCTTAGTCTCTTTATAACTGTTTGCTTATATGCTGTTTAGCGCTGCCTCTGCTGTTCCTCGAAAACTGGTATTTGACTTAGACAGATCTTCGCTGTCTTCTTCTGTAAAGATGACAACAAAGTAACTAGTAAATTTATTTCCTCTTACAAACACTTTGGAGTTGCCAGATCATTAGGTTTTTCATTTATTTTGGCTTTCTATTGTGTGCCTACTGCATAACTATTTGAATTACGCCATCGTCTCCATGCTATATTCCTCTGTTTCCACTATTCATTATCTAATTATACCGGCACCACTGTCTAGCTTCTGCAGCATGAATTTTCTCTTTTAAGCAAATCAACACTCTGCTATCACAAAAAAAAGCCTTGACTGTATTAACTTTCAGTTGCCCTGTTAGCAGTATTTTTCTTTGTCTTTTAATTTCAGCTGCTCAAAACAATGTTAACATTGTTCCACGGCTTTTTACACAGTGTATGTAACGGCTGCACTTTGGCAAATTCTTGCATCCTGTATAAATAATGGTTACATGTGGATAGAAAAGGAGAAAAATCCAAGCATATGATTATTTGTTTGATCTTTTAAAAGCTAAGAATTGTTCTAAAAGTTTAAGTATCTTTGTCAGCATCTCTGGTTTGTTCACAAGTTCTAATATTCCATTTATTTTGCCTTTATCGAACCTTTCATTATAGCACAAGTGGATTGTTTGGGTCATTAAGGAAGAAGAAATTGTGGGCTTTCTTCCCGCCTTAAATCTGCAGGCAAAGTTTTATAGACGCAGCACAGACATACTATCTAGCTTTAATTATAGAACTTCCAGAAGTGATCATTTCTCTTGTAATTAAACTGAGTGATTATAGTCTGTTTAAAATATCAAGTGCCCATTAAGTATATGTAATCTTGAATACCCATTTTATGTTTCGTTTTCAAAAAACTAAAGCCTGTTATAACACTTGGAGCCAAAGGGTATCAACAGATCATCTCCATTATTTGGTTTCATAAATGTAATTTAAGCGTTAGACCTGTAGATCCTTGGTTGTGAGAAGGACCCATTAATTTAGAAATATCTTCTACACTGATATTATCTTTAGCTGTGGGATGTAAAATAGACATGCATAGTGTTGTATTGTATATTTCACAAAGAGTTAACTCAGGTTTTATTTCCAAACTAAAGTATTTTAAATAGGAAAATAAGTGTTTCAGCTTAGCACTAATTATTTCATTGACTTAAGAAGGCTTACATATGTCTTATATGTAACCAAATCCCCAATGAGCCGACTCTACTGTAACTTACCACAGTAAACAATAGGATTTCAGACTATGTAATTCTACTGCTATATTTCATTTCTCTATACAAAATAGATAAAATGATTTTAAATGCAATAGTGATTTTAAAATATTCATTAGTAAAAAATAAGTTTCCCATTGTTCTTACTAAAAAGCAGATTTAAATGTTACACATAAATGGCACTACCTTTAGTTACTCATACTCATGGACACATATGCAATGAAATATATGGTCATCTTATTTTCTTTAAAATCTTTTTCTAGTGGTGGTAATACTCCTAAGCAGCCAGTAGTTCGTTTCAAACGGAACAAACATCACAAAGGATCAATCTATTGTGTGGCATGGAGTCCCTGTGGACAATTGCTCGCTACGGGTTCTAATGACAAATATGTTAAAGTACTACCCTTCAATGCAGACACCTGTAATGCAACTGGTGAGTGCAAGTTGTTAGCATTATTTGAGAATATTTGGGTGTTTAAGAAGTATAGAAATTGTACATAATGCAGATAATTAAAACATTTGATTTATATAAGATACTCTGTTTTAATTCATCTTGAATACCATCCAAACTGAGAACAGTTATAGTAATAATAATTTTATAGAAGTGCTATTTTATTCATTCTTATATGTCCATCAATGCATATTGCACATCTGAAATTAATAATAGGTCCTTGTCCTGAAATCTTAAAACCTAAATTTCATGAGAGAGGAAGACAAAGAAGAAGGGATAAATAGAATAGCCATGTTCCATCAGAAAATCCATCAGAATGTATAATTCCAATCTTAATAATTTCATATTTGGCATCCAAGAAGAATATTGTACATATGACATGCCAGAACCATTTGTCAGAGAAATGTTACAGAACAGAATGTAGCAAAAGAGCAAATATACCTATAATATTTCTGTTCTTGGTTTCCCTTCCTTAGTTTTAAAGGGGGGGGGGTTAAGAGAAGAGTAATTTGTATAAATACACCTGCAGTCAAAAGCAGTTGGATCTTACCACAAAATGCTTCCAGAGCAATTATTATCAAGCTTTTGGGTTTATTCTAGGTTTTCATGTTGCAGTTGAAGCATTAAGTGCATGTAGTATCACTCCCTTTTCAAATAAGAGCCTATGCTATGTACAAAGTTGTGTAGCAGCTTTAAACAAGAAATGTTTTGCAAATGTGATAATAGAGCAAATTATTAAAACACTTATTTTCTGTAGACAGTATTCTAGACATCCTAGAATCTCACCTCATCAGATGTCTGGCATATTGAAATTTTATTTGTAGTCTTGAAATTTTATTTACGGTCAACAACCAAAAACCAAAATAAAATCATAAAAATAGGATGATCAAATATGCATTCCAATAGACAGCACATGAATCAAGCCTTATTACAAGATATGTCATAAATACAATTTAAAATACAATTTAAAATACAATTTAAAATTTATTCGGGTCTGGATAAAAGTGGCCATTGGCTACGATAAAACAGTCATCAGTTACTACTATGTTTCTTTATAAATTTGTTTACGGACCCTTATTGCAGCAGCACAGAATTTGGCAACTTGCCTAGTTACCTGGTAAGTGTTATCAGAAAGGAGCAACTGTATATAGAATTCTATTGACCTCCCAGGATATTTGCCTATAATTGGGGAGATAATCTCCTTGCGTAGATTATCAGTTCGTCTCCGACTCTTCAAGTTGTCTGGCATATTATCAGGCATTATGAACCAGATATCATGGGGGGTGAATCCATTAACAGCGCCCAGCATCCTTGGACTTCTAAGTTTAGAACAGAGACCACTATTGATGTTGCTTTGGCACTAGAAGTAGGTACGAACCTCGGTTTCAAGGCTTGTGCCAGTTCATACACAGAGCGACCCCAGGTGGCCTGCTTTCCCTTCCTCCACCTCCCTGGCCAGTGACCCACTCACTCACCAGCCAGAGTGTGTTCCTCTCTTTCTTCTCTTTGGCTGCTCAACCAGTGAACACCCAAGGAGGCGGAGCAGGGAGTGTGTGCTCCTGCTAGAGATTAGTCAACAGCCGAGGAAGAGAAAGAGAGGAGTGTGCACCAGCCATTGAGTAGTGAGTGATCCAGCCATGGAGGCAGGGGATGCAGGCATTTATACCAACCAGCACAAACCTCCAAACCGAAGTTTGTACCCATCTCTGTTTGGGACACTTTCCAACCCTAGCCACCTCCAAATGAGAATCTGGGTCTGTCAGGAGCAATTTAAGTTGCCACTGTTCCTTCGGCATTGTAGAGTTCTATCCTGTTAAGATTTTGCCTTTTTTAAATGATGTAAGATGTCCCTTCAAATTCATTGTTCTTAACTTTGAATATTGTCTGTTTCCTGGTTGCATATTGCCCTTCAGTGGTATAAACCACCTTGCATCCTTTCCAAGGAAAAAGGCAGGGTATAAATATTTAAAATAAATAAATAAAATAAGATTTCCCACAATGCCTTATAATAGCATTCTGAGTACAGTTTAAAAATGGTGCTGGTACAAAGTATGGTAGTTGCTTTTTCCCCTCTCTCAGAAACATGGTAAGTCCTGCTGGGGTCAGAGAGGACTCATTAAAGTGCACTTAACTGCTTAATGATTACTCCCTGAGTGATCCAGTGTAATGTGCATTTTTCATTGGTCTCCTAACCTTTCAATCCTTCATTCCTCTGAAATCAACTTGCTCTTTGTGTGTCAAAGTTCAGGTCCACATTATGTTCCTATAGGAAGAACTGAGTAGTGATTACATTTCTCTCTCTGCTAATCACATAATTATTCATTTTGCTCTTTATTTAAATTCCTTTAGGACCAGATTTGGAATTCAGCATGCATGATGGAACTATTAGAGATCTAGCCTTTATGGAAGGTCCTGAAAGTGGTGGTGCCATTTTAATAAGTGCTGGAGCTGGAGACTGTAATATTTATACAACAGACTGTCAGCGAGGGCAAGGCCTTCATGCTTTGAGTGGCCATACTGGTATGTTCCTGATTCAGCTTTGTGGCTTCTGCTGAAGTTATCAACTAGAGAGATTATTATTGTAAATAAAAGTTGCTAGATAAATTATTTTGATAAATATTAAATTGTGCAGGTGTCTCATGGCACAGTGGTTAAACAGCCTGGGGTGGTGGTGATGTATTGCTTGCATAATTTAATTGTAAACTGCCCAGTGCTTTAAGCACTGCAGGATGGTATATAAGCAGAACACTTTGCTTTTGCTTTTACATATTCTATACTTTACTGTGTACATTCACAAATGTTTGTCATAACCACTCAAATTATATGCAGAACTTAGCAGCCAGAACCCTCTCAGGAGGTGAGGCATGTTTAAGTAAAATCATGTTCATTTTCAGTGGCAAATTGGCCCTTCTTAACTAGGTGCTATTGTATTTCTAGTTTATAGCTGGTTGATTGATAAGCATGCAACCAAGAATATGACTAGCAACTTGCTTATTAGCAGTAAGTTGCTGCTGCAACTTAGACATTTCAATTCCACATAGATAAATTGCCAGCAAGATTCTGATTAGTCTTGTTTTCATTTTGCTGAAAACATGACCTTTGTTCGGCGATTGCAGTGGGTGCAGAATGTGGTGGCCAGGCTGGTGGTTGGTGCGGGCAAGTTTGACTGCATCACCCCCATCTTGGCCCTCCTGCATTGGCTGCCCGTTGCCTCCCGAATAAGGTTCAAGGTACTGGTTTTGGTTTACAAAACCCTCCATGGCTTGGGACCTGTCTCCCAGAGTTCAGCTTTGTCCCAAGCAACCAGAGCCTTGCTCTCCCTGTCGCTCCAGGTAGCTACACCGAGGGAGGCCAGAAAGGTTTCTACCTGGTATCGGGCCTTCTCAGTGACCGCCCCAGCACTTTGGAATAAACTGCCGACATAGATAAGGCTGGCGGAGTCTCTGCTGGCCTTCAGGAGAGCATTAAAGCAGGCATGCCCAAACTTCGGCCCTCCAGATGTTTTGGACAGCAACTCCCACAGTCCTTTGCCACTGGCATTCTAAGATTAGAATTCTGGGAGTTGTCCAAAACATCAGGAGGGCCGAAGTTTGGACATGCCTGCATTAAAGACTTGGCTCTTTAGGAAAAGCGTTGGTGATCGCTGAGTGCACAATGGTTTGTTGTCAATGAGTTTGTATTATTTGTCGCAGCCCTTTCTTGCCGGTCTCCGTGTATGTGTATGGTTGCTGCTGTCTGTCTGTCTGTATTATTATTATTATTATTGCATTTTATTTGATTTTTGTTGAGGTTTGCTTTCTTTTGGATAGGCTGTTTCATTGTAATTTGCTGTACACCACCCAGAGTTCCTGAGGGAAAGCTGGGCAATTAATAAGTATAAAAATAATAAATAAATAAATAAATATATTACAAAAGAGGTGTTAATGTTACCTTTAAAATGTAATGAATACAAGTACATTTTTTTTATATGCAGGTCACATTTTAGCACTTTATACATGGAGTGGATGGATGATAGCATCTGGTTCCCAAGACAAGACTGTGAGATTTTGGGATCTCAGAGTACCCAGTTGTGTTCGGGTTGTTGGAACAACATTTCATGGAACGGGTAAGATTACTAATGTTATTGCTGAGGAAAGTATTTGGTTTGGGTGGCTAAAATAATTGTTGCTTAATACAGGACACTCTTCACAAAGAATATGGAAATTATTGGCTTTATAAAAATTATGCAGACTAGCAATCTTTCTTTAGAAAGATATTTTAAAAGAGTTACTGAGAATTGCACCCACAATTTATGGAGGATTAATTTAACATACAAGAGTCTTTTTCCCCTTTACAGGCAGTGCTGTGGCTTCTGTAGCTGTAGATCCTAGTGGTCGTCTTCTAGCCACAGGCCAGGAGGATTCCAGCTGTATGCTCTATGATATTCGTGGAGGGCGCATGGTGCAGAGTTACCATCCTCATTCTAGTGATGTCCGTTCTGTTCGCTTCTCCCCTGGGGCTCATTATCTCCTCACAGGATCTTATGACATGAAAATAAAGGTGACAGATCTCCAAGGTAATTTAACTGATAAATCATGCAGGAACAAGAAGTTTTTATTTCCTTTTCAACGTCACATCACAGTTACTAAAAATCAGAGAAAATAGATTATTAGTGCCGAACTCGTATCAAGTATATCTCCTTTGTTGGTCAGCTCTTTTACCTTCACGTAACTTTTGAACCTCGGAGATGTGACAGTTAGCGAGAGCTGAAGTTTCTTTTATACCCTGGGGCCACAATCCTATGCTTGCTTATTATGGAGTAAGCCCCCTGAATTAAATGGGACTTACTGTATTTCTCAATAGATGTGTGCAGGTTTTCTTGCAGTGTGCAGTTAGAGAATGAAATAAAAATCAAACACTATCTGTATTGTTTCCTTGTCTTTCAGCAACAAACGGTGCAGTTAGATTACCCAGTTTTGAATTTGCTGAACTAAATGAAGAAATATAGATGACAGAAATAAATTGAATTACAAATGTGTCCAGTTCATGTATGATTTTTCATCCTATTTCACAGGCGACCTTACCAAGCAGCTTCCAACGATGGTGGTTGGGGAACACAAGGACAAAGTAATTCAGTGCAGGTGGCACACACAAGATCTTTCCTTCGTGTCATCCTCTGCAGACAGAACTGTAAGACTCTGGACCTATAATGGCTAAAAGGCAGCAGTCAAGGCAAATCATGCAGATAAAGCACAGGCACATAGGACGACTGAAACACTCAATTTGGCATTAAAAAGAGCAGCATTTGGCCAGGAAAGTGTCTCACGGAGAAGAGATCCTTCCCACAGATACCTTACTTGCTAGAAGGTGTTGGTGTGTTATAGTATTCCTTTTCAGTGCGTTCCACGTGATCTCATGCTGCTATGACCTATGGTTGTTTTGTTGCTGAGGTCTGTCGAAAGAACTCTTGCAATGCCAGTGTGCACTCAAAAAAGTAAAACTAATTATGTGTTTACAGTTTAATGTTTATTGCATTCCCTGGCGTTTGCCTCAATGACGTTTCCACAGAAATGAAGACTAAACTGCAGTTTAGTTCACATGCAGTATCATTTGGTTAATATGAAATAGATTTTTTTTAAAGTTATGCTGTTTACCCCACTGTTGCTTACATCTCATCTTAACTGATGGTCACTTTTGTTCTTTATCCAAATTTTACATTTCCTTTTTAGTACCTATAATTATGAACTCTAAAGGTGGTTAGGTAGTGGCTGATTTTTAACACAAACATACTGCATTGGCTTTCACCTTGGCCTGGTTTTTATTAGATCGTGTTCAACACTTAAGCGTTTGGTCGAGGGGGAAAAGCATTAGTGTGCTGAAAAGATCATTCTACTTTTGAATGCGACAAAATCATGTGTAATGTATGTATTGTTCTGTAGGAAAGGAAGCAAGCATTTTGATGTGGTTGGTACAGCAATTTTAATTAGAAAGGCCATGATCCCACATACCTTTATGCACAGTTGTGGGAAGACTGTGTGTGCAGATGGGGAAGTTTCCACCAGAGATTATTTGCTTTGCTGAAGAATGTAATATATTTCAAACATAAAAGTAGATTTTTCTTCAGCAGTCAGAAAAATGGCAGATGTCTCCCCAACAAAGAAACATTGGGAAGCGAGTTCTGTTTTCCCCATGTGTGCATACAGAGTACATACAAGTTAAAGGCAACAGCATGGCTTGAAATGCTATGTTTGCATGATAATGTAAAACTGAATTATTTCCCAGTTCACAAGCTTATTTGGATTTTATTAATTTCTTGCACTGTCTATATAATACAGAGTTAGAATTTTATTTCTAAATATCTTTAGAGTATTATGTTTATGTATTATTTTATATTTTCATATTGTACAGTTATATTGCTTTTAAATTAAATTCTTAAATATTTAGGCTATTTATTTGAAGTTAAGTTTTTGTTCTGATTCATAAATGCTGTGCACTGTTGCAAGATCTTTTAACTATTGTGAAAAAGTTGGTTACTATAGAATTGTATATGTGCTTTAAACGCAATAAAATTTATGACACCTGAAAAATGAAGGAACAAATTATTTTTGCATTTTTATGATCAAACACATTATATACTAACAATTACAGTGACTCCCACCTTTCGCGGGGGTTAGGGACCCAACCAGACTCGCGATAATTGAAAATCTGTGATATGCAGATGTAGGTCAGGTTGCGCCTGGGGGGGCTTAGCTGGGGACTCTTGTACTTACCCCCAGCTTGGTCCTACCCTAAACGGGCCTGCAAGGGCCTTCCCAGCGCAAACTGGGAGTGACTTCAAGTAAATGGGAAGTGACCTCCGGATCGCCGACAAGCATTTCTGAGGCCTCCTAAAGGCATAGAAAGGCCCTTGGAGGCCTCAGAAATGCCTTTCAGCGATCCAGAGATCATGTCCAGTTTATTTGGAAGTCACTTCTGGTTCTCACAGAAGCCCTTTTGGGGCCTCTGACAGGCCCAGGAAGGCCCTCGCAGGCCCGTTTGGGGCAGCGCCAGACCTGGGGTAAGTACAGGAAGCCTGAAACAGGCCTTTCCCCTTTACTACAGGAGGCTTTTTTTTTTCATATACTGAGGTCCCATGATATAGCGGGACCACAGTATATGAACTGCGAAAGGGTGTGTGGGGTTATTGTACACACTGCATTGTCTCAATCTGGAGTCTGATATTCCCTTTATTTGTCTAATTTTATTAGTCAATGTTTAGTCAAATGTTTTATGACAGGAATATTGCCAGAATCCATTGAAATACAGTGGTACCTCAGTTTATGATACCTTGGTTTATGAGTATTTTGCAAGACAAGCAAGGGGGTGATGGCAGTGCGGGCCATGGGCGTCCCTCCTTCCCTCGTGGGCTAGCTCACCTTTTCCTCCTCCTTCCCGTCACCACGGTCATCTTGGCATGATACCTGGATGTTGCCTGGAAGGCTCCTAAGATAGTGGTGGAGGAGGAAGAAGAGGTGAGGCGGGCCGTGAGGGAGGGAGGAAGAGGGACCCCTGACATCCCACCGCTGTTGAGGCCCTGGGCAGACACCCCTCACCACCACAGCCAGTAGCCCTTCACCACAGCCACAGTCCTGGTGGCCTCCACCCTAAGCTGCATCTGTGGTCTCGGCCTGCGGCCCACATGGTGGGGTCATGCCTCTAGCCCTTGCTGCAGGCCCAGGGGCAGCCTCTGGCCATCAGGTCTTGGCTGCTACAGCCAACAGCTCCTGACCAAAGCAAATTTCCCCATATGAAATAATGGAAACTGGCAGGGCTGTGAAGTCGGAGTCGAGGAGTCGGAGTCGGAGGAAATTTTGGGTACCTGGAGTCGGAGTCGGCAAACAATGCACCGACTCCGACTCCAACTCCTAAATTTAGATTGGATTGGAATTTTAAAAAAAGGAAGTTTAAATGTCCCAATTCACAAAAAGTTATAATTAATGACTTCTCTACTGTAAGAATAAAGACCAATGCATGCAGTGCCTCACGTAACCACAAAACGAACACATTAAGTGACCGTGAAGAAGCATGCTTTTCATGTGCTTTGCTATACGGCACGCAACGCACAATTAGGAACGGCAATACTTATACTTTCCATAGTGTTGTGTTCTGCTGTTACGCAGCGCCCAGGGGTAACCTAGCCTCTCACTGATGTAAATATATTAATACAGAGGAGTTGGAGTCGGAAGTACAAAAAGACTTCGGAGTCGGAGTCGGAACATTTATCTACCGACTCCACAGCCCTGGAAACTGGGCCCCAGAACGAATCATCTTAAGTTTCCTCTATTTTCTATGGGGAAATTTGTTTTGATATGAGAATTTTCCGGAAACATGCATGTTTCCGGAATGGATTATGCTCTTAATCCAAGGTACTACTGTACTGATTAGCTATTTTAGAAAACATTTCATTCAGCATCAAGTTTGTTGCTGTGCTTCACCATATGTGGTGTGCTGCATCCAATATATGGTGACCTTTACAGATTTTTTGAGATATGGGAGATGTTTTGCTTGTTCTAATGTTCTATCCGTTTCTATCTCCAAGTGGGGATCTGAACTCAGTCAGGTCTCATGAGTTGTAATATATCCACCACACCAATTAAATCAGTCTCATGTTTTTCTGCATTCTCACTTTTCATATCACTAGTGTTTGAGTTGCCCAAATACTGTACGTTAAAGTATATAATGTAGCCACAACGAATAATAAGTGGTACACATGTACTGTAGATTTTACTAGATTTCAAATAGATAATATTCAGCTATACAAAAAGCTGGATAGTGAATTTGAGTTCTGCTGATTTGGGGTCTGAATTAAAGGGAGCAATGTATTATATTTATTTGGAATATTGCTGAATTTGCAGAAATCCACTTGGTGCAACTATGCAGATGTAAGTGGCAATTGCACCAGTCCACATCAATTTTTAATTTCATTACAAGTTTTGTGTCCTGTCTTTCAGGGCAGAAGCCTCCCTTAGGTGCCCCTGTTGACATGGGGAAGCCTTCGGATAGAGCAGTGATGGCGAACAATTTAGAGACCTAGTGCCCAAGCTGCTATTCAAAGCCTACATTTTTTTTTTGCAAAGAGCCAATACAGCAATTTAATTTGAATACCGGTGGCTGTGAAGGGGCAATGTCGGGTGCCCACAGAAAAGGGCTCCGAGTGCCGCCCTTGGCACCCATGCCATAGGTTCGCCAATACAGGGATAGAGGGAGGAGTGTTTAATATTAGAAAATGGCTGCTGGTAATCCTTTTCCCAGTGAGCTAGCAGTGGTTTTCTGATATTAACCCCCTCAGCCCCATCCCCAGGGTTCTGAAAGCTCTTAGTATATAATTCTACAGCACAGCATGTATATGTGTGTGCTAATGTTTACATATAAATTGACTAGGAAAGACCAGAATGTTGTATTTGCATAGCATAGCATTCTGACAAACCAGGATGTGTCTGGAGTCAGCCAGGCAGCTATACAAGCTAGGTGTCAGTCAGAAGTCTGTCAGACAGGGACAAATATGTGACACTGCAAGCTTGAGGTTATATATTATTTATTATACTAAAAAGCTAACAAAAGCTGTAAGTCAAAAGGAATCCCTAGGGAGCCTCCAACTGGGGTCAGCGGAGGAAGATTTCAACTGCAGTTTTCAGAGCAGCAGTGTATTAATTTGAATGGGGGGAGAGAAACAATGTGAAAAACAACAAAAATGTTGTGACATCTTCAAGTTGCCACATTTCCCTGTGAGCTTCAAGTTTACTTTCTGAGACACTGGGCTGAAAATATTTCACTGGTATATTTACACATAGCCCCATGATCAGGTAAAGATACAGAGAATAGATGATATGACAATGGTTTGATAGCACAGGAATGGGGCTATCAAGCTGCTTCAAATCAAGTACAGGTGAAACTCAAATTAGAATATTGTGCAAATGTTCATTTATTTCAGTAAGTCAACTCAAAAGGTGAAACTAATATATGAGACAGACTTATTACATGCAAAGCGAGATATGTGAAGTCTTACTTTGGTATAATTGTGATTATTATGGTGTAGGTTATGAAAACCCCAAATTCACAATCTCAGAAAATTGGAATATTGTGAAAAGGTTCAATATTCTAGGCTTAAAGTGTCCTACTCTAATCAGGTAATGAATCCATAACACCTGTAAAGACTTCCTGAGCCTTAGTTTAAATCGTCTCTCGGGCTGGTTCAGTAGGAATCACAATCACGGGAAAGACTGCTGATTTGACAATTGTGCAGAAAACCACCAGGCACCCTCCATAAGGAAGGAAAGCCCCAAAAGGTACAGATTTGCAAAAAGAAGTTGGATGTTCCCAAAGTGCTGTATAAAAGCACATCAATAGAAAGTTATGTGGAAGGGGAAAGGGTGGAAGAAAAAGGTGCACAAGCAGCAGGGATGACCACAGCCTGGAGAGGACTGTCAGGAAAAGACCATTCAAAAGTGTTGGGAACTTTCACAAGGAGTGGACTAAGACTGGAGTTAATGCATCAAAAGCCACCACACAGAGACGGATCCTGGCTTCAAATGACGTATTCTTCTTGTCAAGCTGCTCCTGAACGCACTTGCTTAGTGGTCCAAAGTCCTCTTTTCTGATGAGAGCAACTTTTGCATCTCATTTGGGAACCAAGGACCCAGAGTCTGGAGGAAGAAAGGAAAGGCACACAATGCACAAGTACATTGTGAAGTTTCCAGTCTGTTGATTTGGGGAGCCATGTCATCTGTTGTTGGTCCACTGAGCTTCATTAGGTCCAGGGTCAACACAGCTGTCTACCAGATTTTGGAGCACTTCATGCTTCCTTCTACAGATGAGCTACATGGGGATGCTGACTTCATTTTCCAGTAGGACTTGGCACCTGCCCACATTGCCAAAAGTACCAAAATCTCGTTAAATGACCATGGGATTACTGTACTTGATTGGCCAGTGTCACCTCAAAGGAGAGGTAACTACCCCAAAAGTAGGAGTACAGAACAGATAGAAGATGTTTCTTGTGGAACAATGTAATTTTATTCATGAGCTCATGGGTGTCACTGAGGAGTGAGACAAATAAATGGAAAGTTACATGCAGTTTTTACAGTGTTAAGTGTTAAGAAACCTATAGCTAAGCATTTGATTGGTCCATAGAAGTGAGGCAGAGTAATTGAAACTTACACAGGAATAGAAAGTTAAGTGTAACATTTCATTGGTTACTCATAGAAATGAGTCAGGGCAGAGGAAACAAAACTTTAAATGCAAATGGTAATGACTATAAGTAATGTCTTCACTAGCAAACTACAGTGGTACCTCAGATAACAACTGCCCCGGATAACAAATAATTCGGATAACAACTGCTGCCTTGAATAATGAATCGCAATTCCTAGGTATAGGTTTGCCTTGGAGAACGAATTTTCTCTATGGGCTGCCTTGGGTAACGAATCTTCCTATGGGCTGCCTCGGATAACAAATTTTCCCTATGGACTGCCTCAGATAATGAATTTCCAGCATGCATCAGTAAAAAAGTTATCCCAGGTGACATTGCATCTGTACCTTTAAAGTGCACTTTTTAAAGAGTTTTGAGCAAAAAACCAGGTGTCTGTGCCTTTTTCCTAGGCTCCAGAACGGATTAAACATTTTCCCATTCATTCCTATGGGAAACTGCGTTTCGGATAACGTGTTTCGGATAACAACTAACCTCGGAGAACGAATTACCGTTGTTATCCGAGGCACCACTGTATTTCCTTAGAGGCCAGTGTAAGGGGGGGGGGTTGAATTGAGCATAGATGCATCAGTACTTTTCTAGTCACACAAGCAAAGTCGCCAGTCCTGAACCCCACAGAGAATCTATGGGGCGTTGCCAAGAGAAAGATGAGGGACATGAGACCAAACAGTGCAGTGGAGCTGAAGGCAGCTATTGAAGCATCCTGACCTTCCAAAACCCCACAGCAGAGCCACAGGCTAATAGCATCCGTGCCATTGTGGGGCCACTGTGAGATACAGGAAGCTGGATGAGATGGGCCTTTGGCCTGATCCAGCATGGCTCTTCTTACGTTCATGCCTCATTGTGGCAGTAACTGATGCAAGAGGGGCCCAAACCAAGTACTAAGTACATATGCATGCTTATACAGTACTTTTCAGAGGTCCAATCCTAGTGTTACTGATGTCATATAATATTCTAATTTTCTGAGATTGTGAGTTTGGGATTTTCATAAGCTGTATGTGCCATTTGCTTTTGTTCTCCTCTGTGCTGCTTCCTTGGACAAACGCGCGGTTCCTTTGGAAACTGATGATCACCCAAGGAGGTGGGGCGGCGGCGAAGAGGGCTTAGCCTTGAGGATGCTACGGGGGAGAACTTGTAACATGCATGCTTTCGGCCTCCGGGGTCGTTTTCTTCCTTCGCCCCACCTTGGGGGAAACGTCAGTGGGTGCTCCCATTAATATATGGCTAGCAGCAGTGCAGCGGGTAGAAAACCTAATTCACAATCCACTCTGGAATCCTGACACTCGATCTCGACTCTTCTCGTCCACTTCCACTCACCACCACCCCACCACCACCACCACCACCCCCCAATAACAAAAAGAAACGCCGCTGAGAGCCCACGACGCGTTCCCGCGGCCAGAGCATTGGCCGATTGACGGAGCGACGGACCACAATAGGAGGCTGACTCTGCGCCGGATTCCCGATGCCTTCGAACAGGCTCGCACGGGATTTCCGAGCTCATGGATGGGGGAGGAGCTGAGAAACCGCCACCGCCGCCGCCGCCACCACAGGCGCGAGAAGAGCCGTTAGCTGGCGGCCGTTGGAAGGGCGGCCCTGAAGGTGGGCGCGCGGGCGTGAGGGAGGCGGGGCCGGCATGGGGAGGAGGGGGAGGGGGAGCCGGGGGGGGCTGCCGTGCTGAGGGCGCCGAGTGGAGGTGGCCCTTCATTCACTTTCGCTTCCCCGGAGGAGGGCGGGAGGGGCTGCCCTGGCATTGCCGCGGGGTCCCTTCTTCAGTCACGGGCCGGCCGCCGCTCCGGGAAGCGGCTTCCTCTCCCGCCCCGCCCTGCGGAAGCCCTTTGGAGGCGCTGCTGGACGGGGGGTGGCTCTTCCTCCGGGCACAGGCGCGGCGGCGGCGACGGCGCTCTCTGACTCCGGAGGTGTGGGGCGGCGTTGTTGTTGTTGGGTTCAGGGCGCGGGACGCGGCTACGTCGCCGGTGTGGGGGGGGAGGGGAGGGGTGGCCTTCCAGGGGTCGGGGGACTGCCGTTCTCAGCCGATCTGGCTCATGGGGGCGGCATCGTCCAGCCGCCTCTGAAGGAACATTGGCTGCTCCCAGTGGTTCTCAACCCCTGTGGGTCCCCAAATGTTCCTGGACTGCAACTCCCAGAAGTCTTCATCACTAGCTGAACTGGCCAGGATTTCTGGGAGTTGCAGTCCAGGAACATCTGGGGACCCACAAGATTGAGAACCACTGAATTATTAGATTTACGAAAAGCTGAGGTCGGGCAGTCAACGCAGAAGTGCCAGTGGAGCTTCTTAGGGCACCCGCATATACACACCATCCGCATTCAGAGAGTCCCTGGGGAAATCCCTCTTGCTGAGGAGGGCAGGAATGTACAGCAACAGATTCCCCATAGGAATTCCCATTTATTTATTTATTTATTTATTTATTTATTTATTTATTTATTTATTTACTGTCTTCTGTGTAAAAGGTATGTAGATGCTGCTCATTTGTATATGAGGTAAAAGGTATTATGGGCACAGCCCAGGGGGTAGGTGGCACATCCATCCCAGCCATTGAGAACAACTGGGATGGTGTGCAAGTTATTTTGTTACAACAGAAACAACAGGGAGCACTGTGTCGTCTGTGTTTTGCAGTATTTGACAAGCTTTTGTGCACTTTATACCACTACTTCAGATGTTAGGATAAAGTATTTTTTGATCAATACAGCCATCTGGAGCTTTGCTTCTTTAGCTTTATCTTAGAATTTCAGAGCTTAAAGGAACCTAGGTATCATTGAGTAAATTAATAAAGTGTAGGAAGTCATGTTTAATTGTTTTCTTTAAATTTAGGTTCTCATTTACTTCAGCACTTTAGAGGAAGAGAAGGACATATAGTTTAATACAGGAGTACAGGTTCCACAGTTGCTGACCAAGAAGCTCCCCCCTGCCATTAATTGAGACAAAAGTTCACTGAAAGTTTAAGGGTTCAGAGAGGGTACAGCAAACAGGGAGTTAGCCATGTATATTTATTATTGTTTATGAATATAGTTAGTTATGAGTACTGTATTTATTTGCTTACTTAGCATAGCCAATTATAAGCTGGTGGGTGTAGCTAGTGTGTATAAATGTGTAGAACCCTGATGTGAAGGAAAAGGAGAGTTAGTTAACTGAGAATTAAGTGTAAGTTATCTGAGTGTTGTTGGTCAGGCATGATAACCTGTAATTGACAAGGGTCTGGTGTGTGAAAGAAAGGCATTGTTACACTAATAAGTGATGGCAGTAAAATACGTTAATGAAGCATTTAATGGCAATGGCTACAGATATCATAACTAGACTGAACATCTGAATGTACAATAAATGTTACATGTTTTGTTTAAAACCATGAACCTTGGTGTTGGATTCAGTCTTTTAGAATAAAAGTCCCTAGTGACACATTAGTTAGTAAGTAAGTAAGTAAGTAAGTAAGTAAGTAAGTAAGTAAGTAAGTAAGTAAGTAAGTAAGTAAATAAATAAATAAATAAATAAATAAATAAATAAATAAATAAATAAATAAATAGTGTTATGGTGGGGATACCTGGATCGGGGTACATTAATTAATTAATTAATTTAAGGGTGGCAGCATAAGACGTCCAGGATCGTCACAGAGGGAAAGGCAGTAACACTAGTAGTGTTGAAATACTGTTCTCAATAGAGATTATTCATAAGGGATCTTTCACTTCCACCACTCTCCAGAAAGGAGGCAAAATGCTGAGACTGAGGTTGTCCTACTTTGGGCGCATCATGAGAAGGCAGGTTTCTCTGGAAAAGATAATAATGCTGGCAAAGTTGGAAGGCAGCAGGGAAATATGAAGATCAAATATGAGATGGAATGAATCACTTAAGGAAGCCACAGCCTTGTGACTACAGGAGCTGAGCAGGGCTGTTGAAGACTGGACGTTTTGATTATTATTGATAGAGTTGCTGTAAATCAGGGGATTTGACAGCATATAACAACAGCCACCATACACAGATGTTCATATGCAGTAGTGCCTTGTAAGACGAATTTAGTTCGTTCTAAGAGTCAAATTGTCTTAAGAAAAAATTGTCATACGAGGCATGGTTTCCCATAGGAAAGAGTTGAAAACCAGCATTGGGGGCAGTCCCTCAAGCCCCACGCACCTCCTGAACCTCACAGCAGCCCAATTGGCTGCTGTCGCCAGCAGCTGGCTGCTTGCTAGGACCTGGCATCGCAAGTAAAGGAAGGCCAGGGGAGCAGCGGCACTGTAACACCAAGGTAATAAAACAGGTTGTGGAGGTAGGGGGTGGCACCCAGAGTCCCACAAGCCAGACCGCTGTTGGGGAGCCAGATGTTGGGGGCTGGCGAGCCACGGGTAGGTCGCTGCAACGGCTGACCCAGCTGGTCTGTGCCTCCCCCAAGTCCCAGTGTTACGCACCCCAAAGCAGGGACCCAGTGATCCTTCCCCAGCCTGGGCTGTTTCCTTGCAAATAGCCCAAGCTGGGCGAGGATCTTTGGCACCTCATGAGACGAATGCAGACCAGGAGGAAGAACTCATCTTATGCGTTTTTTCTATTCCCAGAAATTGCATTCATCCTACAAATTTTTCGTCATAAGGGGCATTCGTCTTACAGGGTATTACTGTACTTGAACTCAGATGTGTCCCTCAAGGCTGGAAGGGATTCAGTTATTATTGCTAAGAGACAATATTTTGCTCATATTTCTTGTTTCCAAATCCTCATTAAAAAGCAAACAACTTGCTAAACATTTCAGGTGTTATAGTACAATATTAGATGTTTAGAGCAAAAATGGTCACTTCTCTCTTTGTGTTCTATTGTGTTTACTTCTGTAAAGTTTTAGGAAGTTTGTGCAACCCCATTGCTTAACTGTATGTACGTAAAATTGCATAGTGTGAGATACATAATTCAGATAATTCAAACAATTGTTGTTGAAGCCATTTTACAAACAAAACCACTTCAAAGGTTTTTGAGAAAAGCACAGACTATATCTGATATAGCCAGAGGAGACTTTCTTTTTCATGTTTCATCTGAAACTAGGAGGATCTTATTATTTGAAAATCTGCATTTCTGTCTGACATCTCGAAAAAGTCATGGATGGGGTTAAAACTGAATTGAATACTACCTGAATCGTTTTAGGAGAATGGTGGAGTAAGAATGAATGAATGAATGAATGAATGAATGGCAAATTATAGGGGAAAAACATTTCAGAATCTTGGGACGTGCAATTAATCCACATTGATAAAACCAGATAAATTTTAAAAGAATATATCAATGTACTGTATTTGAAATAACCTGTACAGTATCTTTAAGTAATGCACTGAAGGATAAGCAGCTGATTGGGAGCAGCCAAAATCCTGTTGCTTGGTATAGTACAGTATTTCTCCTCTCTGTTTTTGGAGCTGAATAGAACCTTAGCACTTGTAACCAACCTTGTTGGAGACAACGTGCCTTCTAATTTTCAGTCCCCCTTGTGGGGCTCTTTTCCACATGCAGGTTCTATCATAACCAAAATTAAAACGGTTGCTGTGGATGTGCAGAGGAGGAAAAACCCTCCATGGAGGGGGCAGAGACATGCGTGCATGCACTTGTGATTTAGAGGGAACCTTGGTTAGAGAGAGAGTTTGGAGGTGTCTCAAAAGTTAGAAGCAATTGAGAGGCCATATGGAATTCACTCTGAATGCCAGTTTAACATATAAGTGAGGAATGATTAGTCTGTTCCCTTTTTACTTGAAAATAAAATAATGGGTTAAGCCAACAAATAATCTTTTGGCAACTGAATGACTAACAAACGTATCATGGCATAAGGGTTTGTCAATTATAATTCATTTCATTTTAGCCACGATGAGCCACATGTCTCAGTTGGCAGGAATAGGATGTTTCCAGATGGAGAACCCTGCATGCTAGCAATCTGAAGATACTGTGAAGCAGGTCCTTAAAAGGACTTCTGTAATATGGATAAAGTTGGAAGAAGTGATGCAGAAACAGGGGAGGATTATTAGTGGAGGACTACTGTGTCTGAAGGTCCTACAAACTCTGTGGCTGAAATCCTCTTGTACGTCTTTGCACTATGCAATATTGATGGGGATATTTTATTTCCATTAATTAATTGAACACTCTCCCCCTCCCCCATTTCAGGTTACTGGGATTCCTTGGGCTCTCTTTTGACTTGAGGAACCTCAAGACGGGTGGAGGGAAACCTTCAATCATCAAATTACTGCCAGCTCACTACCTACATGATTAGGTCCTGTGACAGTAATCTGATGGTGATCCTTTGCTGTTAAAGCCCCCTCCATTCTGGATCTTCCAAAATCTGTTCCAATCCAAAAAGAAACCCTAGGAAGGCTCAGAATAAGGGAGATGTTAGGAAACTTGCAATTAATTTAAATATTTCTATCAAAAGATTATAATTTCCTTCTCCTTGTATGGTGTAAGTTACACCCAGAGGATTCCAGCCCATGGATGAGGCTGGGCAATGACTTGACAAAAGCGTCATCTGATACTGCTCATATGCTTCCATTGTTTCGCAGCAAGGGAAATGTAAAACATGAATTCAGAAGGAATTGAAAAGTAGACTGTGTAAACAGTGATAACTGGTCTTGTGACCATTTGCACAAAAATGTTGGGTGGTAAAACATATTCTTGCGCCACAAGCTGGTTCAAGCACATTGTGTGCTTAAAAGCTTTTGGCGCTGCTTAAATTACAGGGAGTTGAACTACATATCTTGTGGTACTAAAATCTAACTATATTGTGTTGAAATAATGACCAAATTCTTGTTGGTTAGAGTAATAAATTGCACTGAGTCAAATCATCTACGAATTCCATTGATTGAAATGAACTTTAAGTCTAAGTTAAGAGTAGGCTCATTACAATCAATAGAACTCATGAAGGACTTGACTCACTAAATCCCCATTAATTCAGTGGTTGAATTTGCTTTGTTTAAGAATAGTCAACTAAAGGCTAGAGGAAGAGTGTTCTGGGATGTTGAAGTGTTGCTTCACTGTTTTTTGAGTATTGATATTGTATCCATTTCATTTGTGTCATTGGCTTTTTTGTGTTTGAACTGACCTGCTAGTCCTGTGTACAGAGCAGCAAGTATACAAACCAAATCTTATTATGTTAAGCTGAATAGAAAATGCTGATGGAATGGATTTATTGTCCTATCGGCCCGTGCTGCCCAAGTGCTGTGGTGACTCCTCCTGCAGGAGGCATGCAAGAGGAAGTCCTATTGTGCAAGTGTGTCTGCAGATGTCATGTTGAAGGTCACCCGGTATAGATAAGCATACTGACAAAGTGGTCCAGTTTGATTTAGTGAATTTGCATTTCACTAAAACTATACATTGTACTTTTGACAGAAAATGCTACTTTCTTTGGTACTGTGTGCGGTCCTACTCACTGGGAGGAGTGAAGCTCAGAATGACGATGAATGGATTGATCCAACAGATATGCTGAATTATGATGCCGCATCAGGAACAATGAGGAAGCCCGAGAAAGTAAAGGTGTGGAATTTTTTACCTTTTGAATCAGAAATGCTGTTCAATAATCCAATTTTCTTGAGGCTTTCTGAGAGTCTTGTTCAGTGTACCTATGACAGATACCTATATCCCCTTTATGGGGCACATCCTGTTTTAGATTCATGAATATAAAGTTACGTCTTCTCCTAATTTTAAACTTCATCCATGGTGGCAACCTGAACAGAATAGTAACAAAAGAAGAAAAGTGGAAATAAATAGTTGCTGATTGATTTTGAAAGCTTTCACTGCTTGTTTCTTTATATTTTATTATACCACTTTTCTACTTGTTTCTTTAAAAGGAGGTAGTCCAATAAAGAGAACAGAATGTTTCTTTTCATATCATAAGTTTGGTCACCTCTCCATGCTGCTTGCTTATTGCATCTGTGTATGAATAAAACTGTTCATGATACTGAAGGTAAAAATGTGATGCTCTTCCTTACTTGGGGAATTCCATGAACACTGGAATCACATGGAACTCTGGACTGGGTAGTTGTATTTACACAAAACACCAGTGAAACATGATACATACCATGCTTCATTATAAGAAGGGAAGTATATTTCCAGTAATAAATATATGCTCAAGATGTTACAACAAAGGCGTTGGAGTGAGAAATGCCTGATATTAAAGTTGTAATTCAAAAAGGAAGAGGCACTGAAGATCATATTTCAAAAATATGCTGCCTGCTGCCCCAAAGAAGTACAGAAGATCAGTTTATATTTTATTGACTGCAGTAGTACGCCTGTATCCACTGATTCAGTTATCCGCAGTTGCCGGCCAAAAAGTGCATGTAGTTAAATTCTGTTAAATTCTGTAATTCAGTGTCACAAAATAACAGCCACAAAACAGGTTGCAGTTGTAAATAGCAGGTGCACAGCAGCTAGAATTGCAACTCACACTTTAACTGCAGCTGGCTTGTGAGAAGGGCAGGGGAGCCCCAGCGTCCCACAACTTGGACCTGTGGTGGGCAACTGCTCTCAGCCGGTGACCCCCTTCCCTGTGCTCCTTTCCCCTCCATGGGCCAAGAGCATAGGCACCTCTGAACTTCTCCAAGGTGCAGCACTGCCTTTCTCTCCGGTGGGCGGCAGTGGGGGTGTGCCTTCATGGGAGTCTGGCTTGGAGGCCGAAGAGCTTTCCCGCACCCGTTCAGCCTCCCTGGCCAGTCAAAAGCAAGGAAACAAGCAGGCGGGCTGGCTAGCTGCGGCTGTCTGGGATATGGTGCCCAATGGTAAGGGTAGCTTAGCAGCAGCTGACAAAAACGAACAGGAGTCGGCCCGTTTGATTGCTGGGTGCTGACAGGGTATTTGCTGTTATCCATGCATTTTGATATCTGCAGGGCGGCTCGGAACCAATTCCCTGTGGATATGGGGATCCTACTGTAAAGCAAAGCCTTTGATTGTGTTTATGTGAAAATCTATAGGTTGGTGTAAAAATGGGTATTCCTCAGCACTTGATTATCCTGATATGTAAGTTGTATTGTGGACAAGAAGCTATTGGTTGGACAGCATATGACAGGCCTGCCCAAAGTCCGGCCGGGGGGGGGCAAATCCGGCCCGTCAGGCCATTCTGAGTGGCCTGCGGCTGGCTGGCTCGCCCCTCCCTCCCCCTCCTTCGCTTATGGGTCAGTGGGTGGGGCTTGCAGTGGGGTGGCAGGGTCGGGGAGCAACCGGCCCCTGACACATCCTCAGCCACCAAATCTGGCCCTCCTTACAAAAAGTTTGGGCACCTCTGGCATATGAAGACACAGAATGGTTTCCTGTAGGCAAAAGTGTCCTCATCTCCATATCTGCATAATTAAATGTAGCCTGCATAATTAAATTGTAAACTGCCCAGAGAGTGCTTGAAGTGCTATGGGGCGGTATATAAGCAGAACACTTTATCTGCTCAAACTATACACAGAGCAAACATATCATTCTAGATCCTGCTGGAGGACTGAAAATTGGTGGAAGAAATATTCAAAATATGCAGATGATACAATTTTACTGGCAGAAAGCAGCAAAGACTTGAAATGACTTTTGATGAAAGTAAAAAAGTGCTAAAACCATGACAGTGGAAAAGCGAAACAACTTTAATGTTGACAATGAAGAAACTGAAATAGTTAACGGATTTTGTATGCCTTGGTTTTGTATGCCTTGACTGCTCCGTCAAATGCAGATTGGAAAGCAATTTCATATCTCTTTGAGTTGGGCAAGCTGAGGAAGAAAAGCTGCATTTTACCACAACCTCGATGAATATGTTGTGTATACTCTCTGTCTCTCTCTCTTTCTGTCTGTCTCTCCCCTCCTCTATGTGTAGCAGTGTTTATATTTAAAAAATCACAACTAAAAAATCCTTTGCCCAAATTTCACCAAATTCAGCAGAGAACAAGAACAGTCTTTCTGCTTACATCCGTGCCAAATTTGGCGCTGGTTCTGTTTTTCATTTTTCCTTATGGAATGTTGTTAAAGCACAATATATTGGTGCTATACTGGGCACCACTAACATTTCAAGAAGTATTAAAAGGCACATATGTGATTAAAATTACAGGAAGTGAATCAAGATGTTTCTGGAAATAAGAAAGCAACAGAGACGGTTGCAGAAGTGGATGTCTCCAAGTGTCAAAGGAAACTAGATTCTCTGAATCGTAAGGTTTGTACATCTGCTGTGTTATACTGTATGTTTTGATTTATCATATATTGTTCAACTCTAATTAGAATAGATTCAAATCTTCTTGGAAAAATATAGTACCATTACTTTATCTTATAAATTGCATTATTATGGTTCCAGTGTACTTTATTCTGCGTAATTAAAATATGTGAAAAACAACTAGGATGCCTTAGTATTTCTTGAAGGTGTTGTAGTGAAAATTGGTAAAATATTTATCTAGATTTAAAGCAGGTCCCCTAAATATAGGGGAGCAGATTTTGTGCAGAAATTAAGTACCTCATGCTGACGTCGTGCACAGATTTTTGTTTTCACTATTTCATGTTTTAAAGTTTTATTTCGAAAATAATTCCAATTCATAACTCACTGAATTCCAGGCCCACAAAGGACTGTGGGAGTTGTGGTCCAAAACATGTGGATTGTCGAAGGTTCGCCACCACTGTGATAGACAGTGGGATGGAGTTTTTAATCAGTCACATAATAAGGGGCTGCTCTTGGTGGGTGCTCCACATTTGGCTTGGTGGGTCACATCTTATGCAGATTATGTATTAAAAGATTGATTCTAGATAAATCGCTTAACCATGAACCAGCTTTTAACTCTGAGCTACAATGAATTATTTCTTGACCAAATCTGTCTTTTCATTATTTGTCACGCTTGGGTTATTTTGTGAAGTGGGAAATTACTACAGAGAAACATAATATCAAAATGCTTTATTATTACAGCTTGAGGAATGTGAAAAAAAAGATAAAGCCAAGTTAAATGAAAGGAGTAGCATGCATATTTTTAAGAGATACTTGAATAAGATATTAATTGAAGCTGAAAGAATTGGCCTGGTAAGTACTTAAATGCGGGATAAAAATGTTGAGGTCCCCCTCCCTTTGTAGTTTCTAAAACTTTAACATGAAGGAAGGTCAGGTCATTATTGGAGTGGGGCATTATCAGGCACGCTTTGGCACTCATCAATGTTATTTTCTTTCTTATATATTATTGATTGGTATTGTATATGTATATAAGTAATTATGTGTGCAATTTGTCACTTTAATTACCCAGAAGAAAATTGGAAGTACTATAACTAAATGATAGCTGAAACAGCCTATGTACGTTGATAAGATGGTCCTGGTTCTTTTGATTTATGTAGGTTACAATATGAAGCAGAGAATTAAACTTCTGGCTTTAGATATTGAGGCCCTAGATATTATTATAAAACTATGGGTCTGAAGTTTCAGTAAAGATGAGAAGGCTGTAGATTATTTACTAGGCCTTTTAAAGTAGGTTGTCTTGGTCGTCAGATGTGTATTGAATTACTTAGCAAGTAGGAAACAGAAAGCAAAAGCCTGTTCTGTGTGCCAGTGAACTGTGCCACAGACATTCTTCTGTGGGGAGGCGTCCCTTCCGACTCACACTCATGGGGCACTCACTTTCCAGGTTCCTTAGCACATTTTAGTACATTCAACATATCTACTACTATTACTAAGTGGCACTAATAATAGTGCTAGTCCAGAAGGATGACCACCTTGCCCTTGGCCCTTCTATTATGCTCCAACAAGAGCCTCCCTGCCCAAAGCTGATACATTATTAATAATGACTGAAAACATGTCTCTATTTTAGTTAATCTCTTTATTCCTTCTAGGGACACATAGCCTTTTCTAACTTGGGTGTTTTAACCTGTTTAATTTATTCTTACCTAATATATAAAATAAATACTGAAAGTTGTAATAAACGAGGGATTTTATTATTGTAAAATAGGTAAATGGTGTGAAGGGAAAATATTTATTCTAGGGTCTGTAACATAAAAGGTTAACAATACGTACATATATGTTCTTTCTGTATTGTAACTCTAAAATAACTTCTGCACAAACTCTTAACTTTCTTACTTCACACACACTAGGCTCTCAATATGACTTTTTCCAAAATACTCTAGAACAGACTAGCTCTCCTGATTAACTCTACAACAAATTTCTGTCGCTCTCTAACAACAACAAAAAGCAAACTAAACACAGACTCTTCTCTTGACTGACAGTCAGATCAGACCCCTCCCCACCAGTTTCCAGTGGCATCAACCAATCAACTTTCAGCCCTGCCCTCAGCATTTCATTATGCAGCTCCCAGTCACACTAGCACTTCACACATACAGGTACATAGAGGCTTTAGGATGTGCAGAAACATCACAGGTTGGTCCATACGTTACCATTGCCACCTGAACTACACTACTACAGTCCATCAGCCAGCCAGTCAGTGTTGAGCATTAAGCTGTCCACAGAATGCCTGTTATCATACGATTGAAAAAGCTTTGATTGCTATTTGAAAAATTGGTTTGTATGATTTTTCTTTTAGCCTGATGATAACTTCGGAGATATGCATTATGATGCTGAGATCATCCTTACTAAACAGACATATAATGAAATCAACAGGTTCCTAAATGAAGAAGGGTGGAAATCAGCTGCTTTAGATGATGCACTCAGTGCTATTCTGGTCAATTTTAAGCATCATGATTATGAAGCTTGGAAATGGAAATTTGAGGACTCGTTTGGGGTTGATCCATACAATGCCTTCATGGTGAGAAAAAATTCCTGTATTGAAATGTTCCTGCACAAGGCATTGTTGTGACTATAGGGGTAGGCATCCTGGAACCTTCAATTTGTTTCTAACTGCAATACCTGGAATCTCTGAACATTTGCCATGCTGGTACCAGGTGCCCTATGTACCTGCTGTATCTGTCTTACAGTGTTGTGCTTTGTCTCACTGGAACTTGAGTATATTAGCTCTTTTGCACAAACATCTAATGAACAGTAAGTCAGGGCTGTTTATTCTGTGCTGTATATACAGTCTGTTAACTGTGAATGGGTTTATATAGAATTTGGTAAACCTCTTAATTATGGTGTCTCCCTGGAGATGGATATGACACATCTGTCAATATATGATGCCTAGCAAGCAGAGTTCAGTTCTACAGGATGTAGAAATCTAAAATAATTTCAGTTGACAGTGTGTTTAAATTGGTTTTTTATCAGTTGGTTTATTATAAAGTAAAATTATTGCCATTGGGTTAAGCCTTCAACAAAGAGATTCACACTTTTTGGTTTTAATGAATCAAAATAAGACCCATCCACTCCCCCTTTCACTATTATGCTTTGTACAGAAACAGAAGATGTCCTGTTACTTAAGTTGATGTTGCTTTCATCGTGTAAAAAAAGGAGTGATTCTTTTCAAAACATTGGCTGTTAGAATTCAAAAGTTTTGCAACTCACACCTTATTTTTATCTTTTCCTAAAAGGTTCTTCTGTGTTTAGTGTGCATTGCAGTTATTGTGGCTACCGAACTATGGACACGTATTGGTTGGCTTACACAGCTAAAACGTGTTATGTTCATAAGTTTTCTCATCAGTTTTGGATGGAACTGGATGTACCTATATAAGGTAAATGGTGAGGACTATGTATGAAAAAGTAATTGGGAGGTGGATATTTGCCTGTCTGGGACAGAAAACATAGATATATTATGTTAAACACTCTGTAGTTCTTCATCCTAACATATAATATCCTAACATATATGTTATAACATATATGGGGTGAAGCTTATGCAGAAATTCATGTTATTTCTTTTTGCATTTTGATTCTCATCTAGCAGCAGATCCGTGGGATAATGTACTGCTTTTGTGTGTCTCTGCAGATGTTTGACCTTTTCCTTTTCTTATTAGAATCATAGAATTATAGAGTTGGAAGAGACCTCATGGGCCATCGAGTCCAACCCCCTGCCAAGCAGGAACCCCTTCACAATATTTCCGACAGATGGCCATCCAGCCTCTGCTTAAATACCGTCAAAGAAGGAGACTCTACCACCCTCCGTGGCAGCATATTCCACCACGTGCCTGTGTTCAGACACTGCTATAAACTATATTTTATCTCAGCAGAAGAAAACTTAACACCCCCACCCTAAGATACCACACTTTTTCCCCTCTTCGCTCTGTTACTGAGTTAATTATTTTGAGCTAATCCAAATAAGAAACACCCTTTTATTTTAATTAAAAGAAGCTTTAATTTTTATTTTGATTAAAAACATGTTCTGCCAATCTGATAAATGGTGGCTGAAATCCGGTTCACAGGGCTGTTGGGGGTAAAGGTGATGGTGTTATCAGCGGCACTGATCTTTGGGGGATGGGGGAGTTCCAATCCCCCCCCCCAAGGTACTGAGGCCTCTGTGGGGTTGCTTCTTTCATCATGGAGAATCTGCAAGGGTCAGTGGAAACTTGGGGAGGTGTCTTTAGTTTCTGGAGGTTGCCTCTGCTGGAAAAATCTTTCTACATGATATTATTAACTATTTGTGAGGGTGCAGTTTTATGTGGAATCCCAGATTTTATGGAACACTAGCTACTGAAAGTGGAACTGAAAACTTTGGCTATCTTCCTTGTAACTGCGCTTGTTGAAAGGCGGGGTCAATACTGAGGAAGACTAGGCATGCTGCTGTCACGATACAGTGGACCCTTGTATAACAAACAGTTTGTATAACATAAAATTTGTACAACGTAAAAATTCCGGAGATAGGGGAAATCGGCTTAACATAATTGACTATGGGGCAAATCCATACAACATAAAATGGGATTACTCTGTTTTCAATGCATTCCTATGGGAAATTTGTATAAAGGAAAATTTGCTTAATGTAATTTCATTTGGAATGAATTAATTTCTTTATACAAGGTACCACAGTAATTGTTTACAATATCTGGGGTTGGGTGAGAGGGGTATCATTAGCAAATACTTAATTCTGCCTGATGGCAGCAAAAGTACAGCCTAACATTCTGTATTTTGTGTTAGTCTTGGCCATTGGTATGTTCCACTAAACCCAATAGGCTGCCTTTTACAACTTTTAAAGATTTGTATGAATTCTTTTTAAATGCAACCCACAGTCCTCAGTTGTTCATGAAATCAAGGAACAGCGAGTGTAGAAGTACATTTGCTGTGAAGCACATCCAGACAGTTAACTTTAGCTTTTCTCTCTCAGCTTCTAAGAAGAGTAAATCAAAGAGATTAAGTTTGAAAGCCACAAAAATACAATCTGCTCTAAGTAACCATACATATTTTCAAGAAGTATTTTAAAAGTTTGAACTGTGCTATATATAAAATATGTTAATCCCTGCATTAGATAGTATTTTAATTAAATTTCCAAGTTTATTTTTAGTCTCAATTTTAGCAATATATTAATATTATTCATCTTAAGCGGGTTTTCAAAAGTTTCCAAAATAAAATTGATTTAGTGCTTTTGTTCAAGTGTTAAAATCATTTAGTCTCTGTTCTAGATATCCTTTGCTCAACATCAAGCTGAAGTTGCAAAAATGGGAAATTTTGATCAAGTTTGTGCAGAGAAGATCCATTGGAGTGATGGGATTTTTGGTAAGTAGATTTCATATCTGATAATTTTTAAAAGATAATGTTTATTTTAAAGAATTAATGTATATCCATTTAGAAGCATTACATTGCACACTGGGTATTAATAAGCACTACAGGTTCAACTAGTTTGTTCAAAGGGAAGATGTCATCAACTGCTCCACCAAATGATGGAAGGGGATTGGACCTATTCTATGGCTGCATAGTTCTACTTCAAGGCAGCTGCTGGTGCACCAGTGGGGTGGGTACAGGCAGACGGCCCATAATTCTTTCGCTGATTTTTCTTGTTCTGCTTAAGGGCAGTTATTTTCTGCACCAAGAGCTTCAAGTGGCAGGGCTGGCTGGTGGCCCGCAAGGAGGAACTATTCAGCCTGTTTGCAATCCTGGTGATTAGGTCAGTGTTAATCTTTGCTCACTGTGCTGCAGCCTTAGTTGGACAACCTTTTGTAGGAGGTCAGGGAGAGGGGCACTCGGGAGGGAGGGTGCTCCTTCGTCCAACCCAGGCTCTTGTACGTTTTGCAAAAAATGTAAGGCCCAGAATGACCTTGTTGTTGGATGGTGCAGTATATAAATCTAGTAAATAAATAAATACATAAATAAATAAATTTTCAAAATTTTAGCCCCTCCTTTCTGGATGTTTTGACTGTGGAGATGAGCCCTCACAATATTAGCTAAAACTTTCCCCTGCAGATTTGACAGACGGCAAAGGAAAAGTTAATAGACAAGGAAAACACAAAAATTATGAAATGTTCATGTACTCTTTTTCTACTATGAACTGCCTGACCCTTAACTCCAATAGCAACAGTTGTTTCTTTTTCTGAAGACTCCACAGGTTTTGTCAAACAATTGTTTTTAGGCAAGTTTGTGCTTGACAGTATTTGGGGAAGCTCTCAAAACATGCTAGAAAGAAATGCTGAACTTCTTGAGGAGTGCTTTTATGTCTTGTATGAAGACTTACTTCACCTTGTCTCTTGCATTGTAATTCCATCATTCTTCTTTCCCACAACTTGCCAAATGTGCTCTTCTGTCACACAAATTATGCTTCAGGCACAGGTCGTCTACAGAAATCATTTTCGGCTCCTACAAATATATTTTAAATATATTTGCCTTTTGCTTAAGTATTTTAATTCTAATTCCCATAATAAAGATTGGAAAGTCCCTTCCTGCCACATATTGTTTCATTTCCACTAATGAGATAAGCGCAGTATTTTCCATGTATAAGACTATGATTTTGTCTAAAATTGTTAGACTAAAAATTGAGGGTCTTAGATCTTGCTTTCAAGTTTGAAATGAAAGTTTTATGGCCATAAAAGCAGTTTTAAGTATCAGTGGATTTTAAAGGTGTGTGTAATGGCAGTTTTTCTGTTTTCTAAATGTAGAATGGTTTCGAAGCTCATGGACATTGCAAGATGATCCTTGTCAAAAATACTATGAAACTTTATTAGTAAATCCTATTTTGGTTGTTCCTCCAACAAAGGTATTCTTGATTTTTAACTGAAACATGGGGAGGGCGGGGGGAGTTTCCTAGTAAAATTATTTATTTATTTATTTTTATATTTGTATACCATAGTCTGATTTTCCTCAAAAATTATCAAAAGCTAATTCTTTTTGCTGTCCAATTTTTAGGCACTGGCTGTTACCTTTACCAATTTTGTAACAGAGCCACTGAAGCACATAGGGCAAGGGATTGGAGAATTTATTAGAGCACTCATGAAAGAGATCCCAATATTACTACAGATTCCGGTGCTAGTCATCATGGCCGGGGCCGTTCTGGTATGTACTTAACGTTATACAAATGAAATTGTAAGAATGGGTACAACGTACTGTGGATTAGGACAATGTTTAATACTCTTGAGGCTAATTAGGGGCACAGTTAGCCACTCAAGACACACCTGGACAAATGCCTATCACAGTTTCTCCTTGTAGCACAAAGATAGGCAGGAGGGCAGCTTATGCTACAAGAGGCATCTGGAGATTGAGAATGTCACTTTTTGAGTAGAGTCAGAATCCTCCTATGAGTGAAATAACCTTGAAACAGTAAACAGATTTAAAACAAACACACTGTGGCATTATAAACCCCCAATAGTATGTAATTTACCATTTGCTTCTGGATGCACACTGATCTTATAAGAATGGTTATTACATCATTGAAATGCCATGCTCTTCACAGACTTAGCTGAATACGAGTAACAATATAATTCCATTTTACAGAGGGCATTATAGAAAAACCATCTGTACGCATAGTGGGCAGCTTTGCTGCCTCTAGGAACCACCTTTCCTTGAGACGGCTGCATGCACATATCCTTGCTTTGTTCAGGCCAACAATAAACTATGACATGAAAATTGCTAGGTAGAGGGGTTTGATATGCTAATCAGGCTTTTCAAACTTCCAGTATCCTTTTTAGAACTCAGAAGTTTTTTAATGTTGTCTGGTGTCTAAGAAATGTACAGGTAGCTGAAATAGCCTGGAAAGAGTTAGTTGTGCCCCATAGGGGTGCTGGTGGAGTAATTTGTCACCAGATCAATTTTCTTTTCCATAGTGGGCTGATACACACAACAGCCACACTTTATCTCACCTTGATCTGTAAACTAGAAATAACAATGCTTCATCATGTAGAGAAGCTCTTAAGATTCAATAATAATAACCATGAGGAGTACAAAGATTTTAAGTCATAGGTGCATGCAGATCTTGAGAGATTTTCACCTAACAGATTTGTATAGAAACAGAGAAAGATAGGATGAAAACATCAAATATCATTAATTATTACAAAGTTCTTTCTGCTGTAGATTTTCTGCTATGGGGCAGGAAGATCAGTTACTTCCATAAGGCAGTTAAGCTACCAAGACAGGCATCCTCCTCCTTCCCTGCCCCCTTGGAATCATCAGCAAGAACAGATCCAAAATCTACAACAGAACGGTGCAGGCAACAGGGTCGGCTACTTGACAGGGACCACTGGTGACAACCAGAGAGGACCTTTTGATAGAGGGGATGCTTCAACAAACAGATACCAGTCTACACAATCTGAAGCTGGCATCAGAAGCAACATTGAAGTTCTGCAAGCAGGTGATCTGATGGATGCTACAACAGGGGAGTACCAGAAGATGGCTGTCAAGGTAACTGGCAAGATATCGTCAATCATCCTTGTAAGGCAGGCCTACCCAAAGTCCGGCCCGGGGGCCAAATCCAGCCCGTCAGGCCATTCTGAGTGGCCCGCAGCTGGCTGGCCCGCTCCTCCCGCCCCCTCCTTCACCCACACATTCCCCTGCGGTGGCCACGGCTCCCTGTGCTTCCTTTGGTCCCCACCTTCCTTCCTTCCTCCTTCCCTTGGTCCCCACCTTCCTTTTTTCCTCCCTTCCTTGTTCCCCACCTTCCTTCCTTCCTTCCTCTCTTGGTTTTCACCTTCCTCCCTGCCTCCCTTGGTCCCTGCCTTCCTTCCTGTGGGTGGGGTTGCAAGGGGTCAGTGGGTGGGGCTTATGGGTCCGTGGGTGGGGCTTGCAGTGGGGTGGCAGGGTCGGGGAGCAACCGGCCCCTGACACATTTTCAGCCACCAAATCTGGCCCTCCTTACAAAAAGTTTGGGCACCCCTGTTGTAAGGTGTCATCTCCCTGTTTGTTATTAATGCACTTTTAAAAAAAGTTACAAGCCCTTCCCCTCACTTGCGTAACTTTGTTCCCAGAGAGCAACTGAAGAGGAGAAACTCCTGCTAGTCTAGTATGTAAGCTTTACATCCAGACAGGAACCCTGGAAAACTTGTTTGCATATAGAGACAATATCCAAGGAGGAACTTCTTCTTTTCAGACCCTTTGCTCTCCTTGTTGATAAAATACCAAATGGGAGATTATTGCTTCCCCTTAAGTGTTTGAGGAAGCAGTGACTGAATGGAGCTTCTGCTTCAAGTGAACTTTGTTGGGTTAAAAATCATCATGCCAACTATAAAACTGCAGAACTGTAAAGGGATGTATGATCATCAACCTGACAAGGAGGCAGAGGGGGGAATCAAACTCCCAACTTTCCAACCACTAAGCTATCAAGCATGCTGCAGCTTGGCATCTATTTTTAAAAGTTTAAAAAAATTAGTTGTGATAAAGGTTTGAAATTACTTTTGGGATTTATATGTATTTTGTCTATTCATTAAAAGTTAAAATACTCACCCTGAGTAGAGAGGAAATGTTCTCTATTTCCCATTTCCCATGTGGTTTGAATTTCACACAGACCTCCTCTGCTACCTACCCATGGACACTCTTCACTAAGGATCGGAGTTTGGGGTTTACACACAAAAGAACATTTAAGTTTTGTCTTCATGTTCTTTTGTTGATTTCTGAAAGAGAACCTCTGAAATCTGAATGTTCCCTTTCTAACAAAAAAGAATCACAAAATATTTATTTTGCATTTCCCTTTTATTTGCAATTTTCTTCACCTCATCTGTCAAGTCACTTGGGATAGATTTAATCAAATAGTGTAGTAAATTTACCTGAACATCTGGTTGGCGGAGGAGGGAGGGAATTTTGAATTGTAGCACTTGGGTTGGTTGGAACCCAGTGAAGAGTGTTCTTTGTTTTGTCCTTCCTTATGAGTGGGACAGCTGGTTTCTGTGAAGCCCTGTGAGTCTTGACTGTGCTCTCCATCTGTGCATGTGGATCTTTTTACCCCCACCTGGATTATTTGGGGGCTCTCCTCACCCCGGTTTTTAGGATTACTGTATATACTCGAGTATAAGCCAAGTTTTTCAGCCCTAATTTTGGGCTGAAAAAAGGGGCCCTCGGCTTATATGCGGGTCAATACTTTTAGCCACTGAGGCAACTTTGGGTCAGTGGCTAAAAGTCATTTTAAACATTGTGCGCCACTTCTCCTGACCCCTCCCATGTTTAAAATGACGTTTTAAAAGGTCATTTTAAAACAATGTTTCAAATGACTTTTAGCCACCAACTCAAGCACTTGCCTCGGTGGCTAAAAGTCATTTTAAACATCACACACACACCCAGCTCACAAAGGAGGAGTTGCCAGGCCCTGCTACATATCCCACCCTAGGCTTATACTTGAGTCAATACATTTTCCAAGTTTTTGGGGTTTAAATTAGGGGCCCCAGCTTATACTCGGGTTGACTTATACTCGAGTATATACCGTATGTTTCCTACTGCCATGTATATCCTTGGGATACTGATTTTTTTTATTCTCCCGTTTATTTCCCTCCCCAATTTATTTTATTTTTCCTTTTCCTGGATTATATTCACTGCATGATGCTGTGTGCTTACTGATTTTTTAACGAGTTATTTGGTTAATTTTATTTATTTATTTATTTAAGAGTATTTTACCCCACATTTCTCCTTGGAAGAGGACCCAAGGCGGCTTACAGTAATGATGGATAAAATACAGTGGTCCTCCATCAATTCACAGTTCCTATACTGTAGTCCCACTATATTGAGGGACCACAGTATATGAAAAAAGTCCCCCTGGCGTAAGGGGGGAAGGTCTGTTCCATGCCTCCTGTACTTACCCCAGGACTGGCACTGCCCCGAACAGGCCTGCGAGGGAACAAGGAACATTGTATATTAAGAAACTATCCAGAAGACAGTTTCTGATATCACGGATTTTCAATTATCGTGGGTTGGGTCGGGTCCCTAACCCCCGTGATAGGCAGGGGGGTCACTGTTCAGTACAATTAAGACATGTTCAAGTATTGAGAACAGGGAATTGGGGGACATCTTACAGCATTAAAAGACAGTATTACAATTAAAGCTACAAGAGAATGTGAGCAGTTAAAAAGAGAGTAAAATTCCATGTAAATGTTATGAGTCATGGAAACTAATATTGAAAAGATAGTGTCAATGCAGCTACACAAGGTTATAGGTGGTTATAAACACAGAGTCTATGTGATCCTATCGATTCATTAAAAAAAAGACACATAATAGTCCATCATTCGGGGAAAGCTTGTCTTTGCCTGTTTCCGGAAAGACATCAGAGATGGGGCAGTCCTGGCCTCTAGTAGGAGGAAGTTCCAGAGTCTGGGCGCAGCAGCCGAGAAGGCCCTTTCATGTGTTCCCATGAGGACTTTTGGACATATGTCAGGCAGAACACAAATGGGGTGGTGGTGGCGGCAGCAACAACAAAATGAAAGAACTAGGCCAACTGTCCCCTTTTATCCAGAAATTGTCAAGGCAAATCAACTTTTTTCTTTTCAGATTGAAACATTTGTCTATCATATGAGATAGGTATCTAATGATCCTGTTCAGGCTATTTTCGACCCAATGGGCCGATTCAGACCAGGGGTGTGTGAAACCAAGGTGAACTATAAATTGGAAGTCTCACACCAACTTTCCTCAGACTAATGAAACTACTTGGATGGGTAGTGAAATATTTTGATTTCACAAAAAAGCAACTCCAGTTCCCATGATTCAGATTCTGGATAATCACACCTGGATGATTGAGAATCTTCAGACATGCCCCCTTTCATGTTTACCAAAGGGATTGATACCTGAAAGACCTCAAAATGAATGAGACAGAGGCCAAAACAAGTGAAACCCAAAATTTGGCCCCTTGTACATACCTACTTTTTACAAATCAGAATCCTGATCTCGCAAGCTTCTGTGAATAGCAGTGCTTTTTCTCTTTAAGAGTCTTTATTTAAGAGACCAGTCAAACTGGAAAAGAATGGGATAGAACCAGAATGTTTCCTTGTCCGCGTGGTAAGTATATACGTACATACTTCTAATGCCTTACCTTTCTCGAGCAAGGGTGCCATGTGTTTTCAACCACTTTGGGTAGAATTATTTGTAACACTTAGTATAGTTCATTACAAGAAAAGGTTTCTAATGCGATTTTTGTGGGAAAGTTTCTTAGACTGACACACTTTCCCTCAACGCTGGCAGTGCAGTCTTGTTCTTGTATACTCAGAGGTAAACCTCAGTGAGTTTAACAATATTGAATCCTATATCAATCTGAATCAAATTATTTGATTATCTTAATTGGATTTGTATTTCAGAGCAATCTGTCTTTAAAAGGAAATCCAGAAGAAGGAAAAAATCACAGTGACAGTCATCTGGTAAGTTGATAAAAAACTTTCAACTAAAACTCAATATAGGAAGGACTTAATTCCACATGCTTGGATTAAAATAGTCTGTATTTTTAATGCAGCCTATTTATAGCATTAGTATAATTTCAGGGTCTCTTGTTTCTTACATAATCATACTCAAAGTACACGTACAGAAATAAACGTATATTATGCTAAAATCTGGCTGAAATCCTGTTGCTTATTATCGCAAGTCACACTAGAATAGACCCATTGAATCCATGGGAATCTGTTGAATCAACTCTTCCATTAATTCAGATGAACCTATTCTAATTTCAAACTTGTACTAAAAGTAAACCAGTTACAGCGGGCCCATCTGAATCAATGGAACCTATGAACAAATTGACTCACCAAACCCACACTGATTCAGCGGGCCTGCATCGAGTGCAGTGACGGTGAACGTTTTAGAGACCGAGTGCCCAAACTGCAACCCCAAATCCACTTATTTATCACAAAGTGCCAACAGCAATTTAACATGAATACTGAGGATTCAGTTTAGGGGGGAAAAAAACATAGTTTATATAACACCCCCCCCGCTGTTCGCGGGGGTTAGGGACCCACCCCACCCGCGATGCACAAAAATCTGCAATATGTGGAAGCGGGTGGGGTGAGGGTGGAGGGCGATTGTGCGGTGGCGGCAGCAGAGGGATCTTACCTCCCGCTGCCGCCGCCTGCCCGCACACTCCAGAGGCTTCTCGGGGGTGCGTGGGAGGGCTGCGCGGAGCAACCAGATTGCCCGCTGCCGCCCACCCGCATGGCCCCGAGGCTCCTCAGGGGTGCGTGGGAGGGCTGCGCCGAGTGACCGGATCGCCCGCCGCCGCCCGCCCACCCGGCCCCGAGGCTTCTCGGGGGTGCATGTGAGGGCCGCGCCGAGCGACCGGATTGCCTGCCGGTGCTCGACCCCAAGGCTTCTCGGGGGTGTGTGGGAGGGCCGCGCGGAGCGACTGGACCGCCGCCCGCCCACGCACCATGGAGGTTTCTTGGAGGTGCGGGGTGGTGGTGGTGTGGAGCAACCCCGCCGCCCCCCGGTGCCGGTACTGTAGTCCCGCGATGTAGTGGGCCCGCAATACCGGAACCGCCAAATGGCAGGGGGTCACTGTACATTAATAGCTTTTGTCTTAAAAGAAAGACACAGTAACAGAGCTTTCAATGATACAAACAACTTTTTACTAGAAAGTAAAAGTCTAGATCCTCTCAAGGAGCCCTAGCATGGAGTCAAACGTCCAATCTCTGGCTCCACAGTCAAACACCTAAGCCACTGAGCTAACACTGTATTTTGGGAAAGAGACCTCCACCATTCACATGCTACTAGAAGGAAGCCTTGGTTTTTAGATCACCCTCAGGTTATGCTTCCAGTTATCCACCTTGGAGCTGGTAACCCCAGAGATTGGTGTTGGCAGCATTGGGTCCCGCCCCCAGCAGTTTGTCATTGGGCGGCGACCCCTTTACTGTGGGAAAGAGGAGGGAGAGGAGGGAGGAAGAAAAGCAGCCGTGGCAAGACAACCTCTGTGCTGGGGCAACAGCGCATGCCCACAGAAAGGGCTCTGCGTGCCACAGATCTGCCACCGCAGATCTAGTGTGACCAACTGGACTAAGCAATGCGGTTTTAGCCACTAAATGGAATATTTCTGACAAAGTTAGTTTCATTATTCTTGGTTTCATAAATATCTTACTGATATAACTTCTTCCAGAATGAACTGCATACTAAGCCAAGTGATCAAACTACTGAAAGCACAGAAAAAAACAGCATGGATCAAAGCCTGGTTGAAGCAAGCACCACTGAAATAGACCAGCCTTGCCAGACAAAAGAACCTACAAAAGACAACCAGGATAAAATAAAACCTATAATTGAAGAGGGCCAGAATTTGAAACAAGAAAGCAAGTCATGTGGCTTAAAAGAAACCACAGAGAAGATAACAGAAAGTTTGAGTTTTTCTGTAAGTTTAACACAGACTTGTGTGCTATAGAAAGTGGAAGCAGAGCTTAGATATTTGTGCCTTTCCTTATTAGCTAGCTTTATTGAGCCAACTCAGGCTTTGCCCCAGTTGCAAGTTCCCGAAAGAGCCATAAAAAGGAGCCAACACAAAAGATTACATTGTACCGTATCAGTCTTTTGGTTTTTGGTGCAAGCAGCTGTGCGTGTAAGAGGAATTGCTCAGTTCTTTGTTGCATAATCGTGCCCAAAATTCAGAAGGTCGTGAAAGCTGTCTTCTGTGCCATTATACAGCTATTTCTTAAATCTCACAAACAAGTCACGTTTTGAAAAAATCCAGTCCTTTGTGTTCATTGACATTTAATTACGTATTTTATTTACACTGCACTTCTTCCAGGTGTGTATATGCATGTGTATACAGTAGTTTACTGAATTACTGAATCAATTAATCCATTCCTGAGGAACAGATTACATTGGTTTTCAATCCATTACTATGGGAAAATTCAAAAGACTGCCCTGTGAGATGAATTTTTCACAAGTCATTTAGTAGGCAAACTGTTAAAATGCCTATTCCCGGAAATTTCATTCAAAGAATGAAATTACAAAGAATTCATCTTATGGGGCATTTGTCTTGCAAGGTACCACTAGTACACTTGTTAGATTGGAGACTGTCTTCCAAAGATGTCTGGCATAAGCGAGAACCCGGGAGAGATAACCATAGCACAAATATAGGCTAGGCATTTTTGTCAGAAATAATCCAAGCGCTATTCAGTCATTCTGTTTTAAAACTGTGTAAAGGAGTGATAAATATTTACTAGCACCATTGCTTTGTTCCTGACCTCCGTGCTTTGTCAGGGAAGGTCTCAATCAAAGAGTTAACACCAGTGGACCATGTTCACAACTTTCCTCACAACCAAAACGTTTAGTCATGGAAAGTGTCATGCATGTTTACTTAGCAACTCCTTTCTAGACTTCTAGTAACAAGGTGGGTCCTGACAGAGCTGGAAAGCACACCTCTGGCTCTGTGTATACAGGCACAAATAATGACTGAATAGGATCACAGTGTTGAGGATAACCGATTGGATGTAGAGTAAGGTGTGTGTGACTGGGTGGTGGAGACAGACTCTCACCCTATCAGAGAATGGAGGAGAGGATGCTGCCCAAAAATAAGGCAGAAGATTTTGTGTGTGTGTGTGTGTGTGTGTGTGTGAATGGAATTGTTATAGAAGCTAGCTCTTCTGTGTGTATTTTTGTCTCTATATCATTGTCAATATGGCTAGATTTGCCTATTTATAGTTAATGTTTAAGGTTTTAGTTCTTCAAATCAATAGTGATTTTTTTAAAAAAAAATTAAGGCTTGCACAATCATGTGAAAAAGGGGCTTTTCATCATTTAAATTTTCTCATTACAGGAACAAAATCAGAGGAATACTGCTTCCTGATAGATCACCAATTTTACAAGCAAAATGATATTTTAAAACTGCATTTCTGCTTTTAAACTCCAGAAAATATAGCTGTCCTTGAATGAAATGCTTTTTATTGTGCCCTTCAGTTCCCCAGTACCTGATAATTAGGTTAAAACAGGTATATTCATCTTAACTGCCCAAATCATGTTTCTCAGGTATGTTTCCATGTCACAGCTCCAAAACATTTTAAAAGGATCTGAATTGGACAGTTAAATGAAGACTTGAAATATAAATGCATGCTAAGTTTTTTTTTGTATATTTGATTTAAATAAAAACTACATGGAACCTGTGACATATTTCTTCTGTTTTCATAAGTAGCAAGAAATTATTTGGCTGCATGAATTTCTCCTGTGCCTTTTAAGTTCATGAACACAAAAATTTAGCAGGTGTCATGTTTTGAGTTCAGCTAGGCCTGAAGGTCCAGTAATTTTCCATGGAAATAGAAACCAAAGACATTGTGTATCCCAAATATAGTAGGGAAGGGAGGACTTCAGAAGGACTTGTCAATACTGTTGATTGGTGGGATGAGAATTTTAAAGATTCCCCCCTTCCTTGTACATTGGCTTACTAGATGCTAGTGCCTGCAGTTCCTTGTCTACAGTATAAACTATTGTCATATTTCTGTTTACATTATCTTGATCTTTGCATATGGAGGGAAAGTACATTTAGATAGTATTAAGATTTATTTTTTCAAGTGTTTTTAAAAAAAGATACACACATCATTGTTAATTTTAGAATTTGTATACTATGTAAAAGTTAGAAAATCCATTGAAGCTGTTTCTCCAGTTTTACTATTTAATTACATATTTTCAGCAAGACGCTTCGCAAATTTGTGACAAACGTACCTGAAGCACTATTGGCATCAAACAAAACTAGTAATATTTACAAAAGAAGGCCAGCACAGAAGAAAGAAAGAAAGAAAGAAAACACTATGCAGGTGTGACACTTCACAAACATTAGACACTTGATTTCCAAGCACTGGCAGCAAAAATTGTACCTTAAGCTATGTAAAATTACACAGTATTTTTAAGTTTTTCCCTTAAAGGCATTATTACTTGCATATAAAAAACTTATTACAGTACTACATGATCCCCTGATGTTACTGGTTGTTCCAAGAGGTTTCCACATCCATTAGCTGGAGTTTGGCCTCTTCAAACCAGAAGGTAGAAGTACTCGTTGTTCATCCATTCTCTTCTCCTGTGATCTCAAAATAAGGCTAAAAAAATCTTCATCAGGTACTGTTGGTCCTTTTGCAACATTTGGTGGTGGTGCACATCTCTGATCATCTAATCTGGAGCCCTAAGAAAAAGGAAAATCCAGTTAAGGATAATTTGCATTGTATTATTTTATACAACCCAACATCATCATATAAACAAATGTAAAACCACCAGCACTTAGTTAGGATTTAAGACAGAAATTCTGATTATTGATTGCTAGGGTGTGAGTAGACAAGGGAAATCTGAAGATCTAGGTGGTTTTAAAGTTATGATCTTTGGTATAATGTGTTTTATCACACACTTGAGTGATCCTTCCAATCACATAGGAGACATTTCTTCTCCCATGAGAAGAATCCAGATTGCACTTCAGATCACTCCCAATTTCTTCCCCTTTCAATTACTGACACCTCTTCTTCCACCTTTTGTCACAGTTGTCATTCTGTGTGGGGGTTATGGTGACATTCCTTTTTGTTTTTGTTTAATTTAGTAAATGGCATAGCACAACAGGAATACATCAAACTATCATGGATACTGCTCAGTGTCTGAACTAGTACTGCACCACTTAGAATATTTTTAAAATGGTGAGAAGAGGAAAATAGTGGGAGAGGGTTTCCTTCTATTGTCACAATTGATTGCATACTTCACAGGAATGTCACTGAAGAGAAGATTGCCTACAGCTCTATTTGGGAGAGAATTAAGCAACCATACAGACAGGACAGGATAATTGGGGGTACCTCTAGTTGCACCCAATAAACTGCAGACCTAGATGTGTGCTGAAAAAGAAGCACTTGCAAAAGGGGGATGGGTTGTACTTATTTGAAACACATATGGTCAATGGAAAATGGTGAACCAAAGTGGGAGATACTATATGCTCCTCTGGTTGCCCTCCCTCATAGCATACTATGTCGGTGACTGAACAAGCTGGCAGTAAAGACATGAAACACTCCATGTCGTCTGTCTTGCTCTGCACCCACCATAGAAATGTAGCAAGAAGGCAAAACTGTTGCCAATGAAAAACCCATTCCATTTTTCATTGAAGGAGATACAAGGAGAGAACTTGATTGATTTCAAGGAGAGACATATTCCATAGTCATCTTGCATATCATGGTGGTGTCAGTGAATGCTCTTGGAAATGTCACCACAAAGAAAGTCTAAAAAAATTTCAGCAACTATGTGGGAGCAAGTGGCCTAATGTACCTATAGCTTTAAAGGGTAAAATCAAGAGTTAATTGTTCCATTCTTATAAGTGCTAGTTAGAAATGGGCACAAAATAGAAAACCCATGGTTCAGGTTCATCTGTTTCGGGCCCACCCTTGGTTCGGTTCGGTTCGGTTTTGTACAGTTTTTAAAAAAAAAAATTGTATGAACCGAGCTGAACTGGTTTGGATCTGACTTACTGGGTGGCAGGGGGAGGGGGGGTGATCCTGGCCCCAGTGGCAAGGGCTTTTTGAGGTGTTGGCTTGTGGCTAGTACCTCGGGGATTTTTTCTTCTTCTTCAAGCACTGACTGTGCAGCCCCTGGGGCCCTGTAGGCGCTGGGTTTTTTTTTAATTATTTATTTTGGAGCACTGACCCAGCCATCCCTGGGCCCCTGTAGAAGTGCAGACTGTGGCCCCCGGGGCCGGGTCAGCACTCGTTTTATTTTTTTAATTTTATTTTTTGTTTGTTTTACAGCGCCAACTGCATGGCTCCTCGGGCCAGGTTGGCACTATTTTTTTGTTTGTTTTAATTTTTTAAAATTCATTTTAGAGTGCCGACCTGACAACCCCTGGGGCTGGGTCGATGCTCGTTTTATTTTTTAAATTTATTTTTTTGTTTTACAGCGCCGACCGCATGGCTCCTGGGGCTGGGTCGGCATTCATTTAAAAAAAAAAATTGGGGGGGGGGTTAAAAGTCCCCAGCCGGGGGCTTTTTGAGGTGCTGGCTCAGGGCCAGTGTCTCTACTGGCCTACTTTCCCGCCAGGGCCAGGACGACCGCAGCAACGAGGACAAGGTAGGGGGGGTAACGAAAAATGAAGCAAACAAAATGGAAATTTTGATTTCATTTCGTTTTGTTTTTCTTTGATGGGTTGGTTCATTATTCATTTTGTTAGCTAACGAAACAAAATAAAAGTTTGCTTCGTGCCCATCTCTAGTGCTAGTCTGGCCACTGCATTTTGGATCAAAGGAAGATTTCAAATTGTCTTCAAAGCAAAAGAGAAATGTGTGGAGTAATCCAGTCTGGAGGACGCCAGAGCATTAGAAATTACTGAAGACATCCGCTTGCTGCAGCCAAATTGACAAATGGCTTCTCAGCGCAGCATGTTGAACCTCCTCCGCTCTTTCCCCATGAATTCTTGATAAACCACCTCAACTGGCTCAACACTAGCCCTGACTAATAATCCCTTCATTTTTTCTAGATTTAATGAAAGTCTGTTACCATCATCTGCTAATGTTTATTATCTTAAATACTAACAACAACTCACTCTCTAAATCCTCTTATGTAACTAAAAGAATACCAACGATGTAAGAGAGGTAGTAGCAAGCTTGGTGGAATGATGTGCAGAAACACAAAAACTTGAAAGTGTTAAGAACAAAATTTGCTGAACAGAATGCTGACAAAGAGTACTGACTGGTTGGTGAAGAAGCAACCAATATAATAGGAAGCAAATACATGAATAGGAGCACTACACATGACAAATGTTTTCTTTTTCCAAACAGATACTTGCTTTCTCTTAATATAAACATGTCCATGTTAATAAAAGAACAAAGCCAATATCCATATGCAAGTAAGCTTTACAGTAATAATCAGTCCACAACTCCCAAATTACATATCCAGTGGCACCCCACATAACGTTCATCTCACATTACCAAAAAACTGGGACGAAAAGAAATATCTGGGAATGGGCATGTCTGGCTTTAAGAAAATTTTCAACGGGATGCATTGTGTTAGGTATTGCAAAAAACGTGTACCCATGATGCAATGTGTCCCCATTTGTGGTGGGGTGGGGTGGATTCCCCCCCCCCAAGTTTTGGGACATTTTTTGCAGCAGTTTTGGGACTTTTCAAACTTGGAAAGGTAGGGAGCTGAGGTTTCCATGCCTTTTTCTGTGTGTTAAGTATTGCATGTTATAGAGACTTGTCCAAAGTCTGGCCCAGAGGCCAAATGCAGCTGGATGATCGCACCCCCCCCCCCACACATTTATCACCTCACCAAATCTGGTCCTCCTTGTAAAAAGTTTGGACACCCCTGCATTAGTTTAAATGGCACAAAATAAATTTGGGATTATTCTTTGTGCATGACTTAGAAAAACCATGAACAGTGGGGGTACAAATAAACCCACAGTCTAGTTGTAATAGCAGTCCCAACTAGAAGTGAGATACTTAAATATTTATATCAATCTCAGGGATTCAGTGGATGTACTCTGGTTGGGAACTGCAGTTACATTTTGGCCAATACTACCAGGACTTTCTGGAAAATTGCTGCCATTTTCAGTGAGCTGAGACTTGACAGTATTAAGCCACCTGTGTAACCTACCACAGACTTCCAGGGTAAGCAAGAGGTGTTGCTAATTAGAAGCATTAACTTCTGTTGAATTTACTAGGGAATAGTCACACATCTTGCCTCAGTGGCCTTTTTTTGTCCTGCGTGGCAACATAGCATGAGAATAATTCACAGTATGAGGTCATGGAGCCTATGCAGTGTCTCTGTTCGCCTTGCTGTATTATTTTGGTCTTGGATCGTAGCCTGTTCAAGATCTGTATTCTGGTACAGACCAGATTTACCGTAGTCAAATTTAAGTATTTTTTTGCTGCAGCTGTCCAAAACTGTGTTTCTTCATATTGTAATAAACCTCTCTTCTTAGGAAGATTGTGTGTTCTTACTATTCCAGTAAGCCCTAATACTAACTCCGATATCCTGCTGCCAATTTGGCTGATGACTACTCAGTAAAGCTTCCTGCTGAAGACTTAGGAAATAATGGTAAGAGTTTGTCTTTCATCTTCTCTGACTTTCAGGGACATCCTGTAAGGTAGGTAAGTCCCTGAGTCCAGATCTATCTGGAAGTAATGGGTGATGGCAACTAAGTGCTCTGCATGGAGCCCATTTTTGCTGAGTCTTAGAAACCGAGAATGCTGGTGGATGGTTTGCCTGGCTCTACAGTTTCCCCTTTCACCCAGTGTGTGTGACCTTTGGTAGGAAGCAGTGATGTCAGACTATCATGGGCAAAAGGAGACTAGATCCCAATCCCAGTCTTGATCAAAATCATGGCAAAATAATGTTGTCAATTAATGCTCTGGTAATTCAATTCTGCCCAGCTTTTTGCTTGCCCTCTTGCCTACCGGACACACCTATGCTTGGTTTTGTATCTTTATATTTTCTTATTTATAAGTTTGTTCACCGCCCAGTTTGTTTATCTTCCAGTTCACTTCTTGGAAAGTGTTTTATTGATATGTCACAAAGGAACAGTTTAACAGAAACCATTATGTTATGTTATATCTGTTAAGTTACAAAAGAATCAATTTCATGTTAAATTTGTACTTACAGGGTTGAATTCTTTAGACCTGTTCAATACCAGCAATGTCCTAATTACTTCCTTTACTATATCCATGTTAATTGCTCACTCAATATCATCACAGAATACAGTTTTCTGGCAAGTTATTTTTGCTCTACTTTTTCAGTTATCACCAAATAAGTCTGATAACAGTAAATATCTAACTCATAAGACATTCTTCAAAAGTATTTTAGCATCACCAGATTTACTGTGTTCACATATACAGATGACTGATTTTTCTGCCCACAGTGGCAACAAAAATCACTATTACATTAATGCAAGTTTTTGCATTAAGCAATTCACAAACAAAACACCAGAGCAGCCATATTAAACATAATCTCGAAGCAGGAAAATATATCAGAAGGAAACCAGTAATGGGCTCAATTTAAAAGGGATTAGCAAAAGGTTTAACCCCTTCAGGAGAGGCACATGTCATGCTCCTAATGCAAGTTATGGAAGAATACCCTTACAATGGCAAATTTCACTATAATGCTTTTAATTATAACTCCTGACAAAGAACCCAGTCAAGGAAGGCACATCTGTCAGATCTCATCCACTGTTACAACTAATGGTACCAAGTCCACTCTTACAATTATAACAGCACTCTTTGCCAGTGAGGTAACACATATCATATCAACAATTGTCCAATTCTTACTAGAATGCAAGTGAATACTACAGAAAGCCCAAGCCTGCACTTGTAAACAGAAAATCTGTAATTTAAAATTATCATGCTGTTTAGATATTTTTCTGTGTGTGCCTGGGCAACACACTCACTGCAGTGGAGTGACCAAATGGAAAGGGAAACGGGGGACCAATGCAGTATAATCAGGTCAAATCAATAGACCAGAATCTTTCTGATTCTTTGGAATAGTCAGAATTTGAATTGATTCTAAAGCTTGGATGTAGTGAGAGACAAAATAAAATAGGTTCAGCATGGCTCAGTTCAAGAGAAAAGAATTACAACTAATGTGGATGATAAATCTCCACAGCATGAAGTTACATATGTCCCTCAGCATGAGGAACTGAGAAAATATGTCCAAGAGAAAAAAAAATATTGACGGCAGTTCTCTCAACCACAGTGTGGCAGACCCAAGTTCTATTATTCCTGGGTACTTCTAATCAATAGCAAAATATTGTTTTCTGTTTCAGTATTTTTCATTTTGCTTGTACACCTTTTCAGTCCACCAACAAGTTTTAAGTTACTGTATCTGCAAAGCACACCTCAAGATATGAAACAGTCTGCCACATGTTTCACTAAAAAAAACTACATATAGATTTACTGGCTGATAGGCCCTTTGATTTTCTGTCCTTTGGCCCTCCAGATGCTTTGGACCACAACTCCCATGGTCCTTTATCATTGGCAATAAAGGCTCAGAATTCTAGGAGTTCCTATCCAAAACATCTGGGGGGCTGAAAGTTCCATACCCAGGCCTTACACAGAAAAAAAATAGGCAAAATTGCTGAAAGTGTTTTTCAATTTTTTCATTGTGAAAACTACTGCCACCGCCAAATGAAGGCAAATCGGGCCCTGCAAACATCCATCTCTTACAGATAACTTGAACAACAGTCAGGTACAAGGCTCACCTGGCATTTTATTAAGATGTCAAAGAAATCCTCCTCTGCTTCACTGCTGTTACTGCTTATCAAATGCCCAAGCACTGACTGGCTATTATGCTGATTCAGCCGAAGTCCTGGTAAGTTACTGGCGCTGGCTCGCTGATCATCTAGACGTCTACTCTGCGAGCTAACAAGAAGATCTAGAAATTCATCTGTATGGGGTGAGACCATGGGAGTAGAAAATGCTGCAAAAGAGTAAGCAACAGGCACCAGTTGAATCGCTTTACATAGGCTACATAAGTTTCAGATTTTACTCAGATGTTGGAATGATGCAGAGTTTAAACGTAATTACATTTTTTCAATGTTCGGGATGGTGTAGAAGATGCAGTTGCTGTCAGTCTATTTCTGTCCTGAAAACAATATCGTTGATCATCCATTCGATTGCTCTGAAATCTGCTTAGCAAGTCAAAAAACCCTTCATCTCCATCTGTGTTATTTTTCTGAAAAAGCAGGAGACAAATATAAGGTTGATAACTTGTTTGAAAAACAACTACACAAATATTTGTTAAATTGTGTTAAGAAATATCAGTGCATAGCTTTTTGAGTGACGAAATGTATCCTTTGGTGAGTGAGAGTGAGATGAGTTATTCAAAAAAGCTAGGGTACCTGAACCTGGTTCCAGTCTCTGTTTATGAGCTGCTTATCAAGGTTTCATCCTCCAGTGTTCAGTTACCAACTTTTCCCATCCCAACATTACAAACTATGTTCATAAACAGTTAGCAGCTGCTTTCAATGGAAACTGCTTTCCAAGAAAGCTTGGCATTTCATTCTTGGCTGCACAGGCAACATGACATTGTCAAGGTTTTCCAAAATCAAGACAATAAAATAAAACCAACAAGCCTCCAAAATGATTATTCAGCTGTAATTTAAGATATATCTCAACACCCAGAACTCTAGGGTGATCACATGTTTCACCACAAATACCTTCTGTGAACTTAGCTGATGATCAATAGAATTACTAGCATCCTGAAGAACCTTTGAAGAGATGTTTTTGTATTTTTTGCCTTTTAATCGATTTACAAAGTGCAGTTTTGCTGAAGGTTTGGGAACTAGTGGTTTCTGTTTTGCCAGAATTTCACTGTTCCAGTCCTGAACCTAGGAAACAAGGAACATTGTATATTAAACTATCCAGAAGAAAGTTTCTGATAGCTCAAGAATGCTAGTTTAAATATTGTTGCTTTGGTAGCATATTCTATATACAGTATTTCTTTAATATCCACTGCAACCTATCTCACTACAATGCTTGCCATTCAAATTTTGGAGGTCACACTGTCCAAGTACCAAGTTATTATTTAACAAAATGGCTATCTGGAACACAAGCAGTGCCTTCAGAAAAAGTGGTTTAGAAAAACATCTGTATCTAGAGTAGTTTAGATACAGTTTAAGGTATTGATCTGATCCCATCTATGGATGCTTCCTGCTGATAGATCAGATTCCTAACTCTATCCAAATCTGAATTTTTCAGAACTATTACTTTGTGGAGTCTATGCATGCACACTTTATATGCTTAAATAAAATATAGGTATTAACACTTTCTTTGAAAAGCAACATATAGTGACCCCGCGCCTATCACGGGGGTTAGGGACCCGATCTGACCCACAATAATTGAAAATCCACGATCTGGTCGGGCCTGGGGCATCTAGCTGGGTACTCTTGTACTTACCCCCAGCCTGGCGCTGCCCTGAACAGGCCTGCGAGGGCGTTCCCAGGCCTTCAAAAGGGCCTCCCTGTGAAACGGAAGTGACTTCCGGGTCGCCAAAAAACATTTCTGAGGCCTCCGACAGGCATAGAAAGGCCCTCGGAGGCCTCAGAAATTATTTTCAGCAATCTGGAAGTCACTTCCAGTTTACCTGAACAGGCCTTTGCCCCTTACCCCAGGGGGCCTTTTTTCATATACTGCGGTCCCGCTATATCGCGAAAGGCCAGGGGACCACTGTACTAGACAAAACTCAGAACATCACACTACACTGAAATCATGTGTCATTCTGTCTTGCAAGGCACTACACAATTACCCTTCATTTCACAGAGACATGAAGAGCCAGTAACAATGATTATGTCCAGCAATGTTCAACTATTTAATTACTTTTTATTCTCCCCTACTCTGCTAGTACTTTTGATACTGTTGTGAACTCACCTTCAAAAAAAACCCCACCAATGGGTTAGTGAATAAACTGCAATAATCTGATTTTAGTTGTTTTAATATAATTCTTTTAAAATTCTTTTTAAATATGTTTTAGCTTTTAAATATTGTTTTATTATGGGTTAAGCACCTTAGGTCCTTTTGAGGAGAAAGGTGGGATAGTACTATTTTAAACCAACACACATGCTGCTTAATGAAGGGTTAGAGTATATTGTGCTCCACTTGTAACTAAGCAGTTAAGGTTTCTTTGATTTTTGCCTGAACTTAAGGTGTGCAAGTTTGATTTTAGAGAGAAAAAATTACATAACTGAAGGCAGAAATAGCAGAGTTAATGTGTCAAATTAAGAAAAATGACTGAAATCCTCAACGGTGATTTGTTGAGTCAACTCCTTAAGTTCTGTTGACTCAAGTGGGCCTACTCTTACCTATGAAATACTTGAGCACAGTTAAGTTGCAACTAGATCAGGCCTATTTGAATTAACAGAATTTACAAAAGAGGAACTAGCCAAATCCTCACTAATTCACTGGGCCTGTTCTAGTGTCCCTTATTACACTAGGCAACTAGATTTCAGCCAATGTTTTTATTTGAGCAAGTCAGCAATGTAAGGAAAATGCTCAAGCTGGAAAAGGTTCTCACTATGCTCTGTCTACCGAAGCCATACACCAACAATTACATTTTGAATAGCTGATACTGCAGTATTTTATAAGGTGCAAACTATGACAGCCAACATAGTACAGTAACGTCCCGCCCTTTCACAGTTCATATACTGCAATCCCGTTATATCGCGGGACCACAGTATATGAAACCAAAGCACCTGGGGTAAGGTGGATGGGCCTGTTTCAGGACTCCTGTACTTACCCCAGGCCTGGTGCTGCCTGGAACGGGCCTCTGACAGCCTTCTGGGGCCTGTCGGAGGCCCCGGAAGTGCTTTCAGGTGAACTGGAAGAGCATGGACCCATTGATCTTCACCCAGCCCAGGAGGCTTGCAAGGGAAGCAACCGTGGCAATCTGCCGCTGCTTCTTGCCTTCTAAACTGACTGGGTTGGGCAAACGTGCATCTGCCCCAGGGGTCTCTCAGGGCAGATGCATCTTCACCCAGCCTGGGCACCTTGGAAGGGAAGCTCTCCGCCCTCTGCCCCCCCGGAGCTGATTTTGACAGGTCCAACCTGCCTAAGTCAGCTATCTGAAAGGAAAGCAGAAAGCAGTCTTGGGTTGCCCTTCATTGAGGGAGAAGCTCGGGCATTTTGGAAGGGAAGTGCTTACCTCCAGGTAAGTGCTTACCCAGAGGTAAGTGCTTCCCTTCCAAAATGCCCGAGCTTCTCCCTCAATCAAGGGCAGCCAAAGGCTGCTCTGCACACACACACACCCAGCTGATTTTGACAGGTCTCACTTGTCAAAGTCAGCTGCCTGGAGGAAAGTGGAAAGCAGACTTTGGCTGCCCTTGATTGAGGTGGGTTGGGACAGCCTTCCCATAGGATTGCAACGAAAACCTATTAATCTGTTCCCTCCAGAACGGATTAATTAATTTTAAATGCCTTCCTACAGGAAATTGTTGTTCAACTTATGAGTTGATCGATTTCCAAAGATGCCTTTGCAAGGGATTAATGACGCAAGTCGCGGTGACACTGTATAGTCATCTTGCCTGGTAGCCCAGTGGCATGATCTAAATGCATATGTAAGAAGCAGCAATGTACTTCAATCTTGAGTGGCAGTTTAAGAATTATGGATTGGATGCATAGTTGTCAGTAAGGCTCACTGATTCCAATAAGAACATTCAACTGTTGTAGTCTGGTCCCAATTCTATTAATTATTTTAATATATGCATTTCTTCAAAGTATGGAAACGGCATTAACCTTCTCAGGTGTTAGCTTCATCAGTTCCATATTTTCCATACTGTGACGACGTCCTACACGTGGTCTGGTGCCTTGAAAAGAAGAAATAAAATATTTTGATGAAGGATTTAATGATAATGTAAAAATCATACAGCTACTGGGGTGAGGGTGGGAGTTGGGGATTCCTAAGGCTTAATTATTAAAAAATCAAATAAAGACATTTTAAAACTATAAAAGGACATGCTAGCCTTTTTTAAACCACTGTCTACTAAAACTACAGGCAGAGTCTGCATTAATATCTACAATTATTTTTATTTCTCTATAAAATCCATTGTGTGCGGCTGTTGAAATACTACCCCATCATTACCATTTTTGCATTCATAGAGAAAGGTTCAATGCATTCAGACTACAAAAAGGCATAATGAGACATTCCAAGCTCAAGGAGTAATATGTTTTCATATTTTAAGTTTAACTCCTAGATGGGCCTACAAAAGGAGCCTAATAGTTAATTTCAAAAGTAGGTAGCAACATCTTCTTAGAAAAAGACAGTGCTATGCTCCAAATCCAGGAGCTGCTGTTTCTCATTAAGAAAAAAATCCAGTACATATTATTTGGCCCTCTGACAACTTTCCAGAAACTCTGAAGTTGTACCACTTCCTGGAGGGTCCAACCACGTGGATCATTTCAGACAGCCGTGATTCCAGCCTCTCACTCCAGTCTTGTCTACTAGCAGTGAAGTAAGACTGGCTGGAATTCCTCCAAGTTCATATTTCTGCTACTTTAAAAAAGTTTTTCCTCATATCTTCTTGCATAAAAACAGCAGTTCATGAGCAGCTGGCCAGTGCGACTGAATATAACTTGCAAAAGAAGAAAAGTGTCCTTTGTACACTATACCAGTAGCTGAGCCATCCATTTCCAGATGCACAGCTCACCACCAAATGTGGCAAGGAGACCCAGGACCTGTTCCTGGAGCATTTGCGAGCAACAAGCAATGATGCACCCAAGTTAGACAGCCAGCTAATCAAGATGCTCTTGGTTTGATTCCAGCGCTGCTACTGGGAGGAGCCAACAGAGAACAAGTACTCTCTACATACTAACAGAGTTCTTTCAGAATTAAATCAGGATTCAAGACAAATCCTCTTGACTGTTAAAATTCTAACTGCGTGAAGGATACTCGAAGTCTGCAATCATACATAATGATAATGTTTTGTTTTGTCATAAGATCCATTTTATGCAGTGTACAGAAACCAAAAGATGAACCCAGCAGAGAAATGTTATATCTTACTGAAGGAGCTAATGCATTATTCAGTCATCATAATGGAAGCAAACACTTACCATTCAAGCCATTGTCTGGAATATGATTTTCTGTCATCAATGAGTTATTAGTGCTAAAACTTAGACCAAGCACCATCTGAAGATCTGAGAGGTTAAGCTTAGCCGTTAGCTCCCCAGTTTTATCTCCAACCTGCAACCAAAAATATGTTTTGTTTTGCAATTTTGCTTATGTTTATTTACTTGATTTGTTTATTTTATATATAAACCAAAACTTTCTCATAATAGATACAAGATTTTTTTGATATTTAAAAAAAATCAAAAAGAAAAAAAGAAAAATATATATAGTATTAACAGCATCTGGAACTGTATTTTGTGGAAGAGAGCTTTGAATAGTTCTGTTTTCAATCTTGAACAGTACAGTGGTACGTTGTATAAAGGAATTAATTCATTCCAAATGAAATTATGTTAAGCAAATTTTCCTTTATACAAATTTCTCATAGGAATGCATTGAAAATGGAGTAATCCCATTTTTATGTTGTACAGGTTTGGCCCATAGGCGATTCTGTTAAGCAGATTTCCCCTATCTCCGGAATATTTTATGTTGTATAAATTTTATGTTATACAAACTGTTTGTTATACAAGGGTCCACTATATTTCAATGTTACATTGAACAAGTACTGTATCAAGTTTCCACAGATATCTGAAACTCAGAATCTTGTGAGACAAGTTTTAGAATATGAAATCTCCAGGTATTATGTTCAACATCTCAAAGATTTCTTCTGAGAACAGCGCATGTAAGCATAATACCAATCGTGGTAAGTGATTCTAAATAAAATGAAAGAGTAAATAACCTGTACAATTGTGCTTTTCTTTCAATTGCTTTATGCTGGAATCTTAAGGCTTGCAACATAGTATTGTTTTCCAAACATAAATGTAAACAATCTGTTTATGCACTATGTGCAATTTTAGTATATGATCAACTGGGAATTTTACATTTGCAACCATAATTTTAAAAAGGAAACAATGTTAGCTGCAAGCTAACTATTCCAAGACATGTCACACCTTATAGTAGCAGGTCAGTATTATACAATATTATACATAATTCATTTGAAAGAAACTATGCACAGCAGTGAGTTCAAAATACATACACATACCTCTCGTGAAATGTCTAAGTGTTTTTCTGCATAATGCATAGCTTGATCATGGTTCCCCAGGGCTGTATATGCATTACCTAAACTCCAGCATGCTCTTCCTTCACCAATTCTGAAAAATTGTTCAACAGTGTTACACTTCATAAAATCTCTAAATGCTCATTTTCTAACTGTCAAAGCGAGTAAGAACCCCCTTCCTACAGTATCTCTCAACAGACTGGCAACAGGAGGAAAAACTGCACAGATTCTAGAAGAGGGATTTTGACAATTCAAGGACACTCAGTCCCAGGAGTCATCTAGAATCCCCCAAGTAGACTTCTTGGACTGGGGAGCAGAAACCAGAAGGCAAAAAAGATGTTTTTCTTCCTACATGTTGTACTTCTCTTCATTTGCATCAACTGGGAATTCCCACAGTGGTCAGTAGAGAGGTTATGCACACTGCCCATCAAACTCCATAGGGGGCAAAACCCTCTCAACTCAATTACTGTTCCATGGAGCAGTGAGCCAACTCCAAAGCAGCAGCATGACTGGGGCAGGGTGTGTGTGCCCCACTTTCCAGCAAAACCAGATGGAGACAATGGGACAATGGCATCAGAGTCTTATATGACAAACCGGGCCTAACCAGGGAAGTGGCCAGTTAGATTTTTGATTTAAAGAGAAGTTTTAAGCAAACCTATATTCCCCTGAGACTAAGTGAAGGTCCAAGGAAAGACTAGGAATACTAAGGAAAATATTAATAAAAGCAAACAATGTTTCTAGAACTTACTGGCTTTTTAAAGAGCACCACATGTTGCTACACAGAATCAACAAACCTGCTTATAGAAATAAGTGCTACATCTTTGAACGACCACCAAACTTCATCCCTCAAAGAATGTTAAAAATAGACTGCAATTTCATGTAGATGGGTTAAAATGAAGTACCCTAAAATATTATAAACTTTGGCTTAAGCAGTACACTACCTATAGTACAAAACACTATTATTTACAATACACAATACTTGAGATGTGAAGGCTTGGGAAAAACAACGGAAAAATTCTGAAAAAAACTCTTTTTTCCCATTGTTTTTCCCCCCGAAAGCCTTTTGGTTCCCCCCCCCCAAAAAAAAATGGAAAAATTGAAAAAAAGAAAAATTGATTATGGAATGTTTTATTTTAAAATGATGAATAAAATATTTTACGACAGGGTGTTTTAATATTTTCCAAATCATTTCTAAAAAATATGCATAGTATCATATTATTCTAATTTTTGTGCACTGAGGACAAGCAAGTCCTAGGTTACAAACTGAACTATTCAATGCAAGATCAAGATGCCTTTCTTCCTTTTTAGGAGGTGCTGCTATTGTCACAAGGAAAAGAAAAAGGTTTCACCTTTGTTTTTGCCTGTGGGTGGGTGTTTGGTTCTGTTCTGTCCTCTTACTAGGCCTCAAAGCAGTAGAAGAAAATACAGAGCAACAAAAATGATTCTTCTTAAATTTCATGCCCATTCATTGACACTTAGTCCCACTTCCTTCTATATATTTTCCTCCTCTTCAATTCTTTTTACCAGAATGAGGTTTTCATTTTATTTTTATTTAATACTGTGGAGAAGAATTATTAATTCTGGATTTTTAAACATTGTTTTATAGAGGTTTTTTTTGTTCCTCATAAACTAGCAAATAGTTCAGGAGATTGTTACTCCATTTGTTACTTACAATTACAATACGGTAAATATTACTTAAAACGTGAATTCTCTTTGCAATAGTTATTTGGATAAAAAGGTAAAGATTCCCCCCGCACAAGCGTGCTAGTCGTATCTGACTCTAGGGGCAGTGCTCATCTCCGTATCCAAGCCAAAGAACCAGTGTTGTGCAAGTCCATGGCCACGTGGCCGGCATGGCTGCAAGGAAACACTGTTTTACCATCCCACTTTTTACGGCAGTACATATTTATCTACTTGCATTGACAAGCTTTCGAACTGCTAGGTTGGCAGGAACTGGGGTTATCAGCGGGGGCTCACTCTGCTGAGTGGCACCCGGGATTCAAACCGCTGAACAAACGACTTTGCAGCCAACATTTTTGGAGCCTTAGTCCACTGAGCCACCAAGCCCCACATTATTTGGATACACTATGTTTTAATATGCTAGCTGTGATAATTTTATGCCAAGTCAAGTTGTCCATAGTCATATTTTATGTTCCTAAGATAACAGAATGAGTTTCAAGCTATAAAGGGGGGGGGGGTGGAGAGTGCTAATGTAGCATTTTTTCAATTTTTCTGAAAATTTTCATTTTTAAACCCCCCCCCCCCGAAAAAAAAGGTTTTTTTCTGAGCTTCAACATTTCCGGAAATTTTACTTCTCTATACAATACAAAGAGTATGTCCAGTTTAATCACTCTTGGACTCTCCATATCTTCCTACCAGCTTCCCACAATCACTTAGGAAGACTATACTCATCAAATCAACCATTCTATTGAAAAAAAAATCCTTTTTTTGTTTCAATGCCTCCTCCAAATTCACAAATGCTTTTATTTGTTTTCTGTCACAATCAAATTTCAAGGCAAGTATGGCAATCCCTCACTAATGAAAGAAGCTAGGCACTATGGCTATGAGCATGAATCATTAAAGTTAAACACTTCCTTTATGTTATTAGGGTGTTTATATTAGTGATACTATCATTAAGGTCTAATTTTATTTTAACTCACTGAGATAGGTTAGAAAGGTCAATTGTTTCAAGGCACAGAACTTGAAGTATAGCAGGTGCAAGATTTCAGTGTAAAAAGTTTTACAAGTTTCAGTAGGAACTGCCAATAACCCAAGGCTTTATGATAACACAACTCCTGATGAAAAGCTTGTTCCTTCTTAGAATTGGGAAATAGCGTTTTATTGGAACAAAGGAGGGGTACGTACATAGAATAAAGTACTTACAACTGTCAAGTAAACAAGCCCCTGTGTTCTCTCAAGGTGCTGCTTGTACATTGGACAAAACAGAACTCAGGGAAAACCACAACAATGTGTCCAATCATAGAAAGTGTTCATGAGGGAGGGGAAATGTTTCTCTTTTTAAGCTATAAAAGTTTTATAGGCTGGTTTCTGCATAGGCACAAAACCTATAAGACTCACAGAGACAACAAAAAAGAAACGCATAAAAATCCCACTGATACAGATCCAAGACACATATATCTTTGAAGGAATCTAAGATCTTGTGCATGTCTAAACCATGTCTCTTGATCCCAAGACAATTCTGCTTCAGGGTCTTCATTTTATAAACAAAGTAAGGAGGGAAAGGCTTACCTGTCATTCAGTTCTTCAGCAATTGTCAAATGTTTCAAATGATAATCTATAGCCTTTTCATAGTCCTGAAGTAAAGTATATGTATTTCCAAGACTGTAACAAGCCTGGGCTTCAACAGCTCTATCTGAAAGCTGTCTGGCAAGCTGCAATGTCTTCCTAAAAGAAAAAAACAATTTGATATAATCTACATGTGCAGTTTCGAAACCACTACCAGTATGCTGGCCAAGGACTCGCAATATATGTATATGCTGTTTTTATTTCCAGTCTAATTAACAACTTTATAGAACGCTAGTCTCTATATACTCTATACCTTTAAAGACAACAGAAAATTAAAATGTTATACTATAAAATCACAAGGAGTTTGTCCCAAAATCTATAAATGTACAGCAGTTGTTTCCAAATTTTTCCAAACTATCTCCAGAAAATCCTTTCCATGTTGTCGCTTTTGCCAAACAACCCAAGCATATTGTCGAGAATTCTGAACTATATGGTGGGGTGGATGCCTCCTTAAACCAAGATAAGAACTTGGAATCTATCATGCAACTCCTGTATTTATAGAAGAGACCTGGGAATGACAGGTAAGTTTCAACTGAGGATGGCCAGAAGCTTTACTGGAGAACAAAATAGTTAAAAGGTGAGTTCTGCAGAAAGACATAGTATTCAGGCAAATTTTTCTTGCCTTAATCCCAAGGTTTATACCAGTCAGTCTGATTAATAATTCCAAACTACTCAAAAGCTCATCCTATTTGAAACATTTAAATGATCCAGTAAAGCTATTGCCCAATCCATACTGTAGTCCTCTGTTTAGCATGGGGGTTGCGTTCCCAACACCCCTGCAAAAAACAGAAATCCACTATATGCGGATGCTGTAATAGTGATGGCGTCCGCATTTAGGGTCGGGTCCAGAGGCCTCCACAGTAGCCACCAGGAGCAGAGGCCTCCGCAGCGGGAGCCCCCGGCTCATGAGTCTTTTCTTCCCTCTCCCAGCCATCCTGCCACTGTTCCAAGCCCAGGAAAGGCACAGGGCAAGTCATCATGCTTGCCAAAGGGGGCCCAGGATGGCTGTGCCAGGGAATGGAGGCAAGGAGGAGGAACCAGAGGATGTGCGGGCAAACTGCCTTCTCCGGCAGGCCAGACTGGCTGTGTGGCACTGCCTATTTTGGCTGCTCAGTGCTCGCAGGCTCTCACCTTGATGGCGGCCAGGGTGTTCCGGCACTACACCATCCAGGTGCTGAAGTTGGAGGTGGTGGGCACCTTGTAATCCTCATCAGTTTCGGACACAAATTCCAACACGGAGATCAGGTCCAGCATGACAGGGAAAGGAAGGAAACAAAGGAAATGGAAGGGAGCAGTGGGGGCTTCCGCCACCGCTGCTGCCTCTCCTCCTTGATTGCTGGGGGGGCAATGTGTAGTCTGCACACTGTAATTAAAATTGTAAACTGCCCAGAGACCGCTTAAAGTGGTATGGGGCGGTATATAAGCAGAACACTTTGCTTTGCTTTGCTTTGCCTGTCCTCTCCTCTCCTGGAGGTCATGCCAGCAACTGCCATGAGGTTGCCCCACCACTCCCATCCCTTCTCTCTGTTTCCCTCCTTTCCTCATCATATCTCCATGTCGGAAATTTTGTTTTGAGACCAATGAGGGTTGTAAGGCACCCACCGCCTCCAACTTCACCACCCAGATGGTGCAGTGCTGGAACACTGTGGCAGCCATCGAGGAGGTGAGAGCCCACCAGGGAGCAAGCAATGAGCAGTCAAAGGGGGCAGAACTCCAGCTCAGCCCCTCCTCCTGCCTGGCCGGCTAGAGGAGGCGGCTCGCCCACACGTTCTCCGGGTCCTCCTCCTTGCCTCTGCTCCCTGCCGCAGCCAGCCTGGACCTCCTTTGGCAAGCCTGATTACTCGCCCTGTGCGTTTCCTGGGCTTGGAAAAGCGGGACGTTGGCTGGGAAGGGAAGAAAGGAGCCATGAGCTGGGGGCTCTCACAACAGCCACCAAATGTTCTGGAAGCCTCCACAGCGGCCACCGTCACCAAAGCAGATGGGGTGGTTGCAGGTCCCACTATATAGCGGGGGCACGATATTGGGGTTGCAATGTGGCAGGGGACTACTGTATATTGTTTCTAACAATGAATCTTATTATGATTTTTTCACATACGCTTATCAGTTATCACTGGTCCATCTGCGCATCCATTCTAAAAAAATGAATTATGCCTCTTTGCTGCCTTTCACCTCACTTTGTCTGGCAAAGTGCAAATGGGACAACACAAAGTGAACAGACATTCAACTGTTTCATTTAGTACAATACTTTCCTGCTTGTTATAGAATTACTATAAAATTTCTTCCATGCAAAACCTAACAGTGATTATTAGAGAAAGAAACAATTAAATAAAGAGAAGTGAGGCCAAAAGAAGCATGTACTACTTTTTTAAAAAAAATCAGAGGGAAAGCACGTCTTTTGAAAAGAAAGCTGAAATATGGATGCACATTTAACAATAAAAATTAAATGTATTGAATTTCTTGTGAAATAAGAATAGTTGCATCTGCCATCAAAAACTGTAGTGTTATTATGCTGACTAACTTGTAATATTCAGCAGCAGTTTCAAACTCCCCAAGAAATATATAGGCATTTCCAAGATTGCTGTAGGCTCTTCTTTCTGCAGCTCTGTCACCAAACTCCTTTGCAATTAAAAGGCGCTGAAAAATAAAATTCCCAAGTCAAATGTTATAATGTGTTTAGGTTGGTTTTGCATCTAGAGTTTATCTGGATGCCATCTGCCCTCTCCTGTGTCCTGAAAAATGGAGCAGAAGCAGCCATAATAAATACTGAAGACACCACACTATAACCCTTAAATACATGCTAATTTAGTAATATAATAAATATTGACCACCACCCCCACTTTAACCAAATATTTTTAAACCACAGTTTTAGTTTACATATAGAAGATTTTTTCAAAGCCGTTGTCTAGATAAATTTACATCAACACTTGTTATATATCATCTAGTCACATGTGACTTATAGCAACTAATGGGTTTTCAAGGTCAAAGAAACATTGAAGGAACACCTGTGCTACCTCCCATCCCAGTGGAATATTTTGATGGTTGAGGAGAAACAAGAAGCCACATCTCTCAAGTCCAATCTGGTACTCCACTATATCACACTGGGCCCCTTAGCTACTACATATATTCTTAAAAGTATGAAATACTTTCTGTTTTTCTCTTTTGTTGTTGAAAACAATATAACTGCTTTCTGAAAAACATCAACACTTTTATTGTACCTGTTCATGGGCAATGACAGCACTCCTGAAATTCCCCAGAAGATAGTGAGTATTCCCCAGGTTTCCATAAGCACGTCCCTGGGCAGCTCTATCACCCAGCTCAGTCACTATTGTTAAGTTCTCCCTATATAACAGCCAAATAAACAAGATAATTAGAAGAGTTATTTTAGGAAGGGGTATACACAGTTAAACTTCATTAATATTATTAGTCTTCCTACTGTTACAAAGGAAATCTTTTTTTGTTTTATGGGACTAACTTTATGGCCATAATAAATAACATTTGCCAGAAACCACAAATATTAGGCGGTGTCTCTTTCCATACTCTACAGGAGACTTGGATAGACACAAGCACGACAAGTTCTGTAGTCACGATAGAGTTTCATCACTTATCTAAGCTTCTCAAAAAGCTGTTGTACAAGTCATCCCAGTCCCAAACTCATGGAGTCAGTGATGGCAAATGTGTTTCACCCTAACAAGTGAACTGCAGAGATTTTTTTGTTTTTGTCTGTGAATGTTCCTTTTATGTTTTGTTTATGCTCTCTAGCTAATGCATATAATGTTTGTCTTTGTGTTTAAAATTACGTGCCATTATTTGAGATCAGCCTGGTAGACTCTTTACAACTCCAGTTTAGAATCTTTCTGTGAAAGCATTTGCTAGACTTTTCCAGCATAAAATAGAGGGGATCAAGAAGTTATTTTCCTTGTGGATGAAAAAAAATCAAAGAATTCTTGACAGGTTGTGCTAAGATGCAGATGCTGCAACGATGTTGGTGCACATGAAGCATTTTAAACTCAAAACACACCTTAGACTTTGCAAAACCTTAAGCTAAAAAGCTTATTCAATGTTACACATTTATTGAGTATAAGAAACTGGAGGGACATTTATTTATTTTTATTTGTTTAGTTATTTGCTCAGCACTTATGAAGTCATAATTTCCTGTATCCTTTCACTCTTAGTAGTATAAGCAGTAAATACAAGCCAGTCAGCTTATTTTTTAAAAAATGCAAATTCTACTGTGGATGAGGTGTGGTTCTGCTGCCTGAATTTATCATGCATGTTACCTTCTTACTTTAAAGAGAAGGAAGGGGAAGGATACACACACCCTTTTTGTGAGAGTTGCGATCTAGAGAGATTCTAAGGAGTTGGTCCTGTCCTCAACTGACCTGCTCAGTTTTTGCAAACTCAAGCCTGCGGTTCCTTTAGGGCAATGATGGCAAACATTTAAGAGACCGAGTGCCCAAACTGCAATTCAAAACCTACTTAGTTTTCGCAAAGTGCCAATATGGCAATTTAAGCTGAATACAGTGGTACCCTGAGTTACAAATGCTTCAGGTGCTACACTTTGCGAAAGCGAGGATTGAGGAGCAGGGGTGCTACCCTTCAGGAAAAAGAGGATCTAAGGGCAGGCTTTTTGAATTTTCTGCAGCCACATTAGTCATTACTGTGGCCACAGGAAATTCAAAAGCCTGCTCTTTGCAGCCCCAGTTTACTCTCCAGCCACACCACTTCTGGAATGCCCAGAGCAGCATGGCTGGAGAGTAACCAGGGGCTACGAACGAGCCCAGAAGCTGCTGCGTCTCCTTCGCCCAGCTCTCTGCATGGAGCCCCGTGGCATGCTCCGAGCAGAGGTTATTAAAACACAGAAGAGCACTTTACCCCAGCCATTCTCAACCTGTTTTGGTCACAGCAATAAGCATAATATGGAAGAAATACAAGCCAGACCAGGATTCTATAAGTCACATATCAAACCTTATAAGGTGGCATGTGAATAATTATTTCCGGTCTGTGGCCTGCTTCAAATGTGCCAGAACCCTTAAGGGTTAAATGACCCCTCACTGAGAATGGCTGCCCCACAGAGTAATTGTTAACATGCCTATCCAGCACAACCAGACCATGATGGATGAGGAACATACAAATTATATTCAAACTTATATGGAGGGTGCCATTCACAGTGTTTCAGCATAATTCCACATATAAGGAGAGATCTGCAAGTAATTCACAAAACTTTGGAAATTAGGGCCTTGCATAATACAATGATCTCTCTGATCAATTGGAAATGTGCGCTTAGCCATACTATGTGTACATTGAATGGCTTATGGCTGCAGATCCAAAACTGGTGATCTTTCTGTCTCTGGAAATGTAGTCATAATATTTTTTAGAGTCCAGTATTAAGCTGCTGTTTTGCCTTGAGAGATACAGGAAAGAGGTAAATGTTTTTGAATTTGAAATTTTACTCTGAGGAGGAAAAAAACCCCCAAAATTCAGTTTTATACATTTCAAACTATTTCGACTCTGCTTAAAGATATTAGTCTGTTTTTCAAAAATGCTTACTTACTCATAATAATCTGCAGCTTTCTGTAATGCAGCTTTAACATCATCTGGAAACTCCCCGGGATCATGTGTGCCTGCACAGGCTACACTTTTACCCTTTGAGTGATACACGTTTCCAAGGTTATATAGTGCTCTTGCTTCTCCAACCTTCAATACAAATAAAATTTTGCTGAATATGGGTTTCAATATATATTTTCTAGATCATAAAACTGACTTTTTAAGAACTTGCAGATCCTATCATATGATGTGTTCTATCTTAGTATTCACCAGCATGCAGATTCCTCCACAGATGGATTCTAATAAAGATAAATGGCCAAAAAAAAAGAGGTTTAGGAAAAAGAAATATATATGAATGGTTTTAGGGATATACTCAAATTTCCATAAAAATTAGAGATTTAAGGCTGAGATGTAATTTTGTGCTTTGCACAAAAAGTACTTTAGAGCAGCTATAGTCATCATAATTCCAAGAGACTACAATTGAAAACACATAATTTTAATATAATAGTTATTTTGCTGAACTGGCCTTCCTCCAAAGTTTAAGTTATATAGTATTTAATAAAAGGAGGCAGGAATTTCATAGTAGGACAAGTGCCAGATGGAAGGTATTGCCAAGATGCTAAAGAACTGCCAACTTCTGGGTGCTGCCCTGGCAATCCGTGAGACTGTAATATCACTGAAGTGACAGAGACTCCTCTCTTGTTTTACCAGTATGAGCTTCTCTCTGAACAGACAAGAAAGCTAGTGTGAGGTGGTGCAAATAAATCCATATGCAGTCATGAAAATTACTAAAATAAATACTGTATATCACATAGTTCCTGCTAGCATGAAATACAGTGGAACCTTGACTTACATACTGCTTGACTTGCATCATTATTTGACTTGCAGCAAGAAGGGGCCTGTTTGACTTGAGTCACAGGCTTTGACTTACATCTCGGAGCCCCGGCGCAAGGCACCAGAATTGGGCGGCAGCCACAACCCAGCATCGCGGCTGCCATCTCCAAACTGCTCCTGCCTTCTTCCCCTCCTCCGTCAGCGGCGGCTTCGGCGAGGCCAGCTCAGAGCACCTGGAGCTGGTCCTCGGCCTCACCGAAGCCGCTGCTGCTGCCGGAGGAGAAGAAGGGCCGGGAGCTCGGGGCTGGCCTCGCTGGTTAGACACTCGGCTCAGTCTTGTAAAAAATCTGGCTGCAGAAGTCTGGTCCACAATGGAAGCATTTTAGTTGGGGAGCTGTAAAGTTGTGGGACTCTAATGGTAAGCATAGAGTTGTTCAGAACTTGGAACGTCAGGTTAAAAATCAGTAAAACTTAAATGTTAGACATTGTTGCTATGAACATTAAAAAGTGGAGGCATATAACTTGTGGACTATAATTCCACTGCCTCCTGCTCTCTTTGAAGAGACATTTCATTTACATCTCCAGAAGGAATCTCCTATCCCAGTCAAATTTGTGTTAAATTGCTGTTTTCGGGGGTCTTTTTCATCATCTGGAACGGATTAATCCGCTTTCCCATTACTTTCTATGGGAAACATTTGTTTGACTTAAGTCATGTTTGACTTAAGTCTAGACCACTGGAACGGATTAATGACGTACGTCAAGGTTCCACTGTAAAGGGGAAACCATAAAACCTTGTGTGATTACATTGACACTATGTTTTCAGTCTAAGTTTCCATCACTCATAACTTTACATGGAATTTTACTCTCCTTTTGCGCTGTCTTGTGGCTTTAATGTAATGTTGTCTTTTAATGCTGGAAGATGTCCCTCAATTCTCTGTTCTCAATACTTGGAACATGTCTTAATTGTACTGAACTGTGTATAATCCCTCATTACTGTAAGCCGCCTTGGGTCCCTTTCCAAGGAGAAAGGCGGGGTAAAAATACTTTTAAATAAATAAATAAATAAACAAATAAATAAATAAATAAATAAATACAGCCCAGAGCTCCTTGGATGAAAGGCAAACAAAAATGGCAATACTGTATATAGAAATAGACCTAGAGCAGTTTCTGTCCAATGTTGAAATCACTGCAGTAAATACAATTCCTCATCTTTATCACTGCATTGCCAAAAACTGACAGAACAGTAGCATAAAAGCTCATGCCAGAATAGGAAGAAAAATTGTGATTAACTGACTTTCCTATTTTTGGATATTAGGAGGTCAAAACATTTTGATTCCTGAAGTATCATGTATAAGTCATATTATGAAAGCTCAGATTTAATTAAAGGTACATGTAAACAGATAAAGTTACTGATAAAGTCATCCTGCCAGCTGACTTTAGGTAGGTAGGTCTCAGAATTCCTAGTGAAGCACTGGAGAGGTATCAGAAGCCAAAGACAAGATCTATTCTGTTACTTAAAATCATCCAACAGCTCCTCTCATTGTTCTGTGAAAGGTGCACTATCTGTGACCTTCAAGTCCAACTCTTTGACACCTCCATTCCCAATACAGAGGATGAGAGTCTATTATGTAAAGATGCCATTAACATTCAAGATTTCTTTTTCTGACACTTTACATCTCCACTTTTTTGCATTAATTCCACCTTTGCCTTCATATAAGTTATATAATGTGGTTTGTTTAATATTTGCCATTATTCTTGTGTTTTTAAATTGCTTATTTGTTTTGTGGATATTACTCACTTGGTCTGTAAATTGCTATTTGCTAGATGGGCAGTGTAAGTGTCAATCAATCAATCAATCCAATATATTCATGTGACAAGGGAGTTAGATGATCTACTGAAGCTCTCTGCATTATCCAGCATCAAAGGGCTATTGAATTTAATCCACAGACAAAAAGTAAAGCCCATTCTTTCAGCTGTGGGATTTGTACAAAAGTCTAAGCCTTCACTATATTCATATCTATTACAGTCACCAATTTGGGAGGTGTCTGATGTGTAGGTGTATAAAGTCTTGAGCAATCAGTTTCATGTATGCGTCAACAGGCAAATGAACAAAATAGCTACTGATCTACTACTGCATCAGATGTCTCTGAAGCTTTAGCACTACTTGAAAACACAGGTTACTTACCTGTAGGTTTGGTTCTTCGAGTGGACATCTGTGAATACACACTGTGGGGTTCTTCCTGCGCCTGCGCGGGAGTCTTCGGCCCCTTTCAAAGCTCTAATAGTATAGGCACCTCCCCCTCCAGTGCGCATGCTCCGCCTCTTCCCGCTCAGTTCCCCTCTGATCCGCCGCTGACTCAGAAAGATAGAGTAGCCATGACGGAAGAGGGGAGGAGGGCGGGTAGTGTGTATTCACAGATGTCCACTCGAAGAACCAAACCTACAGGTAAGTAACCTGTGTTTCTTCGTCGTGGACTCTGTGAATCCACACTGTGGGTGATTGGCTAGCAGACTTACCGGTGGTGGGTAGTCATGGAAGTGCAGCCGTCAGGACAGTTTTTCCAAAGGTAGCCAGAGTACGGGCCCGTACATCCAACCTGTAATGTTTCATAAAGGTGGAAGGTGTAGCCCATGTGGCTGCTCTGCAGATCTCTTCCAAGGGGACACCTTTTAGGAAAGCCGTGGACGCCGCCACCGCTCTAGTAGAGTGAGCTTTCGGCGTGTTTGGCAGTGTGGCATGTTGCAGTTCATAGGCCATCTTTATTGTGGTGACAATCCATCTGGAGATGGATTGGGGGGATACTGGAGATCCTCTAGCCGGCTCAGATGATCTAACAAACAGTCGTTGTGTTTTTCTTCTAGGTGCGGTTCTGGAGGTGTAAAAGAGAAGCGCCCGTCGAACATCCAACATGTGTAATTGTCTTTCCAGGTGAGTACCAGGGTTTGGAAAAAAGGTTGGTAAAATCAGAGGCTGAGAAACATGAAACCTTGAAACTACTTTAGGCAGAAAAGAGATGTCTGTGTGTAGAACTACCTTGTCATTGTGGAAGTTCAGGAACGGGGGGTCTACCCGAAGTGCAGCGAGCTCAGATGCTCTCCGTGCAGATGTGATCGCGACTAGAAAGGCCGTTTTAGTGTTAGGAGGTATAGCGAAGTAGTGGCCATAGGTTCAAACGGCGGTTTCATGAGGCGGTTAAGGACCAAGGAGAGGGACCATTGAGGTGTAGGTCCTCTTTCACATGGACGAAGGTTTGCAAGGCCCTTAAGAAATTTCTTGAATTTGGGATGCTTGAAAAGCATGGCTGCCTCGGAGTCTGGTGGTTGATGGGAGACAATAGCAGCCGTATAGACTCTGAGGGTTGAAATGGACAAACCTCTGTTGAATAGAGAGAGAAGGAATTTTAGGAGGACTTGTATGTTGGTAGGATGTGAGGGATAATCATGGGCTGACGTGAATTTTGTAAAGGAAAGCCATTTTCTATTGTACAAAGAAAGTGTAGATTGTTTCTTGGAGAGGAGCAATACATGCTCTACTGTGAGCTGAGGAGCCAGGCCGTGAGGTGAAGGGTTGCGACATCCGGGTGGCGTATCTGACCTTGGTGCTGAGTGAGGAGGTCTGGCGTCAATGGCAGGTGAAAATAATCTACTGCCAGTTGTTGAAGAAGTGGAAACCAGTGTTGTCTGGGCCAGAATGGAGCTATGAAGACAACCCGGGCCCTTAGGTGTCTGATTCTTGTCAGAGTCCTTTGTATAAGTGGAATTGGAGGATAGGCATATAGCAGAGCTCGTGGCCATGGCGTCGCAAAAGCATCTCCTCTGGAATGTTTGCCTATTCCCGCTCTGGAGCAGTAGCGGCGACAGTGTGTGTTGTGTTGGGTTGCAAACAGATCCATGATTGGCATGCCCCATTTGGTACACAGGTGTAGAAACGTGTGTTTGGAGAGGCACCACTCGTGGTTGTCTTTCTGTAGACGACTGAGCTTGTCTGCTGCCGTATTGTCTTGTGAAGAGATGTGTATGGCAATTGGGTGTATTCGTCTCTTGATACACCACATCCAAATTTTGGTGGTGAGATCTAAGAGAGAACGTGAGTGGGTGCCTCCTTGCTTGTTCAGATAGTACATTGCTGTCGTATTGTCCGTTGTTATCTGCACTGTCTTGCGTGTCAGATGTAGTTCGAACGCTTTGAGTGCTTTGTAAATAGCAAGGAGTTCTAAATGGTTGATATGGTGTCTTTTCTCCATGGCTGACCATCTGTGGTGGATGGATAAGCGTTTGCAGGTGGCCCCCCAGCCGGTAGTATTGGCGTCCGTCGTGATTTGTATCGACGGGAAGCGGTGCCTGAAGGGTCTGCCAGTCCGCAGATTCATTGGTGCAGACCACCACTGGAGGCTGGACCTGAGGAGTTGGGTTACCCGCAGCGACTTGTTGGATGGGTCGCAGTGGGGGCGGAAGCTTGTCAAGAGCCAAGTTTGTAAGTGTCTCATCCGCAACCTGGCGTGAGGGAGAATGGCCGTAGTTGAGGCCATGAGGCCTAGTAGATGTTGAGCCTGGTGTGCCGTTACTCTGTTTGAAACGAAGAAGGGAACCAATGCTTTTTGGATCTTGAGTAGACGTTCCGGTGCCAGGTAGGCCTTTGCTTGACGGGAGTCCAAAAGGGCTCCGATGTAGTGGACTGATTGGGCTGGTTTGAGTACAGATTTTGTTTGATTTATGCGAAGACCCAGGGAGGTAAGTAGACGTATGGTGATATCTCTGTCTCTTTCTACCTTTTGTTTTGTAGGAGCTACCAGGAGCCAGTCGTCCAGATATGGGAAGACCTGGACCCCTTGAAGACGGAGAAATGCAGAGACCGGCGCCATGCATTTGGTGAAGACTCGGGGCGCGGACGAAAGGCCAAACGGGAGCGCTTTGAACTGGTAAGTCAGGTTTCCTATGCGGAAACGGAGGTACTTTCTGTCTTTTGGAGCTATAGAAATGTGGAAATACGCGTCCTGTAGATCCAGGACTACGAACCAGTTTCCTCTTTGTAGAAGAGGGATGATAGTGTCGAGAGTGGACATGCGAAACTTCCTCTTTTTGATGAATTTGTTTAACTTCCTTAGGTCTAAGATGGGACGAATGCCTCCGTCTTTTTTGGGTATTGTGAAATATCGAGAGTAAAAACCTAAGAGCTCGGTAGATGGCACGTGCTCTATGGCATCTTTTTGAAGAAGAGTGGTGACCTCTTCCTGCAGAATCGCAGAAGATGGTGTAGTGATCACTCTTCCGAGTGGCGGCCTGTGATGGAACTGCAGGCGGTATCCACTTTCGATGATTGACAATACCCAAGCATCCGTGGTGATCCGTTGCCAGTTGGTGTGGAAAGGTTTTAGTCTGATGTCGGTGGAGGGGTCAGGATAGCTGTTTAGGTTTCCTGTCGTACCTCCTACCGGGTTGTTGTTGTTGTTGTCGTTTGCGTTGAGGTTGAATTGGACGATAATAAGGAGATTGGTGATACTGTGTCCTGTATCTACTTTGAGGCCTATGTTGTAGTGGAGTATACGGGCGTCTCCAGGTTTGTGATGTAGGCCTGGAGCTTGGTAGTGTCGTGGATGCTGGGTAAGTATAAGATTTGGCTGCTTTGCGCATCTTTTGAATATTATCTAGAGAGGCATCTGTGGTTGTGGCAAACAGGCCCTCTCCATCAAAAGGGGAATCTTCAATTCGATTCCTTGCGTCTTCAGTGATATTGGCTGTTCTTAACCAGGCATGACGGCGCAGATGGATTGCAGTGGTAAGTTGTTTTGAAGCAGCGTCTGTCAAGTGCAGAGAGGTAATCATCTGTTGATCAAGGAGCGATAAGACCTCCGCATAGGATGATTGGGTTTTGGTCCGATGCTCCTCTGGGAGTAGATCTATGAATGCTGAGAAGGTTAGGAGGAGATGTCGTGTATACGCCTCCATGGCACAAAGGTAGTTAAGTGCCCTCAGGGAGAAGGAAGCCAACGAATAGTGCCTTCTACCAATAAGGTCAAGCTTTCGGGCTTCCTTATTACTTGGTGTAGTATTAGAGTGAGATCTTCCTCTGTTCTGATTTGCATCCACTATAACCGAATTAGGAAGTGGGTGCTTGGTCAGGAAATCTGTGCCGTCTCCATGTGTTTTGTAAAGATTGTCAATCCTCCTAGGCATGAGAGGATTAGACGAAGGTTTGTCCCAGGCCTCCTTTGCTCTGTCTAGCATGGATGGAATAAAAGCCATCTTAAGAGGAGGTGGCTTGGATTTGCTTAGATGTCCAAAGAATTTACAGGATTCAGAAGCGTTAGATGATTGTACCTGTAGTCCCATTACTTGGGCTATTTTGTGTACTAATTGTGAGTAGCTTTTAAAATCTTCCAGGGGTGTATTGGGCTGCGTGTCAGTCATGTCAGCCTCAGATTGTCTGGACTTAGAGATGGTAGAACGATGAGAGATTTGAGATTCGATCTCCATTTCGGACTCCTCAGTGAGAGGACGGTCCATGGATGCTGGAGATTCCTGAAGTTGTGTTTGTTTAGATGCCACAGTAGCTGTGTTTTCAGAAAAGTCCATAGCAGCAGTGAAAACGGTGCTATTGGGATCGATTGTCCTGATGTCACGCTCGGCCACAGCAAGGGGGCGTGATTCCAGGCGCTTTCGCTCTTTACGGCGTCGTCTGGTTGTTGTAGTGGAAGCGGAGGTGGATGTCATAGAAGAATCCGATGCCGCAGAAGAGACAAGTTGGTGTTGTCTATGGTGTCTTTTATGATGCCTTGATTTATGGTGTCGAACAGGTGAGGAAGAAGACGAAGATCTGTGACGCTTTTGGCGTTTAGCCTGGCGATGCCTAGACCTTCGGCGTCGGGGAGAGGGTGACGTCGAGGAGGTGGAGTCTTCGCGGTCTACCCTCTTAGGCTTCTGGCTGCGACCTCTCTGAACGGCCAAGCGTTGTTCAGCTATTTGGCGTCGAGGGTCGGTGATGTCCTCCACCGTTTGATGTCGTGGAGGGGCTGATGTCATGGAAGCCTCTTGCATCGACTGAAAATGCGCCAAGGGATTTAACCCAAAGGTGGTCATGTCCGCCTCGAGGGCTAATTGACCTGGTGGCAAGCCCGTAGACATCACAGGGCTTTGAGGCATTTGTTGAGACATGGTCGCTTGTTGAGTAAAGTGTTGCGCCCAATTGTCTTGCTGAGAAGACGGTATAGCGTGGGCATCAAGGAGGCTCGATGTCGTAGCCGTTTCCATAGTTTGGGTTTCTGTTTGTAGCTGAGCGACCGTGGCGCGTGGCGAAGCAACAGGGAGGGGTGCGAGAGTGGTATTCGACCCTGAGTCCCTGGCTTGAAGCCGTGCTTGTGGTTTCACGGAGTCCGGTTTCTTTTTCCTTTTCTTTTCAGGTTTCGATACCTGCTTCGATTTCGAAGATGTTGATGGTATCGAAGCCTCCGACTGGGTTTGCTGATCCATAGGTTTGAGCGATTTCTCCCAGAGAAACGCTCTGAGGCTCTTAAGTCTATGTTTTAGAGCAGGTTTAGTGAGTTTTCTGCAGTGAGGGCAGTTGTTTGTTTGGTGGGTTTCGCCCAAACAGTAGAGGCAGAGGCTGTGTCCGTCCGCAAGCGGGATCTTGTTGGGACACGCCTCGCAGCGCTTGAATAAGGCTGATGCCATGAAATAGCGGGCAGGTGGCCCGCAACGGGGGAGGCCGTTCCCCCGAAGGGGAAGGCTAGATTGCTTGATCAAAGCACAAATTAAGGACAAATAAACAATAAAAATAAAGGGTAGGAGGGGGAGGGATAAAGGGGAGAAAGGTAGTAAGAGAAATTAAACACTTTCCTTTTCTTTTGCAGGAGCTAGAAGGAACGCGTCTAGACTCAGCGGCGGCAAAAAGGAACTGAGCGGGAAGAGGCGGAGCATGCGCACTGGAGGGGGAGGTGCCTATACTATTAGAGCTTTGAAAGGGGCCGAAGACTCCCGCGCAGGCGCAGGAAGAACCCCACAGTGTGGATTCACAGAGTCCACGACGAAGAAATTATATTTTTGATTCATTTTAATAATATCCATATAAATAGTTCTTACTTTGTCATTTAGCTCTCTGGAAATATCAAGGTGCCTCTGACAACAGACAATTGCTTCTTCATAATTCCCAAGGACCTTTAAGGTATTGCCCAAATTGCCACTTGCTTTAGCTTCTCCAAGTTGGTCTCCAATGGTCCTGAAAACAGAAAGAAGCAACCATTCGTTCCTGCCACTTTTATTTAAAAATAAAGCATATTTTTAATATTTTAAAACTCAATCAACTCTTTGTGTCAGATATTTCTTCTCATTAAATATTATCTACCTTCATAAGTATACGTTAGAACCTTATTGCTAAGTATTTACAAGTAAGCCTTTGTCCTGTAATCTAGGTAAATCTTCCCCAAGATTTCACTGCATTCATATGGGAAGGCTGACCATATACACACTTCCCTTGCACCCGCTTGAGCCAGCGTGGGCAGGTGCAAGGGAGGTGTGCACATGCTTGCACAGATCACCTCTTCTAAAGGGTGACCCATGCGACCATGCACACGCTTCCCCTGCACCTGCTCAAGCTGACACAGGCGGGTACAAGGGAGGTGCATCCATGGCCACGTAGGTCTCCACTTCCCAGGCAAGTTGGGGAGGGAAAGCGCGCCTTTTTAAAAGTTTTTCATCTGCCCACGCAAACAACATTTTAAAAAAGGTGCGCTTCCTCCCCAACCCGCCTGGGGCCCAACTCAACTTTCCTCCCCCTCCGGCCTCCTCTTCCTCCTCTTTCCTCCCTTCTCTGTTCCAGTCCCCTCGCCGCTGCCATCGCTGTCGCCCGCAGCTCTCACTCACCTCCGCCATGTTCACCACGCAGCTGGGGTGGGACGAGCCAGCAGTGGGGCAATCACATTGCTGTGACAGCACAAGGAGGAAGGAATGGCTTGGAAGAGGAGCAGGAGGAGTGGTGGTGAGTCACAGTCTCTGTGAGGCAGCCATGGGAGTGGGAGGAGGAGGTGGAGGAGGAGGTGGGAAGAAGGGTGGGGAGAAGGGAGCCACCATGGGTGATGGAGGAAGAGGGGAGACGTCACAGGCTACTTTTGAACCCTTCACAGGCTACAGGTAGTCCATGGTTTACCTGTTGTGCAGGCCTGCTATACATTGATATGGCTATGATCTTGTGTTTTGTGATCACTCAATCCAGTGGGAAATCCTTATCACTTGATCTTTTATACAATGAGTTTTGAGTTTGCCTCTTTCAGGTATGCCAGGACAGGTGGACATTGGAATGGTGCACACAATACAGCTCAACATGCAAGACATGTTGTCACAGCTGTTCTTGAGAAGTAAGGAACTGGAGCAAAAAAAAAAAAACCTCTTAGGCTAGAATAGGTGATAAAGGGAACCCATTGCCAAGTTGCTAAGGCACTGTCAACCTTTGGGTGTTGATAACAAAACTGTATTAACAATGCTCTTTTCTCTTTAGATGTGGTTCAACACATCTGTTTATTATTTGGATCACTCTAAAGACACCAAAATCTTAAATTACCTTGCAAGTGTTAAATCGTGGTGGTGATATTCCAAAGCTTTTGCATATTCATGCAAGTAAAAATAAGCATTGCCTAGCTGGCTATAAATTGCACTGAGGGTTTTTAAGTCTTCTGTTCCAACTTGGACTGCAGCCTCAAAGAAAGATACACCAGCTCGACAGTCTCCTGCCTTACACAACCGCTCCCCTTCCAAGGCTAGCTCCAGGCAAGAAGCTTCCATTCTGCAGACATAAGAATGAAAACGTTTTGAGTTTAGACATGTTGGTACTCCCCGCAACAGCCCTTAAGACCAAAACAAGCAAAAAACTTCATTAAAGCTGTATTTGTCATTCTTACATAATTCAATTTATTTTACATCAACACTGAAACACTCATTTATTTTTGCCCTGCAAGCCTAATATTAACTTATAGTTAATTGTGTTCCCTCAGCAGGTAACAACACAACATACAAACTACTATTTACAATAGGTGGGTGTAGTTCAAGGAGTAATAGGAAGCCGAGCCCTACAAATGTTTGTTAGGCTGCCAATACACACGAGTCATTTAGCAGTACACCAGTAGTCTGGGGATGGGCAGAGGGGATTAAAATCCTTACCTGGATAGAAAACAATCTCCACCTAGTTACCTGAATAAGATTCACTCAGCAGGTATGACAAGAATTATGGCTGCCCACAAGTCTCCCCAGTTAAAGACCCAACAGTATAGTCATTTCCACACAAACAAAGAGCAGTGGCATCTTTCCTAGTAGTACTGTTTTCAAGATTGAATTACAGTCCAAGTGACTGTACTAATCACTGCAGACCATCATGTGTTTTGTTCTAGCAGCAGGCAATGTTCCCTGTTTTAAGCTATAGAAAGAAATTATACAGCTTTAGTGGGTTTCAAACAATGTCATCACAGCACAAAGCTAATTATATCAACCCTGAATTATATTATATATACTGTAGATCCATGCATTTAGTCGCTGGCATTATTATCTCCATTTGAAAGCACTCTTCGATGTATTATGTAACACACTCTGTATATGGCTGCCTTAGGAAGCTTCTAATGTGTCCAAAATACCGCAGACAGATTGTTAAATCGGGCTGGGTAGAGGGATCACATAACCTCTCCTACAGCAGCCCCACTGGATAGCAATCTCGTTCTGAGCAGAATTAGAAGCACTGGTTTAACCTAGAAGCCCTTGGGTCCTAGCTATCTTAAGGACCACATCTATATCTATGAGCCTGCCCTGGTGTTAAAACCATCACAGGAGGCCTTTCTTTCAGTCCCACCACAGTGACAGATTCATTTGGTGGAGACATGGGGGAGGGCATTCTCCGTTGTTGCTCCCAGACTCTAGAACTCCCTCCCAAAGGAAGTTCCATTTTTTTTGCTGTCCTCCAGCAAGCAAAGACCTTTTCCTTAGTGATTGGCCTCATGATGCAGTGGTTAAAATGCTGTACTGCAGGTAGCCGGCTCAAGGTTCACTCAGCCTTTCATCATTCCGAGGTCCATAAAAAGAGTACCCAACTTGCTGAGGGAGGAGGCAATGTGTAGCCTGCATAATTGCTTGTAAACTGCCCAGAGAGTGCTTTATTTTTTTTTGATATATTTTTATTAGAAAATTTTAGTATACAAGAAAAAAAGGAAACAAGTTCAAAACATTAGTAATACAAAATCATTCTACCACTAAAATTTGGCTTCCCTCTGTTCTTCCCGTGGTTTTAGCGTTATTCATCTCCTAGCCTTCCTTTCAGACAAACCCCTTTTATATACTTATAAAAAAGATTTGAAAAATAAGTAATAATCCTTCGAGCTCTATCCTAATCCGGTAAGAGGAGAGTGCTTTAAGCCCTATGGAGCAGTAAATAAGGAGCACACTTTGCTTTTGCTTTTTGATAGACTGAGAGGTATTTTAAATGGGATGTAATGCCTTGTTGCTTCGAATCTGTTTTGGTGTTGGTTTTGTTTACCATTTGCACTTGTTTGATTCTTTTAAAATGTTTATATGCTTACTGTTCTAGCTTCTAAATATTGATTTTACTGCTGTGAACCACCTTGGATCCATTACAGGAGAAAAGTGGAGTAAAAGTATTTAAATAAATAAAGTAATTAAAAGATTTAAATACACTAGTGGTAAAAGAAACATATAAACCCAAACTCCGTTGTTCCTCTGTTACAATTTCCAGAAGTTAATAGGCAAACCAAAATAACATTTCCATTTCCTTGGTGTGAAACTATTACAGAGATTTACAGTAGCAAAAATGCATTTTTAATAAAAGTTAAACACCTCTCACATTTGCTCTGGGAGTACCTCATTACTAATATTTTACCACTGCAACCTGCCCTGTCTGATTTGTTCCTCAGTAGACTGCTGCTTTACATGAGGTCTTCTTACACCTCCACTTGCTGTGTTATGCTGGGACTTCAAAGCTGATCAACTCCATGTAATATCAGATTAAGATAAAATTAACTGCACCACAGTAAACCAAATATACCATCCGGGTATTTCATGCCAAACGGCAACTGTAGCACTGTAAAACAATAATCATGACAACAACTAACTGAATTCCATTAATTAACATCTGCATATCATTTAGGAGAAATTCTCAACAAATGTATGCAGCGTAGTCCAAGAACTGCTTGGACAAAGACGGTTTCAGAGTCAAGATTACTGCCTGCATGTCAAGGAAACGCACATCGTAGCCATTAGTCTTCTAATCTGAGCTAAAGAAATAACACCCCCAAATCACTTACCAGTATTTCTCCATATTATGAAACATATTTGAAAAACTGAATCAGAGAGGCTTTTTTGACAGAATCTATAAGCCCTGAACTCAGGTTCTTTGAGTACTGTTTTAACCATCAGGAACTCCTGCATTTTCAGCCCTCATCTATACCTATCTTCTGGCCTTTTATCTGCATCTTATGCCAGGCTTGGACCTACATATGTATTAGCTACAATCCTTCCTGCCAGCTAGACTACAGCCTTGCTGGCTACACTCATTCAGCACTAAGCAGAATTCTCTCTCTCCAGTTCTTTCCTGAATCAGCAGCCTTCCAAGAATATGGGTGGTTTCTCTGACAAAAAAAGCCATGAAAACCTTCCCTGTTTTTTTCTCTAGAATCTGAAAAACTCAGTCTGTTAAGTGTGCCAACACTCAAGTCTAGCTAAAACGTTATCCCCCCATAAAATGATTTACCAGATACAGTACAGTCAAAAAGGCATTTTAAAAAAGACAGCTTCACTAGCTCCTCAAACAATGCAATCTATGCCATCTTTTGCCAACAATGCCCTCCGGCACTCTACATAGGAGAAAGAGGACAATCTCTAGTCTACAGAAACGGTCACAAATATGACATCAGAAACCATAATACACAGCAACCTGACTTAAACAACTTCAATCTACCAGGATACTTCGTAGAAGATTTGGAAGCCACAATTTTTGTACAGAATAATTATAAATCAAAAATACAGAGGGAAACAACCGAGATAAAACTCATGTGCATGACAGACACCTATAAAAATGAACTGAATATAAATCAAGGTTTCTTAGGTCATTACCAAATGTAATACTTCTGTACTGCCGCTGTTATTTTCTTCACTACTGTACTACCAAGTCCATCCCTCAGAACTGTGGTGCAAGCGCTGGTGATCTCGAGACTGGACTATTGTAAAGCGATCTACATGGGGTTGCCCTTGACTCTCCTTCGGCAACTGCAGCGGGTTCAAAATGCGGCGGCCAGACTGGTGGCAGGTGTGCGTCGGTTTGACCACATCACCCCAGTTCTGGCCTGCCTGCATTGGCTGCCCGTTGTGGCCTGAATCAGATTCAAGGTCCTGGTTTTGATTTACAAAACCCTCCATGGCCTAGGACCTGACTACCTGACAGAGCGGATCGACCAGCAGTCAGCATCGGCCCGTCCGACTAGGTTGTCGCGGGTGCACATGCTGTGTGTGGCCACGCCCAGGGAGGCTTGGAGAACATCCACCCGTACCCAAGCCTTCTCTGTGGCTGGCCCCACCATGTGGAATTATCTCCCAGCAGAAGTGCGCCTAGCAGACTCCCTGCCAGCCTTCCGGAAGGCTCTGAAAACTCTCCTCTACGGGGAGGTGTTTGGTTGACTTAATTAAAGTGTTTTTGGTTTTTTTGGTTTTTTCCCTGCCCCGCCATCTGCAATTTTGGTTTTTATTGCTCTGTTATTCGGCTAACTCTATGTTATTTTAACTGTTATTTTGTTATACCGTTTGTTGTAAACCGCCCGGAGTTCCTCCGGGAAGATGGTCGGTATATAAGCTTAATAAATAAATAAATAAATAAAACAAATCTTTTACCATATGGCTCTAGGGTAAAAATTACCGTATCTATATTCCCTAAATTCCATTTTCTCACTTCTGAATTTAATATTTTATTATTCTCTCACTCTCAACCTCTAGTGATTTCCCCAACTTTCAATTGCCCCTCCTCCCCCACACTTATTTTAACACAGATCTGGGGTCTGCTGATGAATTTTTTTACAACAGAGCCCTAAAACAAAATAAGCCAAATAACTGCATGTACATGTACCATACACCCAAGAGCCAATGAATGGTTAGCATGAAACAGATACTTCATTTAGAATTTCATTCTGTTGCCATATGTCTTAAGAACTGGACATGATCCACAAAAGTTTACATTAAGGTACAATAGTTAGTCTTTAAGGTGCCACATGTTTTTGCCTTTTATTTTGTTTTGTTACTTTGGATTTTGCTTGGGATCCTTGCACAGAATAACATGGCTACCTCTTTCAAAGCTTTAAAAAATCACTGTTTCTTATAGAAAGGAGTGTGCAATGCCCAGTCCTCCAGATCTTGTTGGGCTCAACTCCAAACAGGCCTAGTGAGCATAGCCAATTATGAAGAATTATGGGAGCTTCAGTCTACCATCTGAAGGGTCACACGTTGCCCTGTTCTCTTGCCAAAGGTAACTGACCATCCTTTGCTTGAAGAACTTCAGTGAGAGACAGCACACCACCCATCTAAGCAACAGATTCTGTCAAACTGCTCCACTACATTTAATCAAAATCTATAACTTAAAGCACACTAGACAGTCCTTTAAATATTTGAAGGCTGCAATCATGTCCTCCTTGGTCTCCCATTCTCCAAGCCAATAATGCATATTCCTTCCAAATGTCCTACTTTAAGCCAAGCACACACGTCCTTCCAAATTTCCTCAGAGGGCTTGTTTTCATTTCCCTCTTCTGAAATCATAAGCATTCATCTAAATCTCTTTCAAAATGTGGCCAAGAAGAGGTTTCAGTCCACTAGATGTTGACTAGCATAGTTTGAACCAGAGTGTTTGCTTTCTGTAACTTGAAAAATAGAACTCTATTAATGTAGCCTAAGCAGCAATAGCCACTGCATTCATGCTGGTGGCCAATGGTCCCTCTGTCCAGGTACGTGGCCATACAGGACTGCCCTGGTGCCAGACACCTGCGCCCAGTGTTGCTGCCCATTTGGTTTTGGTTGTAGCTGGACCCCATACATACACACACAGGGTGGGATCCCACGCATCTCTGGTATCACATGTCCATTATTGGGATTTTCATTTACAACAATCTCAAGAATCTTTCTGTATATGCTACTGCCAAGGCCATAATTCTATCTGCGCCTTTTCCCTGCACCTTTGCACTTGACTACCTGCTTCTGTGTCACATACTGCAGTTTGTGCTTGCTTCTCTTGCATTTAATTTGGCTTGTTTTCCCTCCACTTTTCATTTGAAGCACCTAAATTTATCCTCATCTTCCAGAGTAAATATGTCTCAATTTTGATCATTTAACTCAGCCTTTTTAAAAACACTGCCATAAATACAATATAAAATAAATATAGGCTCAATCCGAATTGTATAAGTCACATGATGAACCTTACAAGATGGCGCGTGAATAACTGTTTCCAGTCTGCGGTTCCCTTCAAATATGCCAGGGTCCTTGCTGACAATGGCTGATAACAGATGGATAAGGAACCTGGAGCCTTCTAGGTATAGCTGGACTCTAGTTTCATCAACTCAAGACAGTATGATCAGGAATGGTGGGCATTGAGTGCATTAACATATGTCTTCTACCCATGAATTGGTGGAAAACATATGTTAATATGTAATTTGTAATATGTTAACTGATTTCTACTTAACCTCTCAATTGCAGCTTCCCTTCCCTTTGAAAAGGAACACCCTGGTGAGTATTCTCTGGGCACTTTTTCCTAACCGGCAGTGGAGACATATGTTGGTACTAAGAGTTACACTGCCCACAAATATTTTTGAGTTTATAGTTTTAGAAAGATTATTTATTTGGTAATTATGCTGGAAACATCTCAAGAAAAGTGTCAGAGTGTCCATAGCTTTAAGGCTTGGCTTAGATAAAGAAAATATGGCCAAAAGCAAATTTATAAGAACACCCAAAAAGTGGGGGTGGGCAACTCCTGGCAAAAAGGACTTGGGAAATACAGTGGTACCTTGTATAAAGGAATTAATTCATTCCAAATGAAATTATGTTAAGCAAATTTTCCTTTATACAAATTCCCATTTGAATGTATTGAAAATGTAGTAATCCCATTTTTATGTTGTACGGATTTCCCCCCTAGGCGATTATGTTAAGCAAATTTCCCCTATCTCCTGAATTTTTTTTTGTTGTACAGATTTTATGTTATACAAGCTTTTTGTTATACAAGGGTCCACTGTATATTGTAAATTAAATCAAATCCCCAGAGCAATTCTTGTCGTACTACATCTAACCTCCATATTCTAGTTTGCTAATGAAAATATCATTCGGGGAACAGCTTTTTCAAATGCTTTGCTAAGAGGAAAAGAATAGATTCACAATTAATTATGATAAGTAAAATACTTATTTCTAATGCTTTTTGAGACATAGAAATGCTATTTTAGGAAGCAGACATAGTTTAGTATTGTTCCTTAAAAATCATTTTAAAGTTTGCAAAACCAAATGAGCACCTCTTCCAAAAACTATCTTCAAAACGAACCACCACTTATAATGAACAAAAAATTATAATTAAGTATTTTTATAATTCTAATTAAGTGTCATTAAGTATCAGTGTATCTCTTCATAGACTATTATAAGATGTTCATTTTATCTTATTTCTTAGAACTTCATAATGCAAGCAGGTTTTCAAATTTCTTGAAAACATTTGTATTGTACAATTATTATTACTTGATACAATATAGCTCAGCAAATGAATCTAGAAGTCTAAAACAACAGAGAAAATGCAACAAATACTTTAAATAAACAGTTCACAGTATTCTACCTATATTGGAAAAACTGAATCACAGTAATCAAGCTTCAACTAATTAGATGGTAAGGTACGAAAGTAATTCAAATGCTATATATTGTTCTAACTTATATTTTTTTAAAAACAAAGAAATCAACCTTTTTACAAACTACATACAGTAATACAAACTTATTTGACATTCTGCAGTATGAAGTTCTGAAATTTGTATCAAGATTACTTTAAGACTTAGCACTTCACAGATGTTACACAAAAGGAAACCTACTGAAAGTATACCATACCTCTTAGCCTTTGACATTCCACAACCTAAACACAAAGATATAACGGACATTCTTAGCTTTTGTAACAAAAATACGTGGCTGCCTAGTAGCCAGGAACCGTACAGAATAGGTCTTCTCCTTCAGGCAGCAAATTCTCCTTAGGTCTAGAGTCTCAGATGGACTAGCCATTACACATGCAGAAAATTAGGCTTGGAGTATGGTCCGGAATATTCTAAAAGAAACTAACAGCCATCTTCTTTCATTTTATTACAAACACCAAATGTCCAACAAAACCAAAATTGACTGCAACAGAATGTTATACCACCACAACAAAAGATTTAACACACACTGATGAGTAATCTTAACTAATCCTCTCCCCTCCGAAGAGGGGGCACCTCATGTTAAATGCCACCTTCAATTATCTTGACATTTAGAAATTATGGTGCTCAAATGTCATTTAAGAGAGTTTGGCCACCAATCAGCTTGATAAATCCAGTGCCTGCTTTTCTTCTGAACATTCATATTCTTAAAGAATGGACACAAACATATTTACAATATATATATTTTCAATGAAGATTTTAACATGTAGAACAAGCTGAAGCAGAATTAAATAGAGATGATTTTTACAAGCAAGGAGTCTTAGGAACAGATGGAGATAAAAGGCAGAATAACTTTTTATGATAGGAGACATATCTTACTGGAAGGCAAAGAGAAAGAATTTGTAATTGTTAATAAGGAATAATGGCAGATATCTCCACCACTAACATACAAAGGCAATTTGTTTGTACGCTGTATTAGAGACAGTGATCAAGCAGCTTTGATAAGAAAAGCTGTTTAGAGGCATCTCACTGGAGCTAAACAGCGGGCCTGAAAAGCAAGTTGTATATAACCTGTTAATTACAGGAATAGCATTAGCGGGTGGTTAAAGAGCTTTGCACTGGAACTATAGCCATTTCAAGCCCTTCTAAAACACTCCTTCAGTATACTAAAGGATCGATGAGAAAATGTGAACATATACCTTAAAAAATCATGCAATTGTCTAAGAAAAACAATCTCATACCCTCTGCTTCTTTTTAGAGGCTTTGAATTAATCCACTAACCAAATGCTTATTAAACAGATACATACTGTTATAGCAGCCTAAAAACAAAGCAAAATGTTCAGCTTATATACTGCTCCATAGCACTTCAAGCACTCTCTGGACAGTTTACAATTTTTAATATGCAGGCTACACAACCAACACAACCAACAATTCCATTGGTACAATGTGCTTATAGTACAGCTATTTTACACATTATTAGAGTTTAATTATAATTTTTGGTTTTGCTACTACTAAACACTAATACGGTACTCTGAACAGGACGCTCCTTTGATATAATTACCAGTTCACATGCACATACTGTAGTACTGTATATGAACTGTGCTATGTATATATATGCATAGTCCAGCAAACTTGCCAGCAGCTTATTTCAGAGAGGAAGAAAGAATAATGTAGTTATTCAAAGCACAGAAGCCCAATTATAGAATGTTAAGAGTTTCTTGCTGATAGCAGTTCCAATCCAAAAGGCATAGATATACAAGACAGCTACAAACACACTGCTGTGTCATGAATGAGGAGCACTTATACGAGCACTGGATCTCACACAGCAGTCCCTGTGGAGTATTCCATGCGGCTGAAAATAAAAATGCAATCCCTTCATACTCAAGCAAATTAGTGTGAAAAAAATCATTGCAGCTGAATTTGCTTTAAAGGGGCTTGTATACTGCTGATATCTAGCACATAGCTAACCAACCAGTAATGGTGGGAGTTACAAAACAACATCTGAAGGGCAACAATTTATCCTTTCCTGTTCTAGAACAATTCTATTCATTCTAACTACAAGAACATCAGGAAACAAGGACAGAGAATTAGCTGTGTGCCTCTGTTGCTGTAGCTACAAGGTTATATTCATGATCCTTGACTTGGCGTTTTATCACTAGTTGGCAATAAAATTCGCAAATAACTGCATTTCCTGTCCTCAAAGAACACAAGGCCAACTCTCACCTAAATATCCATTTCCTGTGAGCAAGTACAAATCATGTCAAGGAAGAAACAACATGCACATCTATTTCCAAAGAAACAGCACAATACTTCCTATTCTTTGGAGCAGATTCACGCTTTACCCTTCCTCTTATACATGCATTTGTTAGGACCAACAGTCCCTCTAATTTTCAGCCCCAGTGGACAGAGCTGAGCCCCCCCCCCCCCGGGATTCCATTGCAACAGGAACCAAAGGAGCTAAAAACAACAGCTGTGGGTGCACAGAGGGTGATGAAGGCTGCATAAAATGGGGCAGAGTCATGGGCGCTCAAGCAGCCCAGTACCTTAGACGGAACCTTGGTTAGGAGTTACTCCAACAGAAGTCTTCTAAAATAGTTTCCTGAAGAACCCATGCAGGCAGGGGAATAGTCAGTAGGAAGCATTTCTGTGTCCCGTCCTCCCTTCCCATCCAGGAAAGGGTCCCAAGGCTCTGAGTGCAAATGGCAAATGCAAAAGCTCTTGTTCTCCCTCTCTATTTCCTTTTAAACCCCCTCTTTTCCCCACATACCACACATACCACCCTGATGCCTGAGTGCTAACTGGCATATTACTGTTTCTGTAAGAAAAGTCCAGCATTAAATTCTATCATGGATTTTAATATTAAACTAAATTTCAACATTAAAACTGACTAGTTTCTCCTAACAGCTGGTGCAGGAAGAACGGAAGCATTGAAATCACACTAAACAGGACTATGGGTTCATTTCTGTTATTGAGGCTTTTGGCAATTCATATATATTAAGACAGCGTAGACACAGGGATCAATTGGTAGATTACCTGGATAATTTGCAACAGACTGGCGACAGACTATCTAAATCAGCTTAAAGTGACAGTAGCAACAAAACAACTCCTGGCCTAAAACGTACTGCAGAAACAAACAATTTTAGGTAAGAAATGCCTGTTTACATGGAAGGAACCATTTGAAGCGCCTTTCATTTTCCATACTAAAGAAACAAAGTCCTGAGCTCAGAATCCTTTAAATCTAAACATAAGTACTGTACGATTTTTTTTGCCCCAATATCCAGAAAGATTCTAGTCCTTTTGACTATGCTGATCCTGGTATTAAGCTACTGATCTTCTGACATTTCTTGAAATGATAAAATAATTGTGTGCAGGATCACAGAAGCATTAAGGCACCGAGTTGGAAGGGGCCTATAAGCCCATTGAGTCCAACCCCCTGCTCATGCAGGAATCCAAATTAAAGTACTGTATATATGACAGGTGGTTGTTTAATTTCTTCTTAAATTGGAGCACTCACCACCTTCTGAGATAGCTGGTTCTATTGCTATACTGCTCTAACAGTTTTCTTTAGACCTTCACCTTAAATTGGGGTTCACTTAACTTAAGCCCATTATTATGTGTCCTGCATTCTAGAATGCCTGAGAACAAATCCTTCCCCTCCTCTGTATGACTATCTTTCAAGTAGCTGAACAGTGCCAAGTCTGTTCTCACAGGGCTTCCTGTTCAGTCCCCTAATAATCTTTGCTAGCATCCTCTGAACTTGTTCCAGTTTGCTGGAATCCTTCTAAAATGTGGTGCCCAGAATCGGACACAGTACTTCAGAAGAGGCCTGACCAGTGCCAAGCAGAGAGGGACTTCACAAGACCTGGAAACTATGCATCTGTTAATGCAACCCAAAATAGCATTGGACTTTTTTGAAGCTACATCACAGTGCTAGTTCTTATTCAGTTTGTGATCGACAACAATTCAAGGATCCTTCTCACTTGTAGTGTTAATAAGCCAAGTATTCCCCATCTTGTAACTATGCATCTAGGGTTTTCCCCCCTAGATGCAGAACTTTGCACTGATCCCTCTTAAATGCTATTTTGTTGTTTTTATCCCATTCCTCAAGCCTATCAAGGTCTTTTTGAATTTTGTTTCTATATTTCAGGGTATTGGTCATTCCATCCAATCTTGTTCTTTTGTGCAATCAAGAACTCAAGTAGAAAATGACCACTTCCCCAAAGTTCCTATTGCTGTCACCTTTGCAACCAAGTAATCTTTTAGATGGGTGAGATATTATTTTGCTTCTCATTTTAAATGTCTGCAATTTGAACAATATGCATATTTTAGGGAGCAATATTGGGAATATTCTTCAAAGTACATATCCTTTGAAAAATTAAATTGATTCAGACATGGGAAAATCATACAAACTGTTGGAAAAGAAAAATTGAACAAAAAGCAAAATTGGCAGATTTCTATACCTCTTGTATTCACATACAAACTGCCATTTAGACAAAACATATATTTAAAATTAGTATATGTGCTTACCTGTAACGGACATGAAATGAACGACCTTCACACATGTTTAATATAACATCTTCTTCCATCAAGTTACATTATGAGTAGAAAAAATTAGCAAGTGTATTGCAAGCAGGATAGCCACTATGATTTGAAGATGTGTTTTCACAACAATGTCTCATTCAGTGCATTAACAAACTGCACATTCCTGTTAGAGTGATCTTGAATAGCAAGAAAAGAAGATCCTTATCAGACACCACTTAAATGTTCAGAAGCAGAGTGAAGGTCTGTATCTGATGTTCAGCTGTTATATTTCTGCAAAGGAACACAAGATGCTATGTTTTAAGGTTTGTTTTTATTGTACAAAAAAAGGAACTCAAACATTGAGTGTTCAAACAAAGCACCTTTACATTCCATGTGTTGGTTTCTATACTGATATATAAAATATCCATATTTCATTGAACAGAACAACATACAGTGGTACCCCAACTTACAAAATTAATCTGTTTCCCATAGGAATGCATTGAAAACAAATGAATCCATTCTGGAGGGATAGGTTTTCAATGCATTCCTATGGGAAGGAAGTCCCAACCCCCCTCAATCAAGGGTTTGTTTGTTTGTTTGTTTTGGCAGAGGTTACCAGTGCTGCTATGCTCTCCGCACTACAGCTGACTTTGACAGGTTGGACCCTGGCAATAATTGGAAATTGATTTGAGAGGTTGGACCTGTCAAAATCAGTGGTCTGCGTGGAGAGGAGAGCAGCGTTCGCTGCCCATCACTACCACCACCTTCTTCTTGGTTGCTTCCATCTCTGCAAAAGAAATCGAAGCAACCAAGAAGAAGGATGAGGTGGACATCGCGTCTTCCCCCCCCAACTCGCTGGGGCCATGCGAACATGCACAGGGATCAGTGCATGTTGGGCAGTTCAGGTGGTTTGGGGGGGTAGGTGCGATCCAGCCTTCCTTCTCCTCTTCACCAGAGTCTCTCGCTGCAGCATGCAGGAAAAGGATAGGGCTGGCAGGCCATTTTCAAAGTGATCTAGCCCAGCTGTTATGAGTTGTGTCGCTTTGAAACGCCCCGCCCCCCACCACCACCACACAACCCTCTCCCTGCGGCGGGTGGGGTTTTTTCAAAGTGATCTAGCCCATGGCTGCTGGGCTAGATCACTTTGAAACCTCCCTGGCCGCCGCAGGGAGAGGGTCGCTGCAGCTAGTGGGCTACTTTCAAAGTGATCTAGCCCAGCTGTCATGGACTGGGTCGCTTTGAAACAGACATACCCCCACCCGGAGCAGCAAACACATCTTCGCCCAGCCCGGGAGGATTTGAAGTCAGTTTGCTATTGCACCAGCAAGGGTGCTCATGTCATGGTAAATTCAAATGGATCCAGCCTTTCTCCTCCTCCTCCTTTTCACCAGAGTCTCAGGTGAAGAGGAGGAATGCAGGGAAGTCAAAAGGATCCAGAGCAGCCAAAGGCTGCTCTCTGCAACCCCCAGCTGACTTTGACCATCTAACCTGTCAAAGTCAACTGTTTGTCGGGGTGGCCCTTAATATACAGTACAGTACTGTACAGTATAGAGTACTGTACTGCATATGCCGCTGGCCTACCAGGGGCGGAGATCCATACTGAAAGGAACTCATTGAAAATGGATTTCCACTCATAAATCAAGTTTGTTCTGAAATCCATTTCCAATTATTGTCAATGATTTCCGCTCGTAAGTCAAATTGCTCAGTTGTCAGGCCACTCGTAAGTCAAGGTACCCCTGTATTTGCATTGGACCGCGTATAGTATACTATATTGCATTTTGGTGTTGGGTCCTTTGGATGGACAAGTCTTAGCATGTTTGGGGTTTGAAGTAAATGGATGGCAAACACGACATCCCCATTTATTCAGAATATGAATCAGGGGGATAGGAAGCTTTTGATTTGTATTACCAGAACCAGATGAAGACAGCACCCAACTTCTATAGCACAACTTTATGCAAGAGGATTTTGCCCAAAGGAACTTGGCAGCAATGATTTATAGGAAGTGAAAACTGATTTTTGGTGACCTCTGACAGATAATAATTCTGGTATAAACTGAAGGACACTGGGATGGAGATGACTAATAGACTATCCTGGAAGGCATGTGATATCTAACGAACTGTGTATTCCTAAATATATTAAGATTCCAGTATTCAAACAATCTACGCAGAGTTTCCTTCCTGCACAAAACTTTACAAGTATCAGCAGTAAAACACCAGTTTCATCTTCCCTACTACAATCCTATATGCTCGTTTTAGTATGCCTTTATATTACTATGGTTAGAGGAATGTAAGGAAGTTCCAAAAATATCCCGAACTTTTCTCCTAGGTTAATTTTAAAACCAAACTTGTTTAAATTGCTAAGGATAGAAGAGTCAACTGAAATCTTACTCTCTAATATACCTACAAAAAATTCCAAAAGTGTATCTGAAACTGCAAGGCTACATATCAAAGTTCAGGACTCAAAAATATGCTTTCTGAATAAAACTAAGTAGAATCATCAACAAAAACCCCACTATTACATCTGTGTTAGCATTTATATCTTGGTTATTCTGTGCCTCTATGTTCATAAGCAGGCAGTTAAGCCATCATGATGAAAGTCATGAAAAAGACTTGAAAGCTCACTTTTCCCACTTTTAAACATTTTGTTGGCCCATTAAAGATGTTACACATCTTGCTTTTTACATTTTTTTACCTAGACCATACAGTTAAAATTAATTATATTTGAGATAAAGAATGCTAGAAACAAAGAATTTGAAGATAATTTTTCACTGAAAGCTCACTGCTTATTTTGTGCCCTGGGTTTTGTTTTTATTTTGTTTTAAATATTCTATATTGAGTAATGCATCATCCAATAAACATTAGGTAATGCCACAATTTTATTGCTTCTTTTCCTGACCATACCATCTCAATTTAATTTGCAGTTTATTGTTGGTGGGGTAATGGTATTGCCATGTTCTCTGTTTCAGAACTTAAGTAAGTATTGTTCCTATGGCTTTTAATCGGAGGCACTGTTCGCAGTTGGCTCCGATCTTTCTTAGAGGGTCGGCTCCAGTATGTGCAGCATGGTGGAGAGTTGTCGGCCCCATGGACACTCCCTTGTGGGGTTCCGCAGGGCTCGTCTCTCCCCCCCCCATGCTGTTCAACATATATGTAAGACCGCTGGCCGGGGTCATTCAGAGATTTGGAGTATGCTGTCACCAGTACGCTGATGACACGCAGCTCTATCTCTCCTTTTCCACCTCTGCAGTGGAAGCTGTCCGGACCCTCGACCAGTGCCTGGAGGCGGTCATGGCTTGGACCAGGGCCAACAGACTCAAACTCAATCCCGAGAAGACTGAGGTGATGTTCTTCGGGAGTTCTCCATCTGGTTATGGAGGCCCTCTCCCCAGCTTGGAGGGTGTTTCCCTCCAGCCGGCGGATAGGGTTCGGAATCTGGGCGTGGTTTTGGATCCGGCGCTATCCTTGGATGCCCAGGTGGCTGCCGTGACCCGGACCGCTTTTTATCACCTGCGTCAGATTGCCCAGATCTGCCCGTATCTAGACAGTAACTCACTGAGAACAGTGGTACAAGCACTGGTGATCTCGAGGTTGGACTACTGCAACGCCCTCTCCATGGGGTTGCCCTTGACTCTCCTCCGGCGTCTGCAGAGGGTGCAAAATGCAGCGGCCAGACTAGTGGTGGGTGCGCGTCGCTATGACCACATCACCTGTCTTGGCCAGTCTCCACTGGTTGCCCGTTGCATCCCGGATCAGATTCAAGGTCCTGGTTTTAGTTTATAAAACCCTCCATGGCTTGGGCCCGGATTACCTGGCAGAGCAGATCGCCCAGGCCTTTGGTGACCTAGTTTAATGGTTTAATGTTTTTTTTTCTTTTTCTCCGCCATCTGCTAGCTGTTTTTTTTCATGAGATACTTATATTAGGACAAGGGTGCCCATTTATTTTAATGCTGTTTAATTGTTTGTTTGTCTGCTGTGGATATGTGCTGAATTGATCAGCTTTTGTAAGCCGCCCAGAGTTCCCTTGGGAAGATGGGCGGTGTATTAATCCAATAATAAATAAATAAATAAAAATAATATTTGATTTGGATGACTGAGCTTTTCTGCTCTTTCCCAAGTTTTGTAATGTCCACCCTACTTAGAGTTCTAAAGGACTCAAAAGATCACTCCTGCCCATAGGAGGAGGATATATTTTTGGCTCAATTAAAGTACTATATAATCAACTCAAATTCTCATATCACTGTAAAGTCCAAGCGTGATCTATTTTTTGCACTACTGGGAAAAACATCAAAATAAAATGGAATGAAAAACAGTCCTTGAAGGATGAGTGCTACTAATCGAGTAAAACTACAGTTCATGTATAAATAAAAGAAAATATATAGTTATGAGGAAGAAAATCTTAACAGTACAATCCTATACAAGTCTATTCAGAAATACATCACAACAAATCCAATAGGGCTTATGCCCACTCAGATACATATAACATTAACATATAACCATAAAATCATAAAATGAAGCTTCATAATAGAGTTGCTTAACTGCTCACAAAGTTTTAAGGCTGTGGAGTCAAATTTGCAGTTGCAAATTCCAAGAATAGGCATGTTTTGCAAGATGACATTTTGCCTATGGGATGCCTTGAGAAAAACTTGTAAGACTAATGCTGCTCCTGGCAGTCCGACACCCAGCTGGTTTTGACAGCTCGGGCTGCCAGGAGCAGCATTCAACTTTAATCCTGGCTTTCTCCATGGTGTAGCACCCGCAGACCAGGTGCTACACAGTCAGGAAAACCAGGATGGAAGACCAGGCTTTTGAATTTCATGCGACCGTAACCTCCTGGGTTCAGCGCAGAGACCTGGGCGTGGGGGGGGGGGAGCAGCAGCGGCTTGTGGGCTCGTTTGTAGCCCCAGTTTGCTCTGCAGCCATGCCGCTCTTGGGATCAAGATAGCTTGGTGCTGAGAACCATGCAAAGGAGGGTGGCTGCCCCAATGCAGGAAGGGGACGAGAGGATGAGTCACCCCTTGTCTGCCCCCCCCCCAGGTTGGAGCAGCCAGCAAAAGCGGGGGAAGGTTCTCCCTTGCCCAAACCCAGCCAAGAAGGGATTTGGAACAGCTTTCCGCTTTCCTCCAGAATGGATTAATTAGTTTTCAATGCATTCCTATGTGAAACCATGCCTCTTAAGACAAATTCTTCGTAAAATGAATTGACACATAGAATTAATTGCTGAAAATTCATTTTACGAGGTACCACTGTAGTTCTTATTGTAAGACGAATAAATTGTCTTTCTGAAACCCTAAAATAGAACGATCCAACACCAACTGGAAAATCTAGCTCAATATTAACTATGCTAGAAAACATATATATAAATCTGTAATGTAGTGCTACAAGGCTGTTATTTGGTTTCAGCACAGCCAGAAAAAGCCATTACAGTTATGTTCCATTTCCCCATAAGTTCCACCTCCGCATTTGTTCCAGTTTGAAGTGTGATGAACTGTACTAATGCCATGGGCTTGTTACAACAAAAACTTGTATGGAAGAAATAATCTACCCAGACTTTAATATCTAAAAACAGACTTCAGAATAAGATGTATTCATAATTTTGCAAGTTAGCAAAAATAGTTACTTCTGAAGAATAAAATAAAGAAAACCATACAGATTTTTGCATTCAGTATTTTACATCACTAAGTTGCTGTGAAGAACTGCTGCATTAAGCTGCTACAAGCAATAAAGAATAGCCTAGCTGCAGCACCTCCAGGACCAACATAATTATTAGTGTACATGATTCATGCATCTGATGGAGTCCAACCCATGAAAACTTTTGTCATACTCTAATTAGGGTTTAATGCTCCAAACAACCCATTACCATGTCCTGGCAGTTGTTAGCACCTCCCTTGTCTACAGTGAAGTAAAGCTGAAGTACTATTTTAATATTTACACTATGCTAGACTAATTGTAGCTGAACTTTATGAATAGCTACACATAGATGTTTTACAACCTGGGTGATAAGGTGGAAGACTGCAGACCATCCAGAGAAGCATAATACACCACACTCTGGGAACATACAAAAATAAATCAACCATACTACCATGCCTCCAACTCTCATTTGACAGAGTCTATCCACAAGGATACTATGGTCCTAATGACTGTTGAGAGATCTACAAAAATTAATAAAAAGACACTTCCCTATCTCCCTATGTTTCCTCAGGGCAATCAAGGCACTTTCTATAGCAAAACCAGACTTGAAGCCAGATTGAAATGGGTCCAGAAAATGAATCTAGCCCAACCAAAAAGTTAGCCACGAAGTTAGCGAATAGTCTGTATACTCAGGCCATAATAACTGAAAACACATATGAAATGTATTGCCAAATTAACAAAATCCCCCTCCCCAACAAGACACTAGTCTCTTCGCAGCTTAAGGTCCTTCTGAAGCATGGTGTCCTTATGGATGGGGTAAACTACCTCTACAAGGCAGATCTTTGCTCAATTTGTGCTTCTTTCTCCCTACATGAAAAGCAAAACTGAGAAAGAGTTGCAAAATATGTTTTATATGGGAAGCGGCAGCAACCTTATCTCTGGCCCGATCAGCTTAGGAGTAGAAGGTTTTTTCCTTTTTTCCCTTTGGAGCTTCATAACTCAGCCTCCTTACCCCCAAATGTTTCCAACTTTCAGGGGGTCCCCTAAAATCGCTTTCTGAAGGTACTCCTGCTACTTTGGAGTCCCAAGGTAAGTAAATTTTGATTGCATATTTTTTTAAAAATATGCACTCATAAAGTACTTACCTTGAGGGCACCCAAAGTAGCAGGTGTCTGATTTATGAAGCTCCAAAGGGGGTGCCCCTAAACCTTCACAATGGAATCATATGGAAAGCGGATGCACCACTATCGCTCACCCGATCAGGACTTGCCCTCCACTACCCTCCCCAACCTCTCAGAGCACCTAATTTTAGCCCCCAAAACTGGGAAATGTATTGACTCAAATATAAGCCGAGGTTGTTGTTTTTCAGCCATAAATAAAGGCTAAAAACCTGGCTTATACTTGAGTATATACAGTAATTTCCAAAAATACCACCAGCCCCAGGTAGGACAAGGACCAAGCGAGCCTTAGAACCTGGCAGGATGGAAATAGGAAACTTTTGCTGATAACCTCATCAGTCTTGCCTACACGGAACTGTGTTAAAAAATTCCAGTCCATTACCTTAACACACTTTTTCTAAACTTTATAGGAGTTTTACTAGATGTTTTGTGGATGTTCTTTTTAACCTGGTCAACTGTGACATTAAATATTCCACACATGTGATATGTTGTCCAAATGCCACTTACACCATGTAATTTGCATATATTTAAGATACAAATAGCCAGGAAGCTGCATCAGGAGCACAGGGTGTGTGGAAGATAAATAATTAAAATCATCCATCACTGAGGCCCCAATCAAAAGCATGCACATACATGTTGCTATTTGTACGGCAAAGGAAGCCTCCATTTTCACTGTGAGACTGCACAATTTTTGTCACCATAGAAAGCAGATAAATTACTAAAGTCTTCTTTCTCCACCTGAAAGAGAATTTCCATATTTTTCCATCTATAAGATCCTGCCATATACAAGATACCCTCCCCACTTTTTGAACCCCAAATTAACAAACAAACAAAAAAATCCTGGTGGAAAGGGGAGACCCAAACTGACACCAGTGAATGAGCTGAACAGAGTCCCTGTCCCGCTCTGGTTTCCCTACCAGTTTGGCTTCTACCCCCACAACACACACGGCTGTTTTCCCTTTCCTTTTGCCCTCCGCCTTTCCAAAATGGCAGTAAATTTACAGTAAATAGGATTCATACAAGCACAGTAATGTCTTGTGTAGTTTCCCCTAAATTAGCATTGAATGCGCTCCAGCTTGGCAGGGGGCTCATTAATATTCTTAGTCTATTTGAATTAAGAAATTTGTTACAGAATAAAATAGAGATCAATTAGTTCTGACAGTTCAACCAGAAATTTAAGTCTTAAGCCTTTCAAAGAAATAAACGAAAAGCACACAAAGGAACATTGATAGCTGTCCTGTATTCCATGTAGTTAGTTGCACAAAGCATCAGAAACTTGATTTATTTCTCTCCAAGATTTGGATGGTGGTGACTATGCATGGGTAAGCAACAGATGTCCACCAGGGCTGAGAGTAGTCAAGGAACATCTGGAGAGCCACAGGTTATCCTCTTGTCTAGCAATGGTTTCCATCACATATTTAAGTTGTGGTGTTTTTTCTTGCAAAATCCCCTTGAAGAAATAATGCTCCCATTTTGATTTCAGCTACTCAATTACAAGTCTGCTTCCCCACAAAGATTAATGAAACATCATTTCCCAGATATACAAGGCAGAGTTCTCTCTCTCTCTCTCTCAATATTTTAATAGCTTTTTAATTGTTGCATTTTGTACTAGTAGTAAGTCTCTTAGCAAAGACCTTGTAACACATATGCTTGAGACACAGAGATTTGTTTTAAAACCATATATTAAGTTCTTTAATACCTAGCAATGTTTAACTAAATTCAATGAAAACCTATTCAGTAAGTGAACATAATAAAGGGACACACTTTTAAATTTGAAACTTGCATTTTGACAGATGACATTTGAAGCACCTGAAATTCTTCTTTCCGTATCAAACCTATACCCTAACAAAGCCTCTCTGTCCAAAAGGTTATTACCTCAGACAATCCTGAAGTTGGTTTATGCAGCATACAAACATGAACATAAGAACACAAGAACAGCCATGCTGGATCAGGCCAAAGGCCCATCTAGTACAGCTTCCTGTATCTCACAGTGGCTCCACCAGATGCGTCTTGGAGTGCACGAGACTAGATATCTGTCTCCTGATGCCACTCCCCTGCATCTGGCCCTTGAAGTGCCCTGTTTTTAACCCTGGAGATTACACATCTCCATCATGGTTTGTAACCTGTGATGGACTTTTCCTCCAGGAATCTGTCCAATCCCCTTTTGAAGGCATCTGGGTCAGATGCCATCACCACATCCTGTGGCATGGAGTTTCACAGACTAACAACACGCTGGGTGAAAAAATACTTTCTCTTGTCTGTTCTCATTCTCCCAACCCTCAATGTGAGTGGATGTCCCCTAGTTCCTGCATTTTGTGTGAGAGAAGAGTGTCCCTCTATCCACTTTACTCATGCCCTGCATTATTTTGTACGTCTCAATCATATCCCCCCTCAGGCGCCTTTTTTTCCAGAGTAAAGAGCCCCAAATGCTGTAGCCTTTCCTTATAAGGGAGGACCCCCAGCCCAATACCCATTTTAGTAATTCTCTTCTGTACCTTTTCGGCACTATGATTAAACAGCACTATTTTCTGCACCGCAATTAAACAGCACTATTTAACACTACTAAAGAGAGCATTTGAAGAGTCCTGGCATCAGCAGAAAAAACACTATGCAAGGTGATTCCCCAATCTCCATGAGCACATTTCCAGAAGCTGCTATGGAAAGAATGGCATTGGAAAGTCTCTACTGTGGATATACTGTAGCACCCAAAGACCGCCTAACCAATATCACCTAGGTTGCTGCAAAAGTGGGTGGACAGGCAAGATACACTTCTAAGTACATCTCCAATTCTTGAACAGAGGCACACAAATTTAGCTCCCTGTGCTTCCCCTACAACAGGTTTTGTATGCTAGATAGAATATAATTAGTGTTAAAAACCATTTAAGTGCAATATGCACATACAAAGTAATCTTTAACATACAAGCACATAAAGCACCTCATTACAAACAAGTCTAGAGTACTGAAACCCATGAGAAACTCTATTTCACACAAAAAAGACCATCGCTATTTTCCAATAAAATGAATGACATCCAAGAGCACCTTACCTAAATCCCAAAACAGCTAGTATAACCATGCTAGGACACTTTTAGGCAAAGAGACATAAAATCACAAAACATGCAACATTAGTAGCATACCAAGGGCAAAACACCGCCAAAGCAGTAACGCTACAACTTGGAAAGGGGGATAAATGAGGATCTTATCTTGAGGAAAATCAAAGGAAGAGACGTGATGCGTTTTATATGTTGGAGGGGGGTTTCTATTGTTCTCCCCGGTAACGGGGGGGGGGAGCCCGTTTTGTTTTCATGCCTTTCGGTGTTTTCTTTCTCTGCCCCAGACATGGAAGGCGCTGTGAAGGTTAACGGCGGGCATGGATCGCAGGCGAGGCCAACCTCTCCCACTCTGGGTGTTTCCGAGGAGTCAACAAACAAGTACTGTGCAGCCCCTTCCTCATCAGTAGATAAATAATACCTGCCCAGGACGGATTTCCTCAAAATGGCTCCCCCTTTTTCGAACATTTCGCCTGCGACCTGTTCGCGGCACCTCTACGATGATGGCCCTCTCTCTCTCTCTTAGGGCCGCCTTTACCCCCCCCCCAACCGCCCCCGCCGGTCTTTACCTGCAACAAAAGCCCCCCATCACGCATATTGCCTCATTAAGGCTATTAACCCCACCCCAATATTACCAGGCTCAGTTATGCCCCCCCACGAAGGAGGGCTCTCCTCCCTCCGCTCGCCTCAGCCACCCTGGACAGCTCGCGCTCCTCCAGCTCGCGCTCAACGCCTCCGTCCGTCCGTCCGTCCGCCCGTCTTTCCCTCCCCGCCTCCAGCCCTATTGGGACATCTCGTCCCAACAACTCCCTCCCCCCCCGCTCCGCCTCACACGCCCCCCCCCCGACACTCACACACAGAGGCAACAGAGCCCAGAAAAAGAGGGGGGGAGGGGCGCCCCGTTTGGCTCTACACCGCCCCAGCCAATCGCTTTTGCGCTCTCGCGCCGACCCGCCTCGCGCCTTCGCCTCCTCGGCCAGTGACGGGGGGGGAGGAGAGAAAAAGAGAGGGGGAGAAAAAAAAACCGCCCTACCCACGAGCTCACGCCGTCGCGAAGCGCACGCGCCCTTCCGACGCGCGCTCGCTGCCTCTTTCGCCCTCCGCATCTTTCGCTTCCGCCAATGAGAAGACGAGGACGGCGGTGGACCCGATGGGCCCGCCCTTTCCCCCGCCTTTTGCCTTCAATCCTGCCGATGCGAGAGTCACGTGGGGCCTCCCTGGGCTCTTGATTGGTTTGGGCAGAGGGTGGTGGGCGGAGGAGAGTCGGCGATGAGTTGCCCCAGCTCTTTTTTTCGGGAGACCTGGAGATGACTTCACTTGTGGGAGTCAGGTGTCTTTGGTAGCGGGGAGAGGCTTGTATTTCGGGGGTCACGTGGAAGTGTCTGCTTACCGGGCCTTAGTCCTCTCCTCAGAACGCTGTGTTTAGTTTTGGTGCTTTAGTGGCCCTGGTACGTGGGGACGTTATTACCCGGCTCATACATTTATATTGGTGACTTTCGTCAAGATAGGTCAAGGCAGTGTCTATGATTACCCGCAAAATTCCTGCAGTTTGTTCATTTTAAATATTTTGACCCCGCCTTTCCCCTTTAAAAAAAGACCCAAGGTTAAATGACTAAAAAGCTAAATAGAATATGTAGGAATCAAATGTCTCACTAAAAATTGTAAGCAAAATCAACACCAAAAAGAGATTGAAAGAAATAAATAACAACCCTTCATTGAAAAACGCCTTTCAGACAGTCACTAAAGGAACGTCTGTGTGTAGAGAAAGATCTTGCAGGTCCAATCTCCCTCTCCTTTGGGGGGAGGGTGTCTCTCTACCAAGGATGAGGTTCCTAGGTAGTGTCTGTGGGCTCCACCATTTTCTGTCTGGGGTGGATGCCCAGCTGTGTCTCTGCCTTAGCACCAGGTCTCGCCATTCTGGTCCCTGCATTGGTAGACTCTAGATCAGGAGAGTCCAAACTTTTTGCAAGGAAGGCCAGATTTGGTGAGGTGAAAATATGTGGGGGCTGACCATCCTGAAGTGGGGGGGGAGAAAAGGTGTGGTCCATGCGCATCTGCAACAGCCACAAACGTTTCGGTGTCAAGGCACCCAAGAACCTGCCGGCTGCTGCACAGCCTGGGAATTGGCCCACATGCACCCAAGATGCACCACTGCTTGCGTATGTTGCCCTCCCTTGCAAGGAGGTGGGGAAGACACTGCAGCAACAGAGCCAGGAGTGGGTAGGCAGGACAGAGGCAGGGAGGGCAGGCAAAACAAAACTGCAAGCTGACGTCTCTAGCCTGCACAGGGCAGGGCCGGCTGGTGGGAATGAAGGGCCACTCAGAATTTTAAATTGGGCCACATTTGGCCCCCGGGCCGGACTTTGGACATTCCTGCTCTAGATTAACGACTACTGTAATGCTAGCTATGTGGGGCTTCCTATGAGGTCCAGCAGGTCCAGAATATGGTGACCATGACCAGATTGTTGATAAGGATTAAGAAATACCAGCATGTTTCCTCCACTGTGTCTACCTTACATTGGTTATCTGTTCATTTCTGCACCAACTTCAACGTGATGATGTTAGCATTAAAAAAGTAAAGGTTTCCCCCGCACATGTGTGCTAGTCGTTTCCGACTCTGGGGTTGGCATTCATCTCCATTTCTAAGCCAAAGAGCCAGTGTCGTGCAAGTCCATGGTGGCATGGCCAAACGCATTTCTGTGCACAGAACACTTTACCACTTTTTACGGTGGTACCTATTTATCTACCTCCATTTACATGTTTTTGAACTGCTAGGTTGGCAGGAGCTGGGGCTAACAGTGGGAGCTCACTCCACTGTTTGGTACTTGGGATTTGAACAAAGTCCTAAATGGTTTAGGGTCTCGATACCAGGCAGATCTTCTGCTTCTGATGACATCTGCCTGAACCACTCGTTCTTCTCAGGCCATGGGATTAAGAATGCTGACCCTAAGAGAACCCCAGAAAGAAAAGATCAAAAACTGGGCCTTCTCGGTTATTTTTCCTCTTCGTTGAAACAGCCTCCCACACAAACTTCCCTTGCCTGCCTCACTGGAAGCCTTTAAATTGTCATTAAAAACATTCCTCTTTAGGTAGGCTTTCCCAGAGGTCATAACAATATAGTGCTTGCTCAGCATTATATTATCTATTTCACCACTTTGACTAGAAACTATGCTACTTATTTTAATTATTATATATCACATAATGGTATATAATCATAACAATATGATACATCAAGGATAAAATAGGATGTTATTCTAATGTATTCCTAATTGTGTCCAATCTGTTCAGAGACATTGGTTTATTTATTTCCTAATGAGCCTGGAAGCTTTGACATGATAAATACTTTGAGTTTATTGTAGAAATAGATACTGTATTGTCTAAGATGGAGTACCAGATTTTTAACTCTCTGCCTCTCTAAATAATAATAATAATAATAATAATAATAATAATAATAATAATAATAATAA
>JAHTLZ010000129.1:14226455-14248263 GCA_023846285.1 Phrynocephalus versicolor
GGGGGTACCTATTTATCTACTTGCATTTACATGCTTTCGAACTGCTAGGTTGGCAAGAACTGGGGTTAACAGCAGGAGCTTGCTCCGCTGTGTGACACCCAGGATTCGAACCACCAAGCTGCCGACTTTGCAGCCGACAGTTTTCAGAAGCCTTAGTTCACTGAGCCACCACGTCCTACCACGTCGCAGCAATCAGCTAAGTTAGCGTGATCCAATTTCCAGTCCTATAGATTAAATTCAACATTGCCCTAACAGAGTCCCGCATGTGCAAAAGGACATTCTCTCTCTGTTTGTTGGCTCATCTAGCAGGAATCTGCAGAAAAATTGGATGACACAGAGGGACATGGGGCTGGGGGAAGATTCCTGTTCTCCCCATTCAGCTGGTCAAAGCACTTCTATCAGTGGAATGATGACACCAGATAAGTAATTTTCTTCATTTCAAACATGAAGAGGTCATGTTTTTCCTCTGATTTCTGGAAGTAGCTTTGTGAGTACACATCTACATTTAAAGTCAACTATAATTTGAATATGTTGCCTCCAAAGTTACAGGAAGCTTTTCCTAAGGGGAAACGATGAGGTTCATTTAATCTTGCATCCCAGTCAAGTGTGGTACTATACAAGGGAAAGCACCAGTAAATGCATAAAGCTCACGCGTCTCCGGTTGCCACCCTGTTTGCTAAATGAGAATGGATACTACATTGCACATTTCTTAGTGTGGTGATGATGCTATCTTCATTTCTTCCTAGTGAAGTGCATATGGTACTCCACATTGTTAGGAATTTCATCGGTACACAGAAGTACCCATTCTGGGTGGAAGGATGATATATTGGCGGCTTTCGACACCATTGGCCATGGTGTCCTTCTGGATAGGCTGGCCAGGTTGGGAGTTGGAGGCACTGTTTTGCGGTGGTTCCGCTCCTTCCTGGCTGATCGTGTCCAGAAGGTGGTGCTGGGGGATAGTACCTCTACCCTGTGACATTTACAGCATGGGGTTCCACAGGGATCAATACTATCTCCCATGCAGTTTAACATCTACATGGAACTGCTGGGAGAGGTCAACAGGTTTGGGCTGAGGAGTCAAGTGCTGTTAGTAGGTGCTCTGACAGACAGCTTAGAGGGCCATCTCCCTGTCCTGGATGGGGTTGCACGCCCCTAAGGGACAGGGTGTGCAGCTTGAGGGTGCTCCTGTACCCTGGTCTAACCCTGGAAGCCCAGGTGGACTCAGTGGCCAGGGGTGCCTTTCTTCAGCTGCAAAAAATATACCAGCTGTGCTGCTACCAGGACGAATGGAGCCTCATGGCAATTACGCATACACTGGTAACATCCCGTATTGATTACTGCAATGCGCTTTATGTGTGGCAGCTTTTGAAGGCAGTCCAGCGATTGCAACTGGTTCAGAATTGTGTGGCACGGCTGGTTAGTGGGGGCCGCCAGGGATCAAATCACGCCAATTCTGTATAACCTGCGTTGGTTAGCAGTTGTTGCCCGAGCCCAATTCAAAGTGATTGTTTTGACATATAAAATCCTAGAAGGCATAGGACCTAGATACCTGAAGGACCGCCTCCTTGTTCATATGCAAGATCTAGCCAGGGGGCCCTCCTGAAAGAGCCATCCCTCAAGGTGGTGAAAGGGATGGCTTGTAGTTATAGGGCCTTTTCAGCAGCTGCCCCCAGGCCATGGAATGCCGTCCAAAGTGAGATCTGCCTGGCACCAACGTTGATGACATTTCGGTGCCAGGTAAAAACCTTCCTGTTCTGATTTTAGTGTATTGTTTTTGTTTTAGTGTATTGAATTTATTGTATTTTATTTATTGTATTTAAAGGTTTTTATCATTTTAATTTTACAGGCATTTTAATGTTTTAATCATTTGAATTGTTTGTTTATTTTAATTGTAAGCCGCCCAGAGACCTTTGGGTAGTGGGCGGCATATCAGCTATATAAATAAATAAATAAATGAAATATTGAGGACAGGGTTTTCACAAGATAGACATTCAGTTATCTTCTCAAACAGATACCAAAATTATAATTGACTCAAAGGAGCTAATTTCATCTGTCACATGTCATTGCTGTCTTTGCTTTGGCAGCATCTAAAACAAGCTGAGTTTAAAAAGGTTAATGTAATCTAATTTGTCTCTTAGCACTGTGTTTACATAGTCTAATTTCTTTGGACCACTTCATCAGAACATGTTTAAAGGGCAACACTGGGTGATGAAATTACATATGCCGAGTAAAACTGCCAAACAACAAGAAAGCAATATATTTTGTGACATTTGGTTTGTACAGGTTTTGAAGCTTTTAAAAGAGCAGCTTGATCAACTGGAGCAGAATTACTTAGCCACGAAGGAGAAGCATTGTGGTTTACAACTCCAAAATCACAAGTACTCATCCACAAACGCTGTAGCATTTGATCCTGAAAGGTCAAGATTTTTTCACTATAGCTATTTATATATATATATATATATATATATATACACAGTGGACCCTTGTATAACAAACAGCTTGTATAACATAAAATTTGTACAACATAAAAAATTCCGGAGATAGGAGAAATTTGCTTAACATACTCGCCTATGGGGAAAATCCGTACAACATAAAAATGGGATTACTCCATTTTCAATGCATTCCTATGGGAATTTGTATAAAGGAAAATTTGCTTAACATAATTTCATTTGGAACAAATTAATTCCTTTATACAAGGTACCACTGTATAGCCATTTAAAAATATATATCCTTACAACAGCCTCATTAAGAGTGGTGTTCTAGCTGTGTTTGCATGAAGCAGAGATCTCCTGAGCATAGTTACCTCTCTTGGATTAAAAACATTTGCAAAAATTGAGAGGTGGGAGATGGGGTTGGGAAATGGAAATTGGTAATACTTACAAATCCATTACAACGCTTTCCACTACCACCACCACTACACCTTTTGCAACAGTATAAAAACAGGGCCTTGTGGGCAACTCTGGAAACAGCACCTCAATGTCCCTAAGAAGGTGCTGTGTAATGGTGGAAGGTGAAAAGCTTTATGTGGAAGAAAAAAATAGCTACTAGAATAGCCATCAATGTTCAGTACCGTGTCCAAATAGTATTGCAAAATTGTTGAATCGTTGAATTGTACTGTAGTTATACGGGTAGCAGATACTCCGCTGAGTTGTGATATTTTCAAACAGCAGAAAAAAATTACTTGGCAAAAAAGAACATCCCAGTTTTTTCCCAACAAACTGAAGATGGCAAACGTGACCTTTCTCCTCTCTTGTCCTCACAGTGACAAGAAACAGGTCAGGCTGAGAGTATGTGATTGGCTTACAGTCATATAGTAGCTTTCATTGACAAATGGAGACTAAAGTCCACGTTTCCTGAGTCTTGATCCAGTACCGTAACCACTACACCAAACATCTGTATACCACACATCTGTAGAGGCTTAAGAATCAGACCTCCACAGATTTTAAAATATAAAGTGTTCTGCTTATATACCGCCCCATACCACTTTAAGTAGTCTCTGGGCGGTTTACAAATTTAATTACAGTGTGCACATTGCTCCCCCCAGCAAGCTGGGTACTCATTTTACCGACCTTGGAAGGATGGAAGGCTGAGTGAACCTTGAGCCTGCTACCTGGGATTGAACCCCAGGTCGTGAGCACAGTTTTACCTGCAGTACAGGCATTTAACCACTGCGCCACGAGGCTCCTCCAGCTTTCTTACTCCCAACAAATGGGACAATATCCTCATACATGAATATACCTCTCACCTGATATTTGTGGGGAACGCAAATTTGATAGGAAATGGTGTTTAGTTCTACACTGAGGTCTATGACAAGATGTATACGTTTTCTTTTGGTCTCCACAAGTTGTTCAGCAAATGAGCCCCAGACAGAGGTAGAAAATATGGGGACCTGTCAATATGAGCATTTCTGGAGGGGGTCATTAGCTTTGGGAAGGGCTAGTGAACACTTTCCTATCTTTTCCTCCATAGAAGTAGCTACTCCCAGTGTCAACAGCAACAAAGTTGTTTCAGGAAGTGTGATAAATCAGAGACAGCTCTTGAACCAAGCAGGAGAGGTGCACCCAGTTCAGTCCATGACCTCTCTACAAGTTAGGAGTTCAAACACTTTTGAATCCTTAGTATTATAACAAAGGGAAGAAGAGTCAAGCACTGCAACAAATATTTAATACTTTTTTTTAATCGGTTTTAGAAAAGTTGAAGGAGAAATATTTAAGCTTGGGATGCTTCTTGAAGATATAAAAGAGAAAATCGATAACCCGGCATCCTCAGCATTTGTGACCTTGTCTCCTTTCACACCCTGTGAATCTGTGCCTTCTTCCTATTCACGCTGTTCTGAGGTAAACTAATAACCCCTAGTGAAAAACAATTTGTCTTCCAGAAATGATTGATGGAACACCAAGCTTTTGAAAAACTAACAAACCTCCTCATGACTCATATACGGTATATATTTTAAATCATTTTTCATGATGGAGGGCATAGGCAATGGAGTTACCCAAACCAAACAGCATTTTCCCCAAACACCCACTCCTCCTTACTTGCTCGTTGTATAACTAGTTGGAGGCATTGCAATCCACATCACCAGAGATGATATCTGGCACCCACCATCTCTGAGCAGGTTTTGTAACCTCAATTTGTACCTTGATTAAAATAAGGAACCTGACGAACATATCTAGCCAGGGATTTGAAGGGTTTTTTTTCTCTTTTATCACTCCCCCCTTCTGTAATACTCAACCTGATCAAGGTTTATGCAAAAATGAAAGCTATCCTTTATATGTGAAAAAGGCATCTCCCTCCTTTGTCTTTGTACAAGTCACTCTAAATTAGGTTGGGGTTTTTTGGTCACGTCAACTTGGCTTTGCAGATGAAAATAGTATAGAAGCTTTGACTCCTTTGTTGTGTGTGTGTGTGGGGGGGGGAGGGAATAAACCTTCAAAATGTGCTTTAACTATTCTCAATGCGGTACTTATTCTGTTATTCACGTGGTTGTTTCATATAGAGTCCCATGGTTTCAGGCTCTTCTTCACAAAAAAGTGCTGCAGGAGTGAATGCTTTTAAGAATGAAAACTCTGGAAAAAACAGACGTCATTGTATAGAGGTGATCCCACAGAGAGTATATCAGCAACCCAGCCAAGGAGACAGAAGTCACCCCTTCTATCAGGCGTAAGTGTTTAGACTGATACTTCACGTCCATCTCATCGCTGTTCGCGGTCCCGCTGGGGACCGGGATGAGGAAATCTAACCGCACGTCCATTGCGGAACGAAGGGAGTTCGTCCCGACCACGCCCCCTGAACTGTGATCTAAACGGGATGAGAGATTCCCCTCCCTGGCCTCGGGAATCTCCTCATGTCGCTTCTCCTTCTGATACGAGAGCCCGTGAGGTCAGTCTCCTCCCGCAACATGCCATTCTCCATCTAGTGGCAGGAGTGTGAACTGCCATTCGGCAGTGCATTCCCTATGGCATCAGCAACGCAGTGCAGAGAGATTAAAAGACAAATGCCTCAAACTCAGCTCTGTAACACACTGAAGGCAAGGCTTTGGAGAATCGAAACATCAAAAAATGGAAGGTCGGGCCAAAAAACCAAACAAACAAACAAACAAACCAGAGAACAAAGGCATGGAATTTCACATTTTATCACGGAACGAGGACGTGCATTAACAGTCATGCTGGTATAATCCCTCACGCCCGTGAGTACACGGGAACAGGGACAGAACTGCAAGAAGACCACGTGACTGCAACCAACATCAACACGCAATGAACTTCCTCCCGGGACGAGAGTGGACGTGAAGTGACTGTCATCCACAGAAGATGGTTACTAAAAATGGAATTGTAATGGAATTGTAGTTGCTGTTAGTCTCATTTAGGCCATTTTCTGAACCAATGTTTAGCAAGTATGGAACAAAATATAAAGTGTTCTGCTTATATACTGCCCCATACCAATACAAGAAGTCTCTGCGCAGTTTACAGTTTAATTACAGTATGCAGGCTTCACATTCCCCTCCCCCCCGGCTTGCCTGTGCCTTGGCATGAATTGTCAAGCTATTATTAGTGTTTGCTCTCTAAACCAAAAATGGAAAGTGGAGATCCTATCAGGAAAATAAGCACTGGACTTATGTTTTCCCTTTGATATGTCAGCATATTGTGGCAAGCACTCCATGGCACACTGAAAGAGAAGCTGTGTACAAAGAAAGAATGCTTGAGCCCATCAATTTTTGTCACTGATGTATAAAATATAGCCCAATGTAGCACGTTGAACTAGGATTTACAGAACTATTTTTGACTAGGATTTACAGAACTATTTTCGATGCAACTTTGGATCCTATAATGTGTTTTCTTAAAGTATCTCTTTACCCTATCAAACTGATTATGTGCAACTCTATTTCCCAGAACAATTTGCCACCATGGGCTTGATTTTTGCCACCTCTGGGCTGATACAGTTGCTTGTACAATTTTAGTAAAAGTTGCATTATGAAACCAACATTTGATGAAACTACGTTGTTGAAACATCCCTGCAAACATCAAATGGAAAATTGAAAAACATAGTACAATGCACAGGCAAAAATTCTGTTGTTTGGCATAGTTGTACTAGGTCTATTAAAACAGTGAAGAGTTGATTAGTCAGTTCCTTCATAAGTTCCATTGATTCAAATGGGCAGACTCTCATGTGACTCACTACACTAAGTAACCAGATTTCACCCAATGAATGTGACTCTATTCTGTTTGTACCAACCCAACTTCCTCCTTTCTCAGATGTGAATAGAGACAGTTGTTTATTTAGCCAATGAAATTATAATGGATTTTTTTCAGTTTTTAAACATTTTATAATTAAGAAGTTGTTGTTCATGTCACACATTTTGTTTCCCTTTAGCCAGCCTGAGCTGCAAGACAAAAATGCCTATGAGAAAATAGTGAAGCCTCTAGAAAATTCAGAGCTGATAGTAAATGAACAGTATACCCAGGTAAGTCTATTTGGTATTTCATTTAATGTTCAGAAGCTTGCTTGAACCTGGATTCCATAACTCAGATGCCATTCGAGTTTACTAAAAGAATGAATATTATAGAAATATCTATTTCCAATAAATCCAACTAAATCTGTTAGATTTTCTTGTTGTGTTGTACAGTTGTGACTGACTCTTCGTGACCCCATGTCCATGGAGTTTTCTTGGCAGGAATACTGGAGTGGCTTGCCAGTTCCTATTCCAGGTGCCTACAGCACCTGGTATTCCCTGGTGGTCGCCCATCCAGTTACTAGCCATGCCCAACCCTGTTTAGCTTCCGAGATCAGGTGGGATTGGATGTGTGCAGGGCATGTACACACTATTATTTATCTTAAACCATTTATTAGCTTCCCCATGACAAATTGTTCCAATAGCAGCTTAAATGAATGCTGAAAAACTCAAAAGAGCTGGCAGTAGAAATCTTGAAGTCCTTTGATAATACTGTGTTGTGTTTTGTAATGCAGCAACCCATGTTTTCACCAAATCAAAAGGCTGGAGAGCTTCATTACCACTGGCCACTCACATCAGCTCAGAATAATAGTGACCAAGAAAACACAGATGGGTAAGGCTTTAGCATCAACAACTCCACAATATGTATGCTCATTTGACACTGCCCCTTCCTCCCTCTTTGGCCTTTCCCCATAGGACTGATGTTTACATCCAAGAAAGCGTATCTGGGTTTTACAACACAGCAACACACTTTAGATCAAGTCAAACTGATTCAGATTTAGACCAATGAACAAGTACAGTTTCAGGAAGGGAATCAAAGAGAAGCCAGCTGGGACATGATAGACTTTTTTTCTCAACATGTAAAGCTATTTTTTTCCTGCTTTTTAGTTTAGAAAAGTGACAGCTAAAGGACACACAATAGAAGCATGTTACCTGTACATGACACAAATTAAGACAATGCTTTTCACTTTTTCTTTATACATTTTATAACTATGAACAGTTGATGTTTATTGGAAGGGTATTTTATATGGAGAATTAGCATCAAGGGGACTTAAGCTTGAGATACCCCGTGTGGTGTAGTGGAGTGACAGACTAAGGAAGCCTGGGTTTGAATCCATACCCAGCTATGGGAACTCAGTGAGGGTGTGGGACTGTTAAAATCCCTCCTTAAATATGTCCATATAATGGTCTCTGTTATACAGTAACAGCTTGTCCATAATAATTTTTGGCCACAGTAGTCCTTAGACCTCCATATTGTTATTATATGCCATCAAGTCAGAACCCACTTTATAGCAACTCCGTTGCAGTGATGGCAAACTTTTGGCACTCCAGATGTTTTGGACCACAACTCCCGGAATTCCAAGCCTAGATTGCCAATGACAAAGGACTGTGGGAGTTGTGGTCCAAAACATCTGGAGTGCCAAAGATTCACCACCACAGCCCTATAGCAACCTTTCAAGATGACTGACATATTTAAGGAGTGGTTTTTCCAATTTCACGTCCCCAGTGAGTTCCCATGGCACTGCAAGGATACGAATCCTAATACGTATTTGATACATAAGAATACTAGCTTTTAGATGATACTCCAAATCTCATAATCCTGGAGGAAAACTTGAGTAATAGGTAACAAAACCAAGGGAAGGTTCTACATTATTATGCCTTTAGCAGAGCTATGGATCTCTTTTGACATACATTGAGTTACATCTCTTTCTTCCATCAGGAATTTAAACTATTGGGAGATGAGATCCCCACTTCCAGCCAATCCCTGCAATACCAGCAATCAGGAATCCAATATAGCAGGTTTCACCTTTTCAAAAGGCCAAGGTAGAGCAAGAGATGCTTGTGTTTGAACCAATAGTTGAAATAATTATAATGGAAATATTTGAGTAATCAGCTTTTCTCCTATCCATCATTTTCCTCCAAAGGAAACTCACCTTATCCTACAGATCACCGTTTTGTTGTAGAACTGGAAAATTCTTCAAAGAATCATGATATTATTATACATCCTAAACTGAAACTACAGTTATCAAGTAAACAAATGTGTTCCTATTCTTCCAGGTCAGAACTCTAAACTCTAACACAATACAGAAGGGTATTAATATTAACTGAAAATACAAATAGGGTGCTGCTTATATATCACTCTGTAGGCCAGTGATGGTGAACCTTTTAGAGACCGAGTGCCCAGACTGTGATTCAACACCCACTATTTTTTTTTTTGTTGCAAAGTGCCAATAGAGCAGTTTAACCTTAATATAGGTGGCAGTGAAGGGGCGATGTTGGGTGCCCACAGAAAGGGCTCTGAGTGCCACCTTTGGCACCCATGCCATAGGCTCGCCAACACTGCTCTAGGCTGTTTTCAGTTTGATTTTGCAAGCTACACATTACCCCCACCCCCTTCAGTAAGCTGGGTGCTCAATTTACTGACCTTGGAAGGATGGGAGGTTAAGCTGCCTCAATCTAGGACTGAACTCGTGAGCAGAGTCTTCACTGCAATCTCACCACTACATCAAGAGGCAGAAATAAATACTCATAGTACACCAGACAGGCATAACCTGCAATTCTCAACCCTCTTAATCTGCAAAGTAAGCTCATTGACATCAGTAGTTATTTCATAGTTTGGTGTAGATTGGCTTTCATTGTTAATCATGCTGTATCATTCTCTCTTCAACACAGAGGTAAAAAAGTGGAATACAAAGAAACAACCAGAGGAAAATCAGACTGTGAAAGAGTTTCAGTCTTCTTAGATGGAAAAGCAACAGATGGAAATTTATCAGGTAGTTTTAGCAAACTCAGCTGTAGATATGTAGGGCTCCCCTATCTGAAACGTATTGGTTCTAAGCCTACCCCCCCATGGATGCTGAAAACACACACACACACAGAGAGGGGGGGAGGGTTGAAACTGAAAAATTAGAATATTGTGCAAATGTTCATTTATTTCAGTAGGTCAACTCAAAATATGAAACTAATATATGAGATAGACTCATGACATGCAAAGCGAAAGATGTCAAGCCTTACTTTGGTATAATTGTGATGATTATGGTGTACAGTTTATGGAAACCCCAAATTCACAATCTCAGAAAATTAGAAGTGTGAAAAGCTTCAGTATTGTAGGCTCAAAGTGTCCCAGTCTAATCAGCTAATGAATCCATAACACCTGCAAATCGGTTCCTGAGCCTTTAAATGGTCTCTCAGGCTGGTTCAGTGGGAATCACAATCATGGGAAAGACTGCTGACCTGACAGTTGTGCAAAAAAGCATCACTGACACCCTCTATAAGGATGGAAAGCCCCAAAAGGTACAGATTGCAAAGGAAGTTGGGTGTTCCTAAAGTTCTGTATCAAAGCACATCAATAGAAAGTTATGTGGAAGGGAAAAGTGTGGAAGAAAAAAGTGCACAAGCAGCAGGGATGACCGCAGCCTGGAGAGGATTGTCAGGAAAAGGCTATTCAAAAGTGTTGGGGACTTCACAAGGAATGGACGGAGGCTGGAGTTAGTGCATCAAGAGCCACCACACAGAGACAGATCCTGGACATGGGCTTCATATGTTGTATTCCTCTTGTCAAGCCGCTCCTGAACACTGTTGTTCAGTGGTCCAAAATCCTCTTTTCTGATGAAAGCAACTTTTGCATCTCATTTGGGAACCAAGGACCCAGAGTCTGGAGGAAGAATGGAGAGGCACACAATGCACAATGCTTGAAGTCCAGTGTGAAGTTTCCACAGTCTGTGTTGATTTGGGGAGCCATGTCATCTGCTGGTGTTGGTCCACTCTACTTCATTAAGTCGAGGGTCAACACAGCTGTCTTCCAGGAGATTTTGGAGCACTTCATGCTTCCGTCTACATACAAGCTTTATGGGGACGCCAATTTCATTTTCCAGCAGGACTTGGTATATGCCCACACTACCAAAAGTACCAAAACTTGCTTCAATGACCTGTGCTTGATTGGCCAGAAAACTCGCCTGATCTGAACCCGATAGAGAATCTATGGGGCATTGCCAAGAGAAAGATGAGGGACATGGGACCGAACAATGCAGCAGAGCTGAAGGCCACTATTGAAGCATCCTGGTCTTCCATAACACCTCAGCAGTGCCACAGGCTGAGAGCATCCATGCCACACCGCATTGAGGCAGTAATTGATGCAAGAGGAACCCAAACCAAGTACAGTACTGAGTACATATGCATGCTTATACTTTTCAGAAATCTGATATTCTATTTCCAATCCTTGTTATTGATGTCATTTAATATTCTAATACAGGATTCCTACTGTATTTGTAATTTAAGCTGAAGTACTTGTTAATATTGCAACATTCTAATTAATGTCCCCTTTGTTGTGTGGACATCATAATGGGCTGAGGCATTTTGAGTATGTCAGAGATGCTCAGGGCAATGCTATCAGGAAGCAAAGTGATCTCCAAGATGCAGCAACATAGATTTTTACTAAGATTTTGTATATCTTGGTTCATTCATTAATCCAAATGGAGATTGAAGCCAAGAAATCAGAAGAAGACTGAGACTCAGAATGGAAGCAGTGAAGTTAGAAAAGGTCATCAAGTGCACAGATTTATCACTGGAGTCCAAGGCCAAGATCATCCATGCTATTGTTTTTCCTATGACAATGTATGGATGAAAAAGCTAGTAAGGAAGAAAGCTGAGTATGGGGGGTGGGTGGGGGGGATTGTTTCAAAATACAGTGGTGGTGCAAATACCTGAGCTCCCTCAAGAAGCAGAAATTACAAAACTGAGGCTATTGTATCATGAGCTTATCATGAGATGTTAAGGCTCGCTTGAAAAGACAATAATGTTAGGAAAAGTTGAAGGCAGCAAGAGAAGAGGAGGGTCAGACTGGAGATGGGAACCAGATATAAAGGAAACCACAGGCTTGAGTTCTCTGTGTGTGTGTGTGTGTGTGTTGCATACTTACAGTTGTGACTGAATCTTCATGACCCCATGTCCATGGAGGTTTCTTGGCAGGAATATTGGAGTGGCCTTGCCAGTTCCTACTCCAGGCGCCTACAGCCCCTGGTATTCCCTGGTGGTCTCCCATCCAAGTACTAACCAGGGTCAACCCTGCCTAGCTTCCAAAATCAGGCAAGATTGGATGTGCTTAGGGCATCTAGGCCTGGAAGCTTGCATTCTAGCAAGTACTAAATTATGTTTGCCATGCTTATGTAATGCATGCTTCTTGATATTTTTCTTTTTATATGGCTTAAATCATTATACCCTAAAACCAGTTTTCAAGAACAGTTTCATGATGCATTTTATAGAGCATTGAACCTGTACAATATATGACCTTACTCAAAAGCACCCATTTATGTGAGAGCAAGGAATCCCAGATTCAGCTGGCATTCTCTTTTTTTTTGTCCCTGAAAATCAGGTTTGCCATATTATATGACTGGAGGTATAGCATAAAATTTATTGGCATTATTGTTGGAAACTGTCCTGTCATATAGATAAATTGAGACAATAACTAAATAGGTTCAAGAGCTAATAGAACAATATTAAGGTTCAATATTTATGCCTTTACAATTTAAGACTGAAACATTGCCTAACATGTTTGTATAACTTGGGGGATGGTTTAGGTAGCGACTCTGAAGACACTTCAGGTTTTGACCTTCTAGACAGCTCAATTAGTGGGGAATGCCTAGAACAGAGGATGAAGAGTCATGGATTATGGACAACAGGGCAGGACAAACAAAATAATGGTAGAGGATTTTTTAAATATTTAAGAAAGAAAATTCTGAATATTATTAACATGACATCCACAGCTTTCCTACCAGTCTAACTGAGGTGATTCATTTGTATAAATATGCTTCCACTCACACATTGCTTTTTGGATCAAAGAAAAGAAGTTAAATGAATAATAAAACACACATCTGTATGAGGATATGGACTGCATTACTTTGAAAAGCAGGTGATTCCCAGTATGTATGCATTCTAAACAATAGATACATGATCAAAGGGTTTTCTGATGTCCTATTAGTAATAGAATGTCTGTCGATTTCATTTTCTCCTGCATTAGAATTTCCGAAGTTCTTTCTCTTCTGAATATGAAAACATCTGTGAACTTTGGTAAATTCTTCAGAAGCAAAATGAAATAAAATTCCTGCCTGCTCCTCACCTTGCACTAGGCAAATTCAGCAGATTGTTATTCCCAGCACAGAGAGTATCATATCTGGCTGCTGTGTTAAAGATGATGAGCCTTTCAGAAATTAAGAATGATAGTTCAGCACAGATATGCTTTTCTGTCCTGTTGAAGAACCATTTATTTGCATTGTATTATGCTAGAATAACTGGCTCTTTCCACACATAAAATTCAGAATGTTTAAAATATATACTAATACATAGACCAGTGATGGAGAAACTTTTTGTTACCCTTCTCCCCATTCTGTTTTTATGTCAATCAACGTATTGCAAAGGAAAATTCATTTCAATGCCAATCGACATAATTATGTTGCAGAATATTATGAGTAGCAGATTATAAATATTCCCGAACCTCAAATGTTCCTTAATGTTAGGTTCAGCATAATCGAATATACATCTTTATATAGTACAGCCTCTAGATAAGATTTACTCAGAACGCTTATTTCATAACAAAAGATTAAAAAGCATGATCCTGGCTTTTAAAACAGAATGAGCAGAAAGAGGAGTCCTTGTTACAGAGTACCAAAACCTCTTTTTCCAGGGCCATATTTGCAAGGGGAGAATCAGTTATTGTTTGTGATACATTCTCGCCTTAGAGCCCTTTGACATCATACTTTTTGCCTGCGTAAGGCTACCCTTGTTTTCCTGTCCTAGTCATGCACTCATATCATGCTGTTGAATTCATATTGCACTCTTTGAAGGTCACATAAAATAACTGATTAATAAGAGTGTCTCTTTTTTTCTGTCTCTCTTGGAAAATATTCAGTTAGCTAATGATGTGAACTCCACAATTAGTGGAGTTTCATTACTGAAAATGCTCAGAGTGCAGTCCAATTGCGTTGGATAGAGTTGATTATTCAAACCCGAGGATGTCACCAATGTACTTGGTCTAGTCCTCCTGGTCAGATGAATGCTCAATTGTTGTACTTTGTTGCTTATTAAATCAAGTGGAAGTGAGTGATTACCAGACCTAGGAGGTTGCGTAATGAGAAGCAAAAGGTCATAATTTAACTGCCCCAAAAGAAGCACACAGTGTACCTGTATAAATTATACACCCGTGGCAAGGTAACAGAATAACCAAGTGACTCCAGTTATCTTGGTAGGTTTCCCTTGGATTTCAAATTTAGTCTGGGGACAGAAGCTGCCTTGATTGCTCTGCTGGATGGCCTTTTCCAGGGGAGTGCAATCCTCTTGATTTTGCTGGATCCAACACTGTCATTAGTGTGGAGGTGCAAAGTGAAAGCATTCATTTTTGTTTCATTACACGTTTGTTGGGTGTGTGTGCCTCTTTCAGTTTTGTATTTTTCATGCTTCACTAGTCCTTTAACTAAAGATGAAAGAGGTTGTCTACTTTGGGCTATTCTGCTTCCCTTTCCTGCATTTGTACTCTGGCTGGAAGTCATTCCCCCCCCCCCAAAAAAAGCTTCCCTATTCTAAGAAAGCAGGGACAACATAAGCAACAGTGAATTAATCCAAAGCCCTAAAGAACCCTTAAAAACCAATCCAACAAAGCATAGGGGCAAGGCAGCAGAAGTGAATCAATCTATAGTACAGTATTCTAAAAGCAAGCAGCAGTATATGAGAAAGAAAAGTAGTTTTAAAATCCACCAAAATATATCCCTTTGAGGGAATAAATACATAGTGAACTAACAAGATATATATATTTAAAAAATTTATAGGGATGGTATAGCCCACCCCACCAACAAGGGGGAAAAACACCTCTCTAAAACCAAGAAAAGCAAGCAGATAATGGAGAAGTACAATCAAATCCCCAACCAAAACAAAATCACTAGAAAATTGGGAGCTCCCTCTCCCCACCACCACCACCACATGATGTTGTTTTCTCTTCTGAGGCCAAGCATGTACAGGCAGCACAATACAAGACTGAGGGTCCCAGAAGGTAGCGCACAAATTCTCAGAAAAACAAATTAAGTAAAACGCTCCTTTCACTGTGTTCCACCAACCAGTCAAGGTTTTTAGACAATTTCAACATTCCTGCTCCTGGATGCTCTTGATTGGCTGCTGATACCAGTCCTCAGAACAATACTGGATGCAAAAAGTCTCACATTATTTCACCGACAAAGGGGAAAAAGGAGGAACATGAACAAACACTAAATGTTCATGTACCACTTTTGTTCTAACAAATCATTTTGCTTAAGACCTTGTTTTTTGGAAAACAGTGGAAGAGTACAAAAATAACCTCTTTCGAGTCCCATCCCCAGTCATGGCAGCTTATATGCTCAAAGCATGTTAAAAAGAAAGGTATTATTATTATTTAAATAGGTACATACCACATAATCAATGTGAACTGTAAAACGAGAACATAGAAGTACTAAAAGTAGCAACAAACAAAATAGGGTGTTAGGAAATAAACTCATGCTATTGACAACCCGGCATTGTATCCCAAAATATACCCATGTAACCCATGTGAATGGCTAATGGAGCTACCCAGTTTTCTTGTCAGTTGATTTAGGAGCATGGCCTCAACCTATTCTCTAGTAGCTTCCATTTTGACTATTATGATGTACAGTATTATACAGGAGGCTGTTTTTAAAACATTTAAAAACGATAGTTTCTCCAAAACAGAGCTAAAAAAGTACTTGGACTGGATGATTTTCCCTATTGTGCTTATACAGTGGAACTCTGACTTAAGAGCAGCTCGACTTAAGAGCAATTCGACTTAAGAGCGGAAAACTTGGCGTTTTAACTGCCGCCTTACAAATTTTAGATATAGTCTGCTCGACTTACAAATATGTTTTTAATTTTTTTAACTTTTTTTTCAATTTTTAAGATAGGTACCCCGACTTCAGAGTAATTTGACTTAAGAGCATACATTCGGAACGGATTAAATTCGTAAGTTGTGGTACCACTGTACTTGGTTAGCTGTACTGGCTCCCAGTTTTAAACCTCAAAAGGCTCCAAGGACCAGGTTTGCCAGAAAGACTGCCGTCTTCCATATGTACATAGCACACTTGTGAAACCTTCCTTTAGGAGGCCTGCTCCAAGGAAACCTGAGGTATGCGAGTGTTGGGGGATAGGGCTTTTTACTAGTGGCTTCACAGGCATGGAATGCTTTAATGAAGAGATTCATCCTGCCAAATACCTTTCTGTTGATCCAGCCTGATCAGATATTTTATACAGTTTTGACCTGTTTTAAAACTTGCTGTTTTATTCTAGTTTATGGGTTAAGATTGTTCTATACACAGTACTTAGGACAATTTTTGTAGGTCCCTACATTTTATTATTATTTTTAATATTTATTTTTTGCCACCAGAGAAATGTAACATGGCCTACAAATGTCTGTTACATAAAGATTATAACCCTTCCATTGTCTGTGCATGTGCTATACAAATCTTCATGTACACATATGGACACGGTCTACTTTTCCTGCACAATAATTATGCTCTTACTCAAGCAACATGTCATATTACAAATGAAGAAAGGGATGGGAGATATGCAGTCCTGCAGCTTAGGACTTGACAGAGATAAACCAAAAGCTTTTCTGTATACAGCCACACCCTTTTATAATCATCAGTCTCCCAGCAAAAGAGTACAGTATCTACTTCAAAGCCTTCTCCAATGAAGTAGGTAAACCAACTACCTTTATAGGTCAGATTTGGAGTGCTTGGAGCAAGCCCTCGAAACCACGTTTAGGAAATGTGCTTCTTTCCCTGTACAGTGGTACCTTGTATAAAGGAATTAATTTGTTCCAAATGAAATTCTGTTAAGCAAATTTTCCTTTGTACAAATGACCCATAGGAATGCATTGAAAATGAATTAATCCCTAATCACGACCGTTTTTCTGTTGTATGGATTCACCCCATAGGCGATTTTGTTAAGCAAATTTCCCCTATCTCTGGAATTTTTTATGTTGTACAAATTTTATGTTATACAAACTGTTCGTTATATGAGGGTCCACTATATATACCTTATGAATGTTTTCCAAATTTCAGCATCTTCACAGAAGACAAATGTTGCCTTCCAAAGGATTTCTGCACATAGACAGCCAGAAGAGTTTATAGATGGGCTGTGTGACAGGTAAGGCATATTACTAGTTCTAACACAGATAATTGGAGCCAAACAAGCCCATTTTTAAGTCCATCCATATCACTGCTTTACTTCTGTAAAGCTGACATTCTGAGTGTAATGTCTTTGGAATGTTAAGGCTCCAAAGTAAAACCTTTCATTTCCTAATTAAGCATTTTTGTAACTTCTGTGCACATAGGAAAACCATGATCTCGCATACAGAACTGCTTTACTCCGAATCAATTCCTGCATATGAAAGCACAGAATGTAATTTTTCTTTTAAGTCCTCCACGCAACCCCTGCATCATTAGAAAATTAGTAAATTGCATTTCTTGTTATCCCATAGGCAAAATCTACATATTCCCCAAACCCGCTATTCAAGAATGTACGATACCATTATCCTTTCACCACAGTACCTCAGTAATAGGCACTTGAATGGAGGAAGGTCAGCAAGAAATCTGAGAAACAGACATTATGGGGATACTGATGCAAAAGTAAGAAGGGAGTCTTGACAATGTGACATTAAAACATTTTTGTAAGGGGGCATTTGGTCTTTGATAAGATCAAATACGTTGATTTTCAAACAAGTACTTGTCTTTAACAGATATTAAACTCCACGTTGGATCATGTTTTACAAACTGCAAACAGCTTGAAGGAAACCACAGAACATATGATGCAAATGGTTTCAGAAGATTTAGCCAAGGCCAAAATTCAGACCCTTTCAAATGTGGCAGCTAGGCAGTACTATGTTTGAAGGTGTGTTGTGAAAACTGACACAATTGAATCTGACAAAAGAAGTTACATCTGTAAAGTATTTAAATGGACTATTTTTCTTTTATCCCTCCTCCATGTGAATAAAAAAAGTAAGTTTATTAAATATGTAGAACAAAATAATTGCTATCACTTGGGAAATAAAACAGTTAACAAAGAAATTTTGCAACACTTCTCATTATATCAAATATAATTCTGGTGTTTCTCATTCTAGACTAATATGTTCACTCTTAGACTACATAGGGCAATCAGTGTCTTACATAGACTAGACACTATCTTGGGCACATATTGATCACATTGTTTTATATTTCACCAGAGAGCAATTTTGTTTGACTCAAAACCGTAATAGTATTCTTTTTAATAATTTTACAAGATACTCATCAAGCAAAATAAGTTGTTCATGAAGTTAAACTAAATACAGTGGTGCTTTGGATAATGACGGTAATTCGTTCTCCGAGGATAGTTGTTAGCCAAAACACGTCGTTATCCAAAATGCAGTTTCCCATAGGAATGGGAATGGAGCCTAGGAAAAAGGCACAGACACCTGGTTTTTTGCTCAAAACTCTTTAAAAAGTGCACTTTAAAGGTACAGATGCAATGTCACCTGGGATAACTTTTTTTACTGATGCATGCTGGAAAATTCGTTATCCGAGGCAGCCCATAGGAAGATTTGTTATCCAAGGCAGCCCATAGAGAAAATTCGTTCTCCAAAGCAGGCCTATACCTAGGAATCGCGATTCGTTATCCGAGGCAGCCAATAGGGAAAATTCATTATCAGAGGCAGCCCTATACCCAGAAATTTGCAGTTGTTATCCGAATTATTCATTATCCAGGGCAATTGTTATCCGAGGTACCACTGTAGTCTGGCAGTTATTAAAAGAAGCTTATGGAAACTGAAGGTCAAAGTTAATTTCTTTAAGGAAATGTTTAAAGAACGGGAGATGGGGAAAGGGCTTGAAATAGTGGCAGATGATTTTTACATGGTTATAGATAAAGAGAAAGATAAACTCTACTGAAGCTGAGGGGAAAATAATATTAGCCCATGTTTATGCTTCTCATCAGCTTCCCAAAGAATAGCAGACACGCAAGAAAAGAAATCTGTTTAAAAGAACTCAGTGAGCCATTTAGTTGTGCATGTAGATGAAGGAAAAAGCTAGTTGCCTAGCAGTACCTTCTCTTTTAGAGCTCTGCCAAGAGCAATCAAAACAAGTGGACAAGACCCATTCTTCAATGTTCTTTATTGATGGTAAAATGTTTACTGCTGCCATGATTAACCTGACCCAAATACCATAGAAATACCCATGCAGTTCCAAACACATGACTAATACTTTTCTCTCCAGTGTCTCAGGAAGTTTACCTTACATTCTGCACCTTACTGCAAGCTGATTGCCATGACTTCTCACATGTTGCATTGAGAAGTTGCTCAACATACTGCAGTTGTATAACTGTGCTATACATCAATATTTACAACTTTCCCTCTTTTATACTTCATGGCCCTTTTTATCATAGCATCATTAGAAATAAACAAGTTTCCAGGATAGAAAGTTTACACACTATTACTGAAAATGCATTAGCATATGTACAAACATATATCCCAAGTCCTAGTCTAGAGTGTTGCAGGGGTGAGCATTCTCCACATCGAACATTTCACAGCAATATGCTATCTCTAACCAATTATATTAATATAAAAACACACTTATACACCTTTATCCTCTCTTACACATTATCTTCCCTTTCCCTCCCCGCAACCCAAGGAAAAGCAGCAGATTTCAAATTATAAAAAGAACAGTCCCAAATATAGCACTGATTTATAAAATATATACATATGGTACAACCTAGGTCAAGCCAAATACTTAAATCCCATTGATTTTCAATGATAAAGTAGCACAGATACTTTTACTACTTCCACTAAAATTAAAGGAACTTAAGATGCTTTAACTTGGGCTAGACTGTGTCCATAAGATTTACGTATATTAGTGCTCGTAGCATCTTCAAGCACACCTGAAAATCTCTGAACATGATAATTTCTATTCATTCTTAAAATATACAGTGTCCTTTGACTTTGCTACAGTAAGTGCTTTCACATCATCCAGTAGTCTTCTAGGTGTCAAAATGTGAGTAGAGCCTGTTTGAAAAACAAAAAAGCCATCTTGAATGAACAATGATCATTGACATTCGTCTCCAAAATTTAAGAGTAATAATACATGGAGGCACACAATTATTTTTTTCCAAAATTGCGTTTTTAAAATTCACAAGACACTTGTTCTGCTTGCCACTAATCAAAGTCATATTTTAAAAAAAGAAAAATTCAATGAGCATGTACAGTGGTCCCCCGCCCTATTGCGGGACCGTAGTACTGTACCCCGAAAGAGCTTAAGGGAAAGGGGAGCCATCGCTCCCTGCCCTCCCCCGCCCTTCCCTGGGGTTGCGGGGAGCTATCTTTGGAAAGGGCTTTGGCTGCAGAGGCAAGCGCTTGCCTCCGCAGCCGAAGCCATCTCCAAGGATCACTCTCCGCCCGCCCTTCCCTGGGGGTTGCAGGCATGCCAGGAGCGGTCTTTGAAAAGGGCTCTGGCTGCGGAGCCAAGCACTGCCGGCAGCAAGCACCCGGGCGGCGGGCGAGCCAGGGGAAGGCTTGCACCGTTTGAGCCGCCTTCCCCCACCATCCCCCGGCCCCCGTCTCCCTTCTCTCCCCGCCGCTGCCAGGGCTGCATGCGCGACGAGAGCGATCTTTGGAAAGGGCTTCGGCTGCAGAGGCAAGCTCTTGCCTCCGCAGTGGGAGCCCTCTCCAAGGATCGCTCTCCGTCCACCCTGCCTGCCCTCCCCTGGGGTGGCGGGCGCGCGGGGAGCGATGTCGGCTCTGGGCAGAACCCGGTGGCGGAGGAGGGGGTTCCGAACCCCCAATGCCGCAGCCGCGTGCTGCTGGGGGTGGCCCCTCGCCCCCTCAGGCCCCACCCGACCCGCATCCACATATCACGGATTTTTAGCCATCGCGGGTCAGGTGGGTCCCTAACCCCTGCGATCGGCGGGGGGGTTACTGTGTCCCATGTGTCTGAGTAGACTGCATAGAAGACTGTCATAGTAGACTGCATAGAAATACAGTAAAAGGACTGCTCTTCTTGATTAAACCATTTCAAAATGCTAGTAATGTTACAGAGGATACAGCCAGGTATGCCGTACTTTCAAAGAAATATTGTCAATAGGACTTCAAGTTTATATTCAACAGTGGGGACAGTGCCAGCCTAACATTCTGTCAAATAAGAGTTCTATTATTTTTACCCCTGACAATAGGAAGAGCATTGCTACAGGAAGGATCAACATGGCAAATATATGTTACAAATCATAATTGTGTGATATATTAGATTTATCTCTTTCCCAAAAGTATATTATAAAGGACAGGCAGGCACAAGCTTGTCCACAAGGACACACCAAGACTTCTAAGACAAAACACATCTGAGTAGCTCTCTCTCAAAACATCTACCCATCACATTCATACCTCATATAGTGCAATGTTGTGGGTAGTGACCCCAAGGGAGGCTATTTGAAACTGGGCCTTCTCGGTGGTTGCTCCATCACTTTGGAAATTGCTTCCACCTGAGGTACCCTCCTTGGTTTCAGGAGACAATTTAAGATCTGGGTTCTCCCACAAGGCTTTTATGGCCGTATCCAAGAGTAATCTTGCAGATCAACAACCCATTTCCTCCCCTGTTTATGTACCTGCTTTGTTTTGCTACCTTCTTGTATTTAGGATTTTAAAAAGCATTTTGGAGTCTGTATCATTTATCAGGTATTTGATCAGATATTTTTATGTGCTATTCTGACCTTTTTGCCACCCAGAGTGGTGGCACCACCACTAACTGGGAGGGGAGGGAGGGACAGAGAGATGAGCAGATAGATAGCCTTGTCCTTTCCCATAATTTGTTTATTTTT
>JAHTLZ010000129.1:14248273-14265349 GCA_023846285.1 Phrynocephalus versicolor
GGATATGGGCAGATAGATAGCCTTGTCCTTTCCCATAATTTGTTTATGGACTGTTAAATGTTCAAAACAACTGGAAACATGCTTTCCACAACAGAGAGAAACAGAATGGTCTGAGAGGTTTTACAGTAATTAGTATTATGCCTGAATATCATTCATAATTTTAAGCAATGAGTCGCTAGCTTTCTATGAGGAACCTCATTATTTGGGGAGGGATATGAAGTCCATGGTAAGTGAGCAGCTCTAAAATAAGATTTAAAAAAGTCTGAATGGCCAAGAAAATATAACAAGGTGAAATCTTTAGTAAATGAAAAGTGATGCAGTGGCAGCAAAATCCGAAAAAAACTCCCTATGAAAAATGTATTTAAAAACTATCTTGACAACTAACTTCAAGCCATTCTGCATGTTAATTCATCATGAAAGGCCACTGAAGAGAGAGCCATATACTGACTGAGAGTCAACACCATTTTTACAATGCTTATTATACCAAAAGCATTACTTTCAGCTTACCAATAATAACTTCACAGGATTTGTGTGCTTGAGACACTTCATATGCACAGCGCATCTCAGAATAGGTAATCCCTCCAATGACGAAGATAATCAGCTTTGAGCCACTCTTCCGTTCATCCACGTGACTAGTCTTGGGCTTATTACGTGCACTGTTGAGTTGGAACACAGCAAAATATATTAATCAAGTATTCATGTTTATTTGCTTTATAAATGGAGAGGAATTTTTACTGAAACATCATTAAACCACTTACCTCACTGCTCCCGAACCATTCCAGGGTGCAGGACACTGAGAACAATAAGGCCAGTCCTTTGAATCCAGTTTATTTTCTATCGCATCCTGAAAAACAAACCATTTATTTCAACCAAGGTGCCCCAGATATATTATGACTGACAGAGACTATTCAAATCTGTAAACAGAAACACCTTGTGCATAGACATACATATAAACTACTAAAATTATGCACACTGATAAAAGTGAACATGCAAAAGAAGGCAACCGCTTTTCAGGGAAAACCTCTAAGTTATTGCATACTTCTTCCCAACCTAAATCTCAGTATCTGGTACAATATAGGTACATCATCTTTGTGCTTACTTTTTCAAAGACTCTGGAAGTAATTCACTGCAATAAATGCATGGCATGCAATTGCTTTTTCTCCCAATAATGATGACATATCTTAGCTGAGAACCTTCATTGGTTCTGCTCTGTGACTGTAATTTTAAAGTGTAAGAAGCATATATCCTGTGGTTCAAATACCGTTCTGTGCTGCATCTTGAGTTACTGTGTTCATTTATTTTTTTAAAAAACAGCAACTATTTTAGTTATTTTTGAGGAAAGGGGAAAGGTAGACTTACTTAAATAAACTGCAATGTCAGCTGATGTGCATATGTGGTGGGGTATATAAGAACTGCAAGCTAATTTAAATGTAATATTTCCCCCAACTTCTGTCTTTTAACTATCATCTGAACATAAATCGCTATGCAAGACAAATGAGGACTGCTCCTTATCTCATCCAAATAGCACTACAAATGAAAGGGGCTGCATGTAAATGTCTGAATGTGCCTTTTTCATTTGAGAACCTTAAATGTTCTGCTTATACAGCTAAAAAAATCTGGAAATGTTACCTCCATAACATCTTTAATAATGGGTGTCCATCTAGAAAGCTGAAATGTTTCTTCTGAAGACCGGTCTCTCCTTGGTGGTCTCCGCTGTTGTGATGGAGACTAAAACATCAAAAGTATTGTAATAATGATGATTTTTTTAAAAGAATACCAGAGTCTGACACTTATTACTACTTATTAGTGGTTTAAGAAAACCAACTAAAATCATATGAAGCTGCACTCTAAGTTATTAGCACTTCTGTAGACTTAACTAGGTTGAAAATTCTCACATTACTTGGTTTACTTTTCATAAATGTAGGATATTTACAGCCTGGGACATCTTCAAGCTGAATATTTATTTTCTGATGAATCTTGTTTTTACTGAAAATGTTTAGGAGTGACACTGATAATGTTTTTATTACTTGTTAAATGTCACTCTGAGTGTAGCATATGCTGAAAACTGATGAACAAATAAAATGTGACTTAATCATTCTTGTCTACTGTTTAGGAAACCTACTGATATTGTTTGACTGTGAAAATGTAATATTCTCCAGTTGTTTTTAAACAACAGGACTAAAATAACCACAAAACCAAGAGAGACCAATAAAGGGAGAGGATAGGTGGCTTTTCTTCAGCAGGCAGTGCGTAGGTTTATTGCAGAAAGTGAAAGTTAAAGTATCTCTTAATATATAAATTGTGAAATGGATCAATGATTTATCTTATGAGTCACACATTTATATACATAATCACTAGCAGTTCTAACCCTGCCAAATCTTCACAATGGATAGGAGTTAGGATCACATGTGATATCAACTTGAGCTTCAGGGATGTAAAGTATAATATCAAAGTATAACCCTTCACACCCAATATAAGGACTATAGTCTGAAATCACACAAGCAAGATCACCACAAATAATAACTGCATGTGCAGATTCCTAGTTATGCATTCAAAACTGAAATCCTATGAGCCGATATAGAGAGTCAGAATAGATGTGTTCATCCAGATTTAACTAGCAGATGAGTCTTAACAGAGATAGGGCTAATTTTCTTTATCTAGCACTATGACACACTAGGACCATTGGCCAAAATCTTGTTGAGATTTTATGTAGATACTACAGAAATTAGTTGCTGATGACAACCAGGTGCATGCTAGTCATTTGCCCACCGACGCACCCAGCACATACAAATGGTACCTTGTCAATTAGCCCATGGCAACATAGATTATTTCAGGGGGGGAGGGTTGCACAGCTAGGGCTAATAATAGTGATTGTCCTTAGATGGAAAAACATTCCCCCAATACTTCTAGAAACAAACCTCAGCAAAAAAGAAAGCTATTCCAAGTCCTGTTCTCTCCCCATTGTGCATTATTAGAATGAAATGCTACTCACAGCATACTCAGTGATGTGACCTAGCTTTGCCAAAATATATCCTGTGTGGCGTGAGTTAAACTTCATGACCTGCTACCTTTCATAAAAGATACTTTTTTCAAAACCTACATAACTTATAAGAGTATAATGTGGATCTCATTAACAGTTGTACTTTACAAGATTCTTATAATTTTATTGTGGCATACTAAACTGTATGTAATCTACAACTGATCACATGGATCAGTTGAACCTGAAACACTATTAGTATGTATGGCCACTCCAGTGTAACATTACTGATTTGGCTAATAATCTACAATAATGTTTCTGGTTTGTTCTAAAGAAGAATTATGCTTGGATTATATTGCCTGAATGTGTGTAACGTTTTCTGATTTAAATGTTTGAGGTTTGAGGAATCTGGAATGTCAAGAAAATGTGTGAAACACAAAATCAGTGAGGAAAGTTAGAACAGACCTGAGAAAACAAGCATGATAATGAAACCATTGTTAAAAGAAAATTAATTTAGAGCTGACTGGAAAAAGAAATGCTGCATTCCTTACTGTGGTAAGAATAGGTACACCAAGGTACTTCCAATTTTTGATCATGTCGCTATCATTTTCTATCTGTACTTTTTGGATCAGCTTGTCCAAGGTCTCTTGAGTAGTTCCTTTTCAATATTTAAAAATAAATATGATAGTGTGCATTAGTAACTTAATGATACTTGTTTAGACTAAAATTCAAAGGCCAGGATCCACCAGACCCATTCAGCTTGCAGCAATTCTGTCAGTGGAGCTAGACAGAGGGCAATTCCACCACCACCACCACCCCACTACTCCCATAGGCCTCATCTGCTCCAAAGGGTTGGGAAACCTGCGAGGCAACTTTTTCTAGCACACCGATGGCTACAGCAAGGACAAAAGGAGGAGAGCATTCTATTATGTTGAAAAAAGTATGCTGTACATTGGGTTCACCCAATGTATTAAAATCAGCATTTAGATGCATTTAAAACTCTGATTTTTGTGTACTTGTACTACAGATATAGCACTGTACAGCATACCGTTAAAGTGTATCGTTCTCTCCCTTCTCTTTGGCAGCTATATTTTTGTATCATAAATGTAGCTATCCTAGATACATAATAATGGCTTGGATCTTAAGTCAAGTCAACACAAGGAAATTCAGATATTTTCCATGCTCTCTAAATGTATGACCCACAATCCTTTAAATACTACCAAGTCCTTCTGAATAATACAAAATGGAGAATCTGGAGGTGTTGTGGGAGAGTGGAACAGCCTGAAATTAAGCTCAGTTCCTAAGTTACTTCCCTCCCCATTGCTCAGAGACCAACCCCCTCCCCTTCAGTAGTCAAAGGTAGCTGTAGAGGACAAAATGAAAAACATCTCTTACACAAATTTAAGATTACTATCATCTCCCTGTTCAACTGCAAGTCCAGTGTAAACAGGACTCCCAAGATGACCAAGCCAATGCATTATCAGCAGTCTGAGTTCTTAGGCTGTGTAATGTTTAAGTTTCATGCAAAAAGATTACAATTGGGCAGAACAATTTTCTCCTTCACCACCACTGAAATGGGGGGGGGGCTTTCAACAAGAACTTATGTGCAACTTGCATTCATTTCAATAGGCTCTACTAAGTTGGGGTATGTAGACTATGGCTGAGTTCCAAATGGCCCAAACAGTTATATAAATGGGATTTCATTCAGCCATGCATTCATTTAGTCCAATGCATGATATTTACAGCATCACACTATTGGTTGAAGCATCGTTGAATAGAAGAGACAAAATTTAAATCTTACCATTTGTGCTGAAGATATAAAGAAGGATGGCTCTTATCTTATCATAGCTATCATGATTTTTATTAAGCAGTACTGGAAGGAGGACCTGCATTGAGTCTCTCACTTTCTGTCCCTCAGCATCCATTCCAAGAGCCAAATCCTATGTTATAAAAGACAACTTCTTGAATCAAAATCATTACTGTATAAACCTGACTTTAATGAAGCCACAGTGTGTAGTAAATCTTTATCTACAAAGTGAAATGTCACAACGCATTCCACACCGTATTTAACTTTCTTGATGAACGATGCCCAATGACTAAACTGTACTCCTGCAAAGAGTGAAACGTTTTAGCAACATCTTGCACAAAATCATATATTTGCAACTCCTCATTGATCTATCAATACATATCTAGATGAAATGAGGTCACAAAATCCCTAACTTAAATAAAACCAAGCTGTTGCTTTCTCTTTGCTCCTCCTGCTCCTCCTCCCCTGCCCCTGTTAATCTTCCTCACCCCTAAAAGTAGCTCTGAGACTTGATTGCAGTTTCATACCTCCTGACCTTTGATAAAGAACTTTATAGAGTAGCTAAGAGAGAATTATTGCCATCTCCACTGAACAACAGCAAAAGGAAATATTTGAACCTGTACCTTGAAAGGCAAGGTTCAAGGAAACTACTGTGTGAGTCTCCTACTGGCCTTTCTAGTCAGGAAGCCATTAACTTTCCTAACCTACCCCCTCTTTTAAGAAATAGCTTTACATTAGCACTTCTCCACTGCATGTCCAATCCTGTATTTTTCCTAGAAAGGAGAACAATGGGTACATGACTAAACGTTCCCAATAATTATCAACATCATGAATTAGCTCAACTCAGGGAAGTAGTTAGCAAAACACATGTTATTTTAATGCTGCAAGTACTTATCTGGTCCAAATAGCAATAAACACAAGTACTTCACATACCTGTTCAACTTTGCACAGCTTTTCTACATTACTCTTAAACTTATTCATGCAATCTTCAGCTATGTTAAGATGCACTACTTGCTGCAAAAGAGAAGCAAAAACTTACATGTTTTACATAATGTGGTCAAAGCAAGAGATAATATAGTAATTTTTAAGCATCTAGTGTTACGGTATTTTCTTCAAGTCCCATTCCACAATTTCGAGGCTATTGCATTGAATGGAATTTTGTTACATGTTGGTACACAAGAATATTAATTGAATCTTTCTATGGCTGGATTCTTAACACAGAAAAATCTCACAGAATGTAGAGTGATTTATTTCAATAAAGGCTCTGTAGGAGAGCCTGCAAATCATGAAAGAAAAATACTAAACAAATACTAGATTCTCCTGTTCAGTGAAATATTTGTTTTTGGTATATACAGTTTAATATGCTACACATTATATGAGGTTAATACAAATTCATGAGGTTAGATCAGCCAACAATGTTATCTATATAGAATTTCTACATACTGTCAGGATACACAGGATAAAGGCTCCTACCTGGCTGGCCATAACAGAATACAAAATATTGGACTAGATAAACTCTGGTCTGACTCAGTATTTGTGCAATTCAGATTTAAGATTTTCTAAGCTATGGCTTTGTCACAGAACAGTCACTCCTGCATCTACATACTGTCCACCACCATGACTAAAAGAAGATACCTATCACAGCCATAGACTGTAGTCAGGTAAAATCTTTTATTTTATTTTAAAATTTCAAAGTATCATAACATCTACATATTTTGCTTACCTTAGTAATTTGTTTGCGAAAGTAAGGCATTTTCTTCATGAGCTGAGACAGACTACTTAAAGAAAGCTGGAAAACAGTTTGAAGATATAGTCTCAAAATACAGCATATTCAACAAACTTTTCTATTTTTGCTACAGTATATTTGCAGATTGGAGAGTAGTATGATCAACAGGTGTAAGAAGTATAATACTACAGTCCCCTGCATGCATACATGTACTAGAAGGAGGTATGGTAATTTTTTCTAGAACTGGCTTCTTGTTATGTGCTGTCAAGTTGTTTCTAACTTATGGCCACTCTAATAGCAGTTTTTAAGGTATATGAGATGTTTGCATTTGCTGCCCCCAGTGAGCTTCCATAACTGAGAAGAGATATGAACACAGGTCTTCTAAGTCTTAGTCTGTTACGTTACCTACTATACCACATAGGTTCTCCTCCCTAAATATAAGAGCATTGTGAAATACAGTAGGACTGCAATATCCTATTGTTGTAAACCACCCAGAATAGCCAGTGGGTACAGAAATAAAATAAAATAAAATAAATAGAGGAAAACAATAGATAAGGGAAAATAAGAGATCTATTCAAGAAAATTGGATATATTAAAGAGGCATTCCGTGCAAAGATGGATATGATAAAGGACAAAATGGTAGGGACTTAACAGAAGCAGAACATATCAAGAAAAGATGGCAAGAATACAAAGAGAAATTATATCAGAAACGTCCGGATGTCCCTGATAACCTCAAGTTGCTGACCTCAAGCCATACATTCTGGAAAGTGAAGTCAAGTGGGCCTTAGAAAGCATTGCAAACAACAAGGCCAGTGCGGATGATGACATTCCAGTTGAACTATTTAAAATCCTCATAAGGTGGCCAAAATATTGGAGCCTCAGCCTTAAAATCTCTCCTTCCAAGGAACATTCAGGGTTTATTTCTTTCAGGATGGATAGGTTTGATCTCCTTGCCATCCAGGGGACTCTCAAGACTCTCCTCCAGCACCACAGCTCAAAGGCAATTCTGCAATGATCAGCCTTCTTTATAGTCCAGCTCTCACTTCCATACATCACTACTGGGGAAAACGGGTGGTTAATAAGCACAAATTTGGAAAACTCAGCAGTGGCCAGAGGACTGGAAAAGATCGGTCTACATCCCAATCCCAAAGAAGGGCAACGCCAAAGAATGCTCCAACTATCATACAATTGCACTCATTTCACATGCTAGCAAGGTTATGCTCAAAATTCTACAAGGGAGGCTGCAGCAGTATGTGGACAGAGAACTTCCAGAAGTACAAGCTGGATTTTGAAGGGGCAGAGGAACTAGAGATCAAATTGCCAACATACGCTGGATTATGGAGAAAGCTAGAGAGTTCCAGAAAAACATCTACTTCTGCTTCATTAACTATGCCAAAGCCTTTGTGTGGACCACAACAAACTATGGCAAGTTCTTAAAGGAATGGGAGTGCCTGACCACCTTATCTGTCTCCTAAGAAATCTATATGTGGGACAAGCAGCAACAATCAGAACTAGATATGGAACAACTGAGTGGTTTAAAATTTGGAAAGGAGTACGACAAGGCTGTATACTGTCACCTTGCCTATTTAACTTATATGCGGAGTACATCATGTGAAAGGCAGGTCTGGATGAATCACAAGTTGGAATTAAGGTTGCCAGAAGAAATATCAGCCACCTCAGATGTGCAGATGATACTACTCCGATAGGAGAAAGTGAGGGGGAATTAAAGAACCTCATAATGATGGTGAAAGAGGAGAGTGAAAGAAAGGGCTAAAGCTCAACATCAAAAAAACTAGGTATCATGGCTACCAATCCCATCACCTCATGGCAAACAGAAGAGGAGGAAATTAAGGCAATGACAGAGTTTATTTTCTTGGGCTCCTTGATCACTGCAGATGGTGACTGCAGCAATGAAATTTAAAGACACCTGCTTCTTGGGAGGAAAGCGATGACAAACCTAGAGAGCATCTTAAAGACCAGAAACATCACTTTGCCGACAAAGGTCCGAATAGTCAAAACTAGGTTTCCTAGTAGTGATATATGGAAGTGAGAGCTGAACTGTAAAGAAGGGTGATCGCCACAGAATTGACACCTTTGAGCTGTGGAGGAGAGTCTTGAGAGTCCCCTGGACTGCAAGCAGATCAAACCTATCCATCCTGAAAGAAATCAACCCTGAATGTTCACTGGAAGAACAGATTTTGAAGCTGAGGCTCCAGTACTTTGGCCACTTTATGAAGTGAGAGGAGTCCTTGGAAAAGTCCCAGATTTTTATGCAAGATTGAAGGCAAAAGGAAAAGGGGATGGCAGAGAATGAGATGGTTGGATGGTGTTATCAATGCAACCAACAAGGATTTGCCCAAACTCTGGGGGGCAGTGGAAGACAGAAGGGCTTGGCGTGCTCTGGCCCATGGGGTCACAAAGAGTTGGACATGACTGAACGACTGCACAACAACAACAACAAATTCGTAACTAGAATTCATAAGAAACAAAGTGGCATCTGCAAAACTAGTGTTGAGTAAAATTGTCTTACTTTTCCTTCTGTTGCTTTTCTTTTTGAAGAAACTTCTTTCATAAGCTTTGGTATTTCCCTGAAACAGCAAAAGAAAATGTCTTCTTGATAGTTCTGAATTGCAAATGAATACAATCATTGGCTGACATTCCCATTTGTGCAAGTTCCATCAAGCAGGACAACAATTTTAAAACTAAACTTTCCCCCTTCCCTTTACAAATACCTACAGAACTAGAGTTCCTACAGAGAATTTATGGGGATTGAGAGAGGAGAGAAGGGAGTCTTTAACTACAAAAAAAATCAGCACCACAATGATGTGAACAATGACAATGTTTGGAAATGAACACCTTCCACAGAATTTACACAAACAGAAATGTACACACTAGAGAATTTACATGAGCAGGATTTCAGTGACTGCCTAATGTGCCACCTACTTAGTGAAATACAGTAGTTTAGAATTCAGTGATAAAATAATACCAGATTATATGTTTGGTTATATGTATTATTATTAATAAAATATTTATATCTAAACAGGGATGGTGAGAAAATGTTTGAGGAGTATGGACTGAACTGAATAAGCAAAATGGAGAATTCAAGACTGCTTAGCCTTTAGAATAACTCTGCAAGATTTATTTTGTTTCATATATTTTAATTTTTATGGATTTATTTACCATTTCAGATGAATTTATGGCCCATAATACAACTAAGCATGGTATGATGAAATAAATATATGCCTAAAACTAATCAAATATTTTTGTTTTCACCTAATAGCCATACAAAAAACAATACCTCATTGGCCTTCAAAATCACAAAAAAGTAATTATATACAAATAGTTTATCTAGGAGAAAACTTGGATAACTCTCATTATGATCTACTATGTTTACTTTAGGTATGTTGAATAAGCAGATAAAATCTCAGTTGCCTCTAGTATGCAAATAAACAACATGGTTTGGTTTTTGAGAACCAATCAGACTAATTTAAGCTATTTATATCTTTTGTCAACTGCCATTTACTCTTACAATTAATTAATCAGTAAACTTTCCTTATTGGAAAAAAGAAACAATTTTAGTGGCAGCTGAAACTGCAGAACCTGCAGAATTTACAGGGACACACTTCCACAAACCAATTTACCTCCAACTAAATATGATTGATCAGTGTGACAACACCTTATTGTCAGACTAGACTGATTGTCTGGATCTATTTTAGTCTCACCTGAAAAGACATTAAATCCATGGGTATTACTGGAAGGCCACACTCTGAAATAGTACAACTTGGAGTATATGTGAACAAGTTCATCTCCGTCTGAAAAAATACTTGAATGTAAGTTATGAATGTAATTGGACTTCCACGTCCAATTTCATTCATAACTTGCAGACAGATTTACTTTTAATACTGTGTATGTACCCATGATTTAATTTCAGTTATGCCAGTGTAAGTGTGACGAGTGGCCAGGGGTCTCTTAGAATTTTTAGACTACATTCCACTTGAATTTCTCCCAACCAATTAAAAATAATTTGCATATTGTTTATCCAGAGGCCTCAAAATGATCTCTCCCAAAATACATGAGTTTTCTCCTCTACCAAAAAGACTTTTTAAAGAAGCAGGATATATAAGATTTTGGAGGGTTGGGTAATATGAAGGGCCACTGTTTGCCCACACTGTGTTAGTGAATAAAGGGTGAAACGTATTGATAGCACAATTATCATTTAGTTCCTATTTAATTCAATGGGATTAAGAATTCAGAAATTTAAACTGGATTAATCAGGATTAAACCTTGTATTAGGTATTAAACTCGACACAAAACAGGTTACAAATGTACAAACATATGTATACAGATGTATTTTCTCATCTTACTTAACAGTGATAATAGAATACTGCGTAAAAATGGCAGAAGACATTATGTCATACATACTCCAGAACATCTGCAATATGCTTGTGTCGGATTTTCACCCAGAGGTCATCATCTTCCTCTAGAATTGCTTCCTTTTCCTTCCCAGTTGCACCGTCTGTTTTATACCTACATACAAGGGAGGCAAGCAGATTATTAGGTGCAATTTACATGCAGATATATTTATAGCATAAATATCTGAGTTGTAACTATGCCAGAAAAGTGTTTCCAAATGTTCATTCTGAATACACAGCATCCAGAATCTGATAAGAACATACATGACCAAGATTTGCATTTTCAGGGAAAAGAAAGGCTGTAATCCTAAACACATTTACTAAGAAGCAAATCTGTCTGAGGGAAGTGGGATTTATTTTCTAGTTAACATGAACAAAAATATGCTGAAAGGGCATTCGGTTTAAATAGGAATTAATTGATCAAAATTTTCCTAAAAACTATTCATTTTGCTTAGACTGTTACATTTAACCTTGTTTTCCAAATAAACAGAATTACTTGGACATTATTCAGTTTCTTTAGATACCAATATTGAGGGGGGTGTAGGTAGATATTAAAAACTGACTTCACATGCAGTCACAGAATAAACTTACATATGGGGATTGCTGAATGTACATTTATGTACAACATGCTAAGCGTGACATACTTCCAACTAGTAAGCAGATTCTTAAGCACCGGAAAAAATACTGGAGAGTACTAGTGCTATGTCACAAAACACTGTTTATATATATAGGCACTCACATAAACTGATTCAACCAGAAAGCGGTAGAAATGCAAGAGGGGAAAAATGAGATGTTAGTTCATGGCAGTATTTCCAAAGAGAGTATTAGCTACCCAACATATGTTGCGCCTGAATGCACCAGTTAGTTCACCTCTTTCTCTTTGCTTATTTTAAAAGCTGAAATCCTGCTATAAAAGCTATAAATAATATATAAATACCAACCCTTGATTCTTCATGTTGCACAACACAACTTGAGAGCTGCATGCATGCAAATATTTTATACATGAGTTAATACAAAGTGTGATTTTCTAAATGCAGTAAAGGACACCCTGCCACAATTTAATGCTAAATTAAGTTTAATGGGTCAGGATTCTTTAGATTTCTGACACTACAAATCTTGGTTTTTGTACCTTTTCATAATCAAGGAAAGCATGTGTAACCGATTGAAAAAGCAGGCTGCCATTCCAGGACCTGACTATCCACAGGACAATGGACATTTGTTCATGTCTACATAGAGACCAATATAAACATAAGCAAAAATTGAAGTGTGATGTCCATGTGTGTGTGATAAATCAGAACTTTAAACATTTTGGGCATGATTGACAGAAGACTCTGAAGTGTAGATGCAATGCAGTCTCATACATTATTAACAAAAAAATCCTGTTGTGGTTGGTAGTGCATACTCCCAAATAAGGATCCTGAAGAATATAACTTTGTAGTACTTTTTCCCTGATGAGTAAGGAGTTAATGATAGCGGCAAGAATGTGGATAGCTTCTCTAGAACAAGATCTTCCGTAGAAATGTTTAAATAAAATCACTTAATCATTTCTACAGGAATCACAGAAGGCCACAAGTCAGAGATATTATCACCCCTTACATGCCAGAATTTCACCTTTTTTAAAATGCAGAAAAATTAAGACAGCAATCGTACACAATTTGTCTTGGGAAATTCCATTTCAGTCAACATTGGGTAGTTTGAACACAAAATGCATGCCAGCTCTTCTTGAATATACTGCACAACTCTTTGAAGATGAGATTACAAAAGGTCTAAATAAAGTTATACTTGCTTGTATGTATCATTTTCAATTGGTAGCAGATCATAGGCCATTGCTTGAAAAGTGAGTTCATGAAGCACAGTTGACACAGGATCAAAGCCACGATCAATTATTATCAGCTGGGAGTTGGTTTTGCCCTTTAAAAATCGACAAACATCTCTTTTAAGCACTCCAAAGCAGAACAATGGAGTACTGCACAACCTTTTCAATAAATAGTTTTCTTTAAAGTACTCAGGGTTCATTTTATCCAGCTCTTCATGAAAAAAATGGCAAGCACTATCTGAAAATGAAAACCACAAAAAGGGGGCAGCTTATTCTAGGAGTATCAAAAACCATGTCTTCTGGTCCAAAATAAACCTATTAAAGGCTCTCAGAAGGGCAATGGGATCAGATATTTCTTTTCCTAAAAGGAAATTTTCAGAAGAAAATGTTCAAAGAAATCTTCACTGAAGAAACAACATATCAGATTACACTAGTGCTGTGAAAGATTTTATTGCAAGTGACATGCTGCATTATTCATTGCTTTGGTACTGCAAGAATAAGTTTTCAAATCTAGCCCTGCTTTGTAGCTTGCTTCTCCTTGTTACAAACCTTTGCAATCCCATGCCTTTGCAGAGGTAACAAAAGTGAATTCTGTTCCTCCCAAAGAGTGTGCTCCTAAATACTCTTGTATGGCCTTTTACAATGTGGTAGCCTTGCTCCATGAAAATTAAACTGGCACAGCAAAAGAGAAACTGGGAATTTGGATAGCATTTCATATTGCTCACCTGTCCCCCTCTTCCCAGAGTGAATTGAACATTCATTTACCTTTACTTGGCCTCGATCATCAATCTTATAGTAGTTTTCAAGCTTTTTCTCAATTAGCTGTGCAAGTGTGCTAGAATTTTCCAAAGGCTTGCTAAAAAGAGAGAGAGAGAAATCAAATCTCTGTTACTCTTCCTTCATATATTGTTTGAGGAAGTGGACTTGTTTATGAAAACATACATTAAAATGTACCCGTAGTCTTTAAGGTGCCAAAGTGATTTTGTCTTCTTCATTTTTATTTTTATCTTGTTTTTCCTGATACGCCAGCAAAGCCTAACACAGCTACTTCCTCTAAAACTCCAGATATTAGGAGATCTTTGAAATTAATATTCAAAGTGGCAAATGCATTTGTTTGTAATGGCTTGTTAGCTGCCAAATATATTGAACACAGGAAGGCTCAGTGAACTGACGTATTCAGCAGTTTTGTCTTACAACAGCTGAAATTCTGTTGTGCCATGTGAAGCTATGGTTGCATTAGGAAAGAGTACAACAGGGTGAAAGTGCTATTGACAAAGCACCTCTATATGCATGCCCTGTGAGTGGTTGCACAATCTACTTCTGCAGTGCTACTTGCCTGGATGATCTACATCTGTCATGATTGCACTAGTATAATTTAACATTACACTAGAACATACAGGATTGCATCCACATAAATCTTGAGGAAAAGTTATTTTTTTCACTGTAGCTCCCACAATTCCCTACGCAGCATAGTCACAATAAGTGGAAGATCCTATGAGTTGTCATCCAAAGAATAACTTTTCAAAATTCTGCCACAGGGCTTCAGACAGGACTTTTCAAGTACTGTATACCGGGAATGCCAGGAATTGAAAGTAGATCTTCTGTAAGCAAAGCAAGTGTTCTACTGCAGTACTACAATCAAGACTTGGCTCATAATCTGAGTTCAATCCTAATGGACTCAGGAAGCCAGCTGAAGGTTGACTCATCCTTCCATCCTTCCAAGATCACTAAACTGAGTACCCAGCTCACTAGGAGAGGCAGTGTGTAGGCTGCAGAAATTAACTGTAAACCATCCAGAGAGAGCTTTAAGTACTGTGGGGTGGTATATAAGCAGTACATTTTGCTTTGCTCTGGCATGATATAGCTAACTAGCCAGAGACAATCTAGCCACCAGCCCCTACCCCACCCCAGCATGTAGAGACCTCGAGTTTGCAAAAGTACTAAGAATTCTTGATGTAGAAATCTTGTTAGCTCAAAATCTCTTATGCGTGAACTGTCTCACAGACATCTCCTTGGTGCAAAACTCATTGCTCTGCTTTTCTCCTTTTCTTTATACAGTCCTGCATTTCCTACGATGTAGCAAACACCTTTAAGATTTCCCCCTCTGTACATCCGATAGGTTTGCATTCTTCCTCACATTTCAAAATGGGCAACTCGCTGAAATCCCAAACCATTCAAATCATGGGCACCCATTTCTATCAAGCTAAGACAACAGTTATTGTAATAACTATTACAATAGCTTGTAATACTTAAAACGCAAGTTTAATTTCCTACCTTCTGTACCTTACACCTGGGTTTTCTTCTAGAGTAGCACATAATGTAACAATCTGCTCAGCTATTTGCTCCAATACACTGTCATTTGTCTTCTCAATGACGGGGCTATAACAGCGATAGAAGGCATTTGGGACATCAAGAGTAAACACCTAAGTCAAGAAACATCTTCATTATAGACTGTTTTAGGAATGAGAGTAACACAGATGACGACTCTGAGAACAATATTTTGTGCATAGATTTTAAATATATCTATATCTATCTATCTATCTATCTATCTATCTATCTATCTATCTATCTCTTACTCGCAGAAACTATAACCTGTTCACTATCTGCACTGACAGAACCTGGGACAGTCAGAACTAACTTGAAAATGATACAGAGAGATATAATGTGAAAATAACCTTCAAGAGAAGAGAGCCTGAAACCTAGAATTTTGCAGGAAAAATAAAGTTAAAATTTGGCTAGAAGATCCAAGCTTAAATATCTATAAATTATGTCACTTGGTTTGTTTTGTTCTGTTTGTTTGTTTATTTTTGGAAATTTTTGTAGATTTCATCAGAAACTCTGCCTCTTTTAAAATATCTTGGCAGAAGATTGTTGAGTTCATTTAAAAGATTGGAAAAGCACGGAAAAACTAACTGTTTTCCAATAGAAGCAAAACAAGTTGAGGAGTCGTGTAGCCATCACAAAAAAAAATGCAAAAGTAGAACAGGTGATACTTTTGTATATGGTTTTTGTGATGGCTACATGGCTCCTCAACTTGTTTTGCTTCAATTGGAAATATTGATGTACCAGGAGTGAGCCACCCCCCTCCACGTACCAAGAAAGAGGCAAATGGACCATCAACAGAGACACAAGGCTGCAACCACTGGGTAATTTCTTTCCTTTTTATTCTCAAAGGCTTTCATGGCCTGGATCTGATAGCTGTTGTGAGTTTTTCGAGCTGTTTGGCTGTGTTCTGGAAGTTTTTCTTTCTGACTTTTCACCAGACTCTTTGGTGGCATCTTCAGAGGGCAAGGAGCTCAGGGAACTAGTTCTCTCTGTGCTCTGTGCTCTCCCTGAGCTCCTTGCCCTCTGAAGATGCCGGCCACAGAGTCTGGTGAAATGTCAGGAAGAAAGCTTCCAGAACACGGCCAAACAGCCCGAAAAACTCACAACAGCTATATTTCCTTTTTATTTGATCCAACTGGCTACACCTAGTGGACTTTTCTAAATTTTGTCTCAAGCCCAAATGAAATGCATGGGTTTTCTGCACCAACCCTCCCTGGCCAAGAAGGGGACATTAGCCACAATGAGCCACATGGAGAGGGGTTGTGAAAGTGAATATGTGAGCTGTGACATGTTTGAAGGACTGGGACAATAAAACACCACCCTTTACTTCAGATGCAGCCTCAGAACATCAAAGCTCCTGGCCTCAACTAAGAAACTACCTAGCATATTTTCCAATTTGCCAAGGTCTTTACATCTAAGAAATAGCTCATGACAACACCATTTTTGGCATGTCTTAACCCTCTGGTACAGCTCTGAGGAAGAGGGTTTTACCCCGGAAATATTAGCAACTTTTTGTTATTTTTCTAGTGGCCTAAAGGTATCACCTGTTCTACTTTTGTATTTTCCAATAATCACTCCTGGACTATTTGGAACACTCCAATTTAGGAAGAAAGGTCTACACGCTTTACATTTTCTCTCCAGTGTTTTAACTGTTTTTAAAAGAATTGAAATAAATATACTGTTCTCCAAATACACAATTTTTGCATCACCTAGAAACCCATAAACCTCCTGTAATGATTGTAATTTTTTCAAGAAGAAAATAAAAATAAAAATAAAATCTGCACAGAATACACTTTAATTGTAAAAAACTTTAAGCACAGTCATCCTTTTAGCATTAATTAAACGAACTTCCTGCTATTAGAAGAACTTCCCTTTCTAACCAAATGGGATATCCACAAATAGACAAGAAAACCCCAAACAGGAATTTCCTTTCATCATAAAAGTCAAAATGCTTTATGAAAGGGTGGTTGCTTTCCTTGTGGATGCAAGTGTTTGCTATTCTCTTTCAAAAAA
>JAHTLZ010000129.1:14265849-14388966 GCA_023846285.1 Phrynocephalus versicolor
TTTTTGAGGGGTCACCGTGGATCTCTTCTCACTAGACACTTCAGTGATAACTGAGACAACTCTTTGCCTTGCTGTTTTAAACTGATTTCTATCCATGTCCAATTAGAATCACAGCACATTGAGTTCAATGCCTTATTCATATCCTCAGGCTGTACCCGCCGAAACCAATCCAATTTAACCTCACTAGATGGTGTGTTGAACATTTCCATCAAATCTCCTGGTATCAACAAGGAGTCAAGGGCCCAACATATGCTTTCAACCTAGGATCTAAAGTAAGCTGCCAATCAGTTGTAGCTATTTCCATTTGGGAATAAAGATTATTTTTGTCCAGAATAAGTAAGGCCATGGAAAACACAGAAAAATTCCACCTGTAAGTTAAAAGCAATATCAACTACTTGAGAATAATACCTTATTTCAGTAGCATTGCAGATGCTTCCCTGATAGTCACAAGGTTCAACTATATGGGAAATTTTCTCCATCTGCATTCTACCCTTCTGCATTTTTGCTTCACTGTCCTTAATTCCTCCCTAAACTATGAAGAAGTCCCAGCTGTGCAGCAAAGAGGGTGTCTAAGAGATATCGTGTCTACAGCTCAGGTCACCTTTCAAAACTCTGAGAGGTGATCAGAGCACTGACAGGAGTGTCAACCATGTTAGTCAGGAAAAACCCCAGGACACTTTGGGAAATAACAAGCTCCATCAGTCTTTGGGGCTGCACCACACCAATAGGCCTCTCCTCTCCAGGGAGGGATACAGCTGGGCTGAGTCCAAATTTCAGCAGGAAATGGTCTGCTCATTACAAGAAGGAAGACTGAAGGTTCACCACCTTCAGATCATCCTTCCCATGTCCTGGCATGAACAGTAGTGACCTGCAACATGTACAGATGTAGTGAAATGCATGGGCAGGTCCGTGGCTGTTATAACATCCATGAACTACAGACTACTGTGTCTCAGGATGTATGCTGAAGTCCCCCAGAAGCAAAATATCTAAAGCTGCCACATAGATCAGTAGCATGGATAAAAATGAAGCTTTTTACTTTTCCCAAATACTTCTGTACTTTACCTATCTTAGGGCACATAACTGCACATATCAAGGCGATTAACTGTACCATTATTAATATATTTATTATCCAAAAGAAAACTGCAGCAACTCAGTTTAGAATAAAGGAAGATATCTGGAGGAAAACACAGATTATAACATGCAGGATGCATCAATAGTTTCCTGATTCACTTCCCAAGTATGGGAAAGCTTTTTTTGCCTTCCTAACATTGGTGCAGCACCTAGGAGGGGAATCTGATCCCAAATACATTTGTTTCTACAGAATTCAAGATATTCAAAAGTCAAGAAAGTGAACATTTTAAATATAAACATAGTTTTATATAAAATGTTTTATAATTTTACATGAAATTATAAAAATAATTTTCCATGGGCATCTGCAGCAAAAGTATCAGCTGGCAAAACTAGTTTCCAACAATACCAGGATTACAGCATTTTGTTTAGCAGATACTTACCAGTTATCCCTTCTGCTAGTAAATCAGTCATTTTACCACATGATGACAGAAGCTTTGTTGTGAAGTCATCTAGAAGAATTATCTTTATATGGGGGAGGAAAAAAAATCAAAGTAGTCCTTTAGATAGCTAAGGTCAACAAGACGCTACTCTATTCAAACTGTGTTTTGGAACCCAATGACAGATGAGGAGGAACCTTGGTCATTAAGTCACAGTTGTAATTTTAAAGTCAGTATTCATTTGCTTGAAAGGCGTCTTGATAAGCAGGTTTTCACACCGTACCCAAATTCCAAAAAAGGCATTCCAATATTTCAGTACCACAACTATATAAACAAATTATGCAATGTCCTTAAATTTATTTCAAAAAAATGGAGGGACAAGAAACAAAGTATCAGATACGGATACCATGTGTAGGATCAAGCAATCCAACAGAGATTTTGGTCCCAGATTATTCAGGACTTTTAATATCAAAACTAGCACTTCAAATTGGGTCATTATACACACTTCAGTTGCCTGCTCCATGTCATACCAACTGAAGTTTTTGAGCAGTTACTTAATACAGTTTCTTCTGAACTATATTGTTAATCCATTTGAAGCTCTTTCAACAAGATAATAAAAATCCAGGATTAGGTTATGTCCCTGATCAAACTGCCTCCATCAGCAGAATCTGAAAGGAGTGTAACTCTTCCTCATTCAACCTCCTCAAGTCAACTTCAGAGAGGAGGAAAAGCTTCCTGAGCTCATTTTTGTCGGTTTTTGTTACCAGAGAAACTGTGTTGGAGAACAGAACTATGGCATGATAGCATTTGTGCCATGTTTGATGTTAAATGGTGTCTTCTGGAACAGGATAAACCACGTTGGCTGGCTAGATTAGTGAGTCTGGTCTCTGGTTGCAAAGCTGGAGGTTGGTAGTTCCTCCCCCTCCCACCCATCCTGTGCACCCTAGAAGAGCTAGACTGTGTGGCCTTGGGCAAGCTGCACAGTCCCAAGATGGCCCCTGAAGTAGAGAATGATAACCTATGGCACTTCTGAATATACCCTCTACATAGAAAATCCAGAAAAGTGTCACCACATGTCATAAGTGACTTGACAGCAGCAGCTGAAGAAATTCAGTTGTGCCTTGTTTTCTTCTTCTTCATGTTTTTGGAGAGGTCAAAATAATATTCCTAGTTCTAATTGGGAAGAATGAATACAGTATAAGCTTTCTATAACTGGGATATAGAACATACTATCGGTTAAGAATCACTCCTGTGTGTCATTACATTCATATACTGTATCTTAAAGTACCTTTCTAAGCTCTGAAGGCTACACATACAATGACTGGACAGGAAATCTGTCTACTCTTTAGCCAATCCCTAATCCTACTTTCAATCACAGAATAGAGAATCTAAGCACATGCAACCACCTATTAGAACAAGATGTGTCAGACTTATGTGATTGCCATTATTTTGACATCATATGGACTTATTTTAAGGCATAACTGATGTATACAGTAAAACTGTAGTTTGTGTTAAAATTAGGAAACATAGCTTGAACACAATTTCACAACATTTATTTTCCTTTACAGGTGTCTTGAACAAGGTTTACATCTTAGACACATGTACAGTAGCCCCCCGCCTATTGCGGGGGTTAGGGACCCACCCGACCCGTGATGACTGAAAATCTGTGATATGCAGATGCAGGTTGGGGAGGAGCGCCACCACTGCTTCCCAGGCTGCTGGAAGACTTTTGTAAAAAGCCTTCCAGCAGCCTGCGCAAGGGCGGTGGATGATCTGATCCACCGCGCTTGCTGCAGGGCTATTCCACCCCCAGCCAGCACCAATCAGCTGTTTGGCGCTGGCTTGGGGCCAGCACTCCCCCGCAATCTCCATTGAAATGCATTGGCTCATTGGCTCAAAATTTCTCCATTGAAATCCATTGAGCCAATGCATTTCAATGGAGATGGCAGGGACTGGAAGGGATTTTAAAATGGATGAGCTGTTTCTCCGGAGACCCGGCGGGGGAGGGGGAAGCTGCACGACCATTTTAAAATCATTTCCAACTTCTTGCAGCAGCCTGGGCAAGCCACGGAGGGGGATCGGCTCCGCTGCCACCGCCCGCCTAGGCTGCACCAAGGCTTCTGGCAGCAGCCAGCCCGAGCCACGGAGGTGGATTGGTCCGTCTTGAGGAAGGGGAAAAAAGGTTTTTAAAATCCAGGCTTTTAAAACCTTTTTTTCCCCTTCCCCACACCCCGGGCTCCAGCTCATTGGGGCTGGGGTGGGGAGATAAAGTTTTTTCTCCCCCACCCCAGCAGTAACCAGGTGGAGCCCCAGCATGTACCCAGCGATATTGCAGGACCACAGTACATGAACCGCGAAATGGCGGGGGGGGGGTCTGTATTTAATTAATTTGGTTTAAGTTTGTATTCGGTAACCACTGCTACTTAATTGGCAGCCAAGTTTGTTAAGTGACTACGGTAGCTAAGTAAAAGTGTTCTTACAATCAGTTTAGGAACTAAACTATATACTGAAAAACCCTTAAATAAATGTTTATAAGAATACAATGTGTAAGTTACAGATGACTTATTATCTTTAATAAAAGTAATTTAATTTTAACCTTACCTTCCATTCTTCTTCCTTCCTACAGTCATCAAATACTGCTGCTTTCAGCTCTGAAAATAAAATAGCATTGTAACAATGTGACAGTACCCCAGTTCTATAAGGAAAGAGCATGACACCACAAATTAGCTTGTTTTATTTTTAAAAACATATTCCCACACAGCATCATAACTCTTTGCATTTAAAAAAGTTAACAGAGGAATCTAATAGAAATGCACAAACCCAAGTGAAAATTCTCCATGTTGTATATATTTCTGTCTATTCTCTATTCCTACCATGTTTCCTTACATTACATTACAATACATTACATTACATTACATTATATTCAGTTGCACTCTTCCATCCATTATCCTGTAAAAAGCAAAACAGAAAGCTCTGCACAGCATTTAGATAAAGACAATTATCCTTGCAGATATTTTTACTTATGAATATGTATTCCAATGTATGGTGTCTAGTAGCTACTTCTAAGTCTGGCTTTATAAACCACTATATTTGAAGATAAGATTTTTAAAATGTTTTAAATGTTTTACCTAATTATTCAATGCATTTGAATTGGTTTTCAGATTTTGTTTTTTGTTGTAGACCTCACTGTGTTTCTAATTCTAATGAAACTTCATGCTATCAATGTATATTCCAATGTACGGACCAAGTTATCAATATCCAATTAATTTTCAATTAATTAATTCCAGTATCTAAATTTAACTGTTTATCCAACAACTCCATCAAACGGTATTACAGTCCTACGGTTTCTTCAACCCACATCCTACTGCATTTTTCCTTATGTAAAAGGGCAGTGTTCTTCTATTTCTTTTATTATCCATCACAGGACCTGGCACAAGATTCTTGGTACAATTCAAGTAAGAGTGCATGAAACATCAGATCACTAGCATGACTGCCTGTACACAAATTCATAAGACAATAGGATTTCAAATCTCAGCTATATTTTCTAAATGCTAGCCATATTAGTCTGTGCAAGCATATTAACAAGAAACACATACAAAGCAAAAACAAACATACAAAGACAAAATTACTATGGCACCTACTGCTATATTTTAATGTGAGCTTTCATGGAACAAGTCCACCTCTTCAGAGACTGCATGGCCAAAAATTCATGCATAGCTCTAAGGTCCCCGCATCTCAAGAAAGACATGGTGGAACTGGAAAAGGTGCAGAAGAGAGCGACTAAAATGATTACTGGGCTGGGACACCTCCCTTATGAGGAAAGGCTAAAACATTTGAGGCTCTTTAGTCTGGAAAAAAGGTGCCTGAGGGGGGATATGACTGAGACGTACAAAATAATGCAGGGCATGAGTAAAGTGGATAGAGGGAAGCTCTTCTCCCTCTCACAAAATACCAGAACTAGGGGACATAGACTCAAATTGAGGGCTGGGAGATTAAGAACAGACAAAAGAAAATATTTTTTCACCCAGCGCGTTGTTAGTCTGTAGAACTCCCTGCCACAGGATGTGGTGATGGCATCTGGCCTGGATGCCTTCAAAAGGGGATTGGACAGATTCCTGGAGGAAAAGTCCATCACAGGTTACAAACCATGATGGAGATGTGTAATCTCCAGGCTTAAAACCAGGGTACTTCAAGGGCCAGATGCAGGGGAGTGGTATCAGAAGACAGATATCTAGTCTCATGAGCTCCCAAACGCATCTGGTGGGGCCACTGTGAGATACAGGAAGCTGGACTAGATGGACCTTTGGCCTGATCCAGCATGGCTCTTCTTATGTTCTTATGACATAGTGGTTGGTAGATTCAAGCTGTAAATAGTGTGCATCATTGTGACATTTACATATAGCAATGACTTAAGTCTCCTGTTTGATATTCAGTTTTTCTCTTTTGAAGCTTTGTTCTGTAACCAGCAATAATGATTAGTGGCCAAAAGAATTCCAGGCTACAAAAAATAACAGCAGAAACAACATGTGATAATGATTTTTAAACCACCAAATTTACCTATCAAACATGTTCTGTAAGAGTGGCTGTGGAGGGAAGGAATCTGGCTATAGATAACAACATATTGTAGTAATTCAGTGATTTAATAATCTGACAGATGAGTCAAAGGTTAGGAGTGTGATTCCCCAATGTGTGTCCTGAGAGTAAAGCTATCCAGTATGTCCCTAGACAAGCTGAACAGTCCCAGGATGACCCCAGAAGAAAGGAAGAGTAAAACACTTCTGAGTATTCTCTACCTTAAAAGAGGGTTTCCTAAGTCAGAATTGAATATGATTATTAGCTGACTGAATAGCTCAGTGATTTAGGAACATTATCTGGTTCTGGAGCTAAAGGGTGGAAATTCAATTCTACACTGTGTATCCTGCAAATAGGAAAGCGTTGGGCTTTTGTTTCAATAAAGGATATTTTTGCTAGCATCCTGAGACCGTCTCTTTTGACTCGTTGGTTCCTTTGGATGCTCCAGTTCTTTTGGCTCTATGCTGCAAATAGAGCAAGGGTACCTCCAAAGAAGGAAACGATAAACCACTTCTGACTACAGTCTATGGCCTGTGTTTGATCCCAGCGGATTCAGGCAGCCACCTTGAGGTTCTCTGTGGTTGGTAAAATTAGTACCCAGCATGGAGGACAATGCGTTGCCTGGATAATTAAATTACGAACTGCCTAGAGAGCTTTAAGGGTGGTACATAACCGGCATACTTTATTCTCTACATTAAAAACATTATTAAGTGTTGCCATAGGTCAGAATTGACTTGACAACAGATGATGATGATGATTAATCACTTAAGAACCACTGGCTAATATTTAATATATTAAGATGAGTATTAAGCATATGCATATTTCATCTCAGCTGTTTCCCTTTAGATTCTAGTAGTTTTTCTTCTCCAAAACAGCAACTTGTGAATCCTGTGAAAAGTGTCCCGGTAGACTGAAATTACTTTGAAACAGGATTTTGTATATTGCCATTTCTGATGTTCCTTCTCTAACTTCTATGCCAGAAATAATAAAAAATCAGAGCTATTGTTGGCTAAGGTTGTTTCTTCCTCATTGTTAACAGGAATCTCCAGCAACATTTAATTGCAATCTGTTTCATAAAGACTCTAACCATGGATGGGTAAGAATTTCCTTGTATTTTTTTATCAAGGTCAGGATGCATGAAGCATTCTAAGCAAATACATAAAAACAATGTAAGACTACTATATAATGCAACACCAATAATTTCTATATCTTTTATAATACAAGATCTACATTATCTCAAGGTCCCTTTATAAATGAATATTTTGAGAAATCTCTAGATTCTAATGTAACTCCAAAATCATGGATAAATTTTGACAACCGGACACAGAATGTATCAGGTTCTTTTGGTCCAAAACACTCAAAATGAGTACCAATTTGTTTTAAGTACTCAAAGAATTAGCGAGAAAACATATCACATGAATAATAGAAGCAGGATGCAAACGAGGACACGGAAAACAATGATAATAGTCTCATTATGGGTCTGAACAGCAGGGGATAAAATAAATCACAACATTTGACATCACTGTGTTTTCAGGTCCCTCCACATGAAAGCAAAAAAGCATGTGTTTTTTTTAAATGCATGCACAAAAATGCTAAAAGCGTTATGTAGCACAGATGACAAGAGCACATGTGCAGTTGGACCTTCTACAGAGTTAGGGGAAGTTTCTGTACTGAAACCATTAGGTTTTAGGCCTTGGACTAGGACACTGATGGTGAGCCTTTTAGAGACCGAGTGCCCAAACTGTGATTCAAAACCCACTCATTTTTTGCAAAGTGCCAATACAGCAATACAGCACAGTTGGCTATGAAGGGGTAATGTCGAGTGCCCACAGAAAGGGCTCCGAGTGCCACCTTTGGCACCCGTGCCATACGTTCGCCAACACTGGACTAGGACAAGGAAAAATTAGGGAAATAAAGGAAATGGAGTAGAATTAAACATACTGTATCTTCCCATAAAACTCCTTGTGGTCCTACTTATGAATAAAAATATTAAAGGAAGTCCACTGCACACTATAAAGTTAGATATATTGAATTATCTCTTGAATGGCAAGTCAACACTAATTTAAATCCTATCTTCTTTTTCTTAGCGTTTGTCCCACTTGGTGGTAGGATCTGCTAAATTTAAACCCTATCTTCAACAAATTTACTCTTGTTGAGACTGAGAATAGGATCCTGTCACTAATGTTTTATGTAGCTTGACTCATAATTCCCCCCACCCCCATAAAATCCTACAGGTACCACAGAGAACGATATGCTCCGCTGAACATTTAAAAAATGTGCCTCTTTGGTCACAAATCATACAATCCCTACTATTTTACCTGTTGCAGGAATGGGACCATAGGGATGTAAAAAAGTCTTCATTCTCTTCATTTTGGTGAAAGCAGACAGCGTGGAGTCTGAACATGGTAAGATAGCTAGCTAAGGATTCTCAAACTCTGCAAGGAATCTAGACTCCAACTTGATACCAAAACATCAAACACATATTTTCTTCTTCTTTTAAACAACCTGTGCAAAAATCACTCAGGTAATACTAATGTACCTTCTCACTGTCAAGCTGATAAACAAAACAAACAAGGAAGGATATACTGTTTGATCAAAACAATCCAGACAATCCAGTGCTGCTGTTTATTAATCCATATATGGCAAAAATTGTCCCAGCTTTAAGTACCATGCGTTTTTTTTTCAGAAATGTGCAATTATACAAACTCCATTTATTCACCATCTCATTCACCACATGAGAACAGAACGCGTAAGGATTTACACCCCTGCAGCAAAGCCACATAAACACCAGGCTTGAAGGAACAGATTTGAGGCACATACCATCTACACGCCCCTTGAACAACTAAAATGCTTGTCCATTTTTTTATATGTCCATGTATATCTCATTCTTCCTATTCAAATCCTACACTTTCTGTTTCCTTCCTGGGCTAACTTTTCATTCATTATTGTCATTTGCCTTGGTAAAAAAATATACTGATTGTTCCTGGCTAGATTCCAGTATGCCCTTTTTAAAAAAAACACTAAAGCCCAACCCATCTCCTACATTTGTCCATTTGATTATTTCTGCCAGCATTAACAACAAATGCAGGAGGTTGCTTCCCCACCTTCGTTTCTTCCCAGTAATAAATCAGACTGCATTTTCACCCAGGACTCAAGTTCAAATCCTCATTTTCACCCACAACGCCCACTGAGTGACCTTGGAGCTATTTCAGTTTTCCAACCTATGTTCATTGCTAAGATATCATTTTTTTTTAGAAAAGCCTGAAGTGAAAAGGGGGATCCTCTATCCTTTGCTAAAGGGGGGGGGGTGTAGAGAGAGGAGGAATTAATAGGATTGCCAAGGTCTTCTTGTTCTAAGAAACTCACCTACTGACCCCTTTTTAGACAGCATCTTGGCACAGGGGATATTCAGCAGGTGGAAGGCTTGCTGGTGTCAAGGTAGGAATCCGAAGGAGTCCTTTACCCGTTTTCTCTCCCCAACCCACGCTTCCCCCTCATGAAGATACGATAAAAGGGTGACAGGGCTACTCTTTCTCTCTCTCACACACACACACACTCACTCTCTCACACACAGACACACACACAAACACATAGACACACACACACACACACACATACAGAGATAGAGAGAGAGAGAGAGAGGTGAAACTTGAAAAATTAGAATATCGTGTAAATGTTCATTTATTTCAGACGTCTACCCAGACCTCCCACGAAAGCCATCTCCTGCCTGCACCGAGCGAGCCCACCCTCTCTCCTCTTTTCCCCTCAGTTCCTCTCCGACATGCAGCAGTGGCCACCGGCAGTCACCGTAGAGGAAAAACCAAGCCCTAAGAAGGACCGCCTGGCCACGCCACGCGACGCCCCGACTCTTTCGGGTACGAGGCTGTTGTTGTTGTTGTTGTTGTTCCTCCAGCGTTGGCCTGAAGAGGAGAAGAAGAAGGTTAGCCGCGAACGCGGGGGAGCCGCCGGCACTCACTCTGCCACACCAGGCTCTTCAGTCCCCGGTCTCCGCTCGCAGCCGGCGCCATCTTGCCTCCGCGGCCCTCGACGCGACGGGAACCCAATTCCGCACTCTTGGAAGGGGGGGGAAGGCCGCCCTCCTCCTCCTCCTCCTCCCCCCGAGCCCCGCCTCCTTCTCAGCAGGCCACGCCCCTCATCCTGCGGGTGCGGTGCCGCCTTTCCCCACCCCACCACCACCACCACCCCTTCGGAATCCGGCGCCGGGCGAAGCTGCTGAGGGCAGCAGAAAGCGGGTGCCAGGCAGAAAGAGAGGGAGGGAGAGACCGAGGTGGCCGGGGTGTGCAGGAGTACAAAAGACGGAGCTTTCCAAGGGGCAGAAGATGCGCCTCGCCGCAGGAAGGTGGTGGGGCTGCAGTGACAGTCTCTCCCCTCCGCCTGAGCGAATATTTTATCACGGGAAACCGGTCTGCTATGCCACTTTTTCTACAAAGCTGCCCCCTTTTTTTCCTTTTCAGGGGACTGTCGTGTTAGTGATTCGTATGGTGGCCGAAACACACACACACACACACACAGAGAGAGAGAGAGAGAGAGGGAGGGAGGGAGGGAGGTCTAGTGGCGCCTTGAATATAAATCTATGTGTCACATGGTGGCCGTCTCACACACCCACCCACCCCCCACACACACAGAGGTCCGGTGGCGTATTGAAGATAAACCTATGTGTCATAAGTTTTTTTTTAAAATAGGGTTCTCACTCAGGCAAGGTGAAGCTTCTCTGCAAGGTATCGATCGCCTGCAACCTATTTTTGCAGTTGTGTTTTGTGATGGCCACGGGGCTCAACACCCTTTTTTCCCTTTGGTGCAATCATAAAGGCGTTCCTCTCGAGTCCCTGCTTTCCATACATAAAACGGACAGAGCACTTCGAAAGCACTTGAAATGCCAGGATTCCGCCTTAAGAAATCCTAGGATTTGTAGACTGGGGAGGTAGTAAAAATCTCCTGCCTAATTAGCTTAGACTTGCAGGAATACTCCTAGAGGTCTAGCAGATAATTCCGAGTATTTCACCAGATGGCAAAATCCAGGATTCGGGAGGATGCAGCTGGGCCATCTGAAATGCTGTCAACCTGCTATAATGAGACAATACAGAAACAACGTGGCTGTTCTGGTACTGTCAAGATCAACCTGTTTCCTGTGGCATGATTTGTTCCGCTTACCAGAGGAGGGGGACCTGTTAATCTGTATCATGAAATGAAGAAAGAAATGGTGACACTTTTTAGATTCACACCCACATTCAGTTAGGTGGAGTAGTCCATTTGAAACAAATGGGATGTGGTAAATCAGACTGATCCAGTGGTTCTGCGCTGGCAGGGATAAGCAACTAGATTTAAACCAAACACATCTAGTATAGCGTGAGCTTTTGTAGACTATGGTCCATAACATAGGATGTATGAAATATTGACATTCTAGAGATATTTCAAGCAAATGCAAGTCATATTCACATGCTCTGTTGTCATTTCCATCACCTTGAATTTATGGGAGATAACAATTCTGAACAGGAGAGCTTCCACTAAGCTAGTAGGGCTTTCTACAGGAATGTGAATGCCAACTTTCAAGGTTTTCCATTCCTGTTAAAAGAGCCATAGAGAGTGGAGACTCTTTTGTTCAAACTTGTCGCCCTTCATGCATTCAACAGGAGAGTAAGGTAAATGTGCTCCCTCTGAATGTGTAGTGAGTATTTGTTCTGTGTCATCAATCTGCTTCCAACCTGTCTAACAGAATTTGTTTGTTGGACTTTTATTCACCCATCTGGCTGGTTTTTGTGTTGTGTTACAACACAACAAAGAACCATTTAAAACCATTGGACATATACAATATAATCAAAGCTAAGAAATTACAATTAAGATCAATACACACACATTAAGTGACATAAAATTAACTAAAAATGATAAAAGATTATTTAAGGGCAAGGTGGCGAAACTGATGGCACGAATGCTGAAGGAACCACTGAGTTATGTTGTAGGGTCCAGAGAGGCCTGTTTGATGAGCCAAATTTTCAAGGATGGAGTTAAAAGTGTCCAGTGAAGGTATGTGAGGTGCTATCCTCTCCAGTGAGATTCTATGGCTGAGTGGGGTTTTGAAGCCAGGTCTCCCAAATCCTAGTTCAACACTTAGTCCACTAAGAGAAACAATCAACTACAGCTCACTAACTGTCACAATAAATGATGAAATACTAATGCCTGAATAGGACTATAACAGTGAATGCACATGAGATTTTTGGATGGAAGAGAAACCCAATGCAGAAAGTTTTGAGAATGGCAAAGACTCTTTTTTGTTTCTGTAGAGTAGGATTAGCAAGACGTGAGGCAGGGTTGTCAGTAGTTCCCTTTCCCCCAAAACAGTGGGCAATTTTGTGCCTTACTAAAGGAAAAGTGGTCAGGTTTCCTATCCAGAACTCCCTTTTATGTATATGTGTATACATACAGTATGTATATGTGTACAGTATATGTGTATACATATAAACAGTTAAGTTTTAAACATGCATGAAAAAAGTTATCACATACAGAAAAACACAATAGTATAGGTGGCCAGTGACTTGACATTTTGTGATAGAACTCCATTTAGTTCATAAGCCATCCCCATATTTGTAGACCTGTGGGTCCCCAGATGTTTCTGCACTGCAATTCCCAGAAGCCTCCACCACTCACTGTGCTGGAAGGGATTTCTGGGAGTTGCCGTCCAGTAACATCTGGGGACCCACAGGTGAGAACAACTGTTGTAGATATAGGGGCTGACTATACAGGCATTTTGACTGCTTGTTTAGTTCACATGTTCAGACGAAGCCTTTGCTGGAGCAAACCAGCCTCTCCCCAAAGTGATGCTACTTCTTGGTGCCAGTATGACTGCTGTGACTTGGTTCACTTCCAGTGCATGTGATCAATGGGAACAACCCGAAAATTAGCCTACCCCTGTCACTTTGCCGGTACTGTGAAGTGGCTTGAAAAGAGAGCTACTTCAAAATAACAGGGGTTGGCAAATGAAACACTTTCTCAGATCCACGGAAGGGCCAAGGAAGTGGGAAGAAATTAGGTGCAATAGAGCAGCACATATGTACTGTGTAACTTTTCTAAACAAAATTGAAACCTTCCTCTCAGAAGTAGGGGGAGACAGAAGGGGGCAACAAGGGGAATTTTTGCTTGTTTTGTTTTTTTCATTTCAAAAAAATCAGCTTTTTAAGCCATTTTACAATACTGAAAAATTGACAGTGGGTTGGTGTGGACCAAATAGGTTCATTTATTGTCTACATGACATTTGGATTTGAGGATAGCACAGAGGGGCAGGCCAGACCTCCTGTTAATCGTTTTGCCCACTCCAATGAAACCATGAAGCCATGCCCATATGGCAGGCCTGCCCAAAGTTCGGCCCAGAGGCCAAATCTGAGTGGCCCATGGCTGGCTGGCCTGCCCCTCCCTCCCCCTTCTTCACCCCATTTAAAAAAAAATCTGCCGACACTGACACTGCTGGGAAGATTGAGGGGCTGGGTGGGCTGGCCGACCGGTGAGCAGAAGCTTGTGAGGCTGGGTGGGTGGGCGAGGGGGCGGGCCACCACCACCAGCACCGCTGGGAAGCTTGGGTGGCTGGCCGGACGGGCAGTCTGCCGCCACTGGCACCACAGGGGATAGTGTGGGGGTGGGCAGGCCAGCGGGCCTCTGCCACCAGCATCACCGGGAACCTTGTGAAGCTAGGCACGCGCACGCAGGGCAGCACACAGACAGACCACCTCCACGAGCATAGCCAGGAACATTTTGAGGTTGGGCACACGTGTGGGGCAGTGATTGGGCGGGCCGCACCACCGGCACCGCTGGGAAGCTTGGGTGGCTGGCTGGACGGGCAGTCTGCCGCCACCGGTACAGCAGGGGAAAGTGTGGGGGTGGGCAGGCCAGCGGGCCGCTGCCGCTGCCAAGGAGCTTTGGGGTGGGCTGGCGGGCGAGCCGTCGCCACCGCTGGGGAGCTTGGGGGGGTGCAAGGTTGTACAGATCGCCTCTTCCAAGGGGTGACCTGTGGCCACGGCTCCCTTTGCTTCCTTTGGTCCCCACCTTCCTTCTTTCCTCCCTCCCTTGGTCCCCACCTCCCTCCCTCCCTTGTTCCCCAACTTCCTTCCTTCCTCTCTTGGTTTCCACCTCCCTCCCTCCCTCCCTTGGTCCCCGCCCTCCTTCCTGCAGGTGGGGTTGCAAGGGGTCAGTGGGTGGGACTAATGGGTCAGTGGGTGGGGCTTGCAGTGGGGTGGCAGGGTTGGGGAGCAACTGGCCCCTGGCACATTATCAGCCACCAAATCTGGCCGTCCTTACAAAAAGTTTGGCCCTATGGAGTCTGAATACTGTACAAAGAGAAGAGGGAGGAAACCAGTATCTTGTTTTTGGGCAATGTAGCAATGTAGTTCTTAGTACTTATAAAATTAATTCTGAATAAAGGACCTTCCTCAGTCAAAAACAATGTAGTGTTGAGTAACATCGTAATTTTGTGTGTATTCTCTGGAATAAGCCTCTAATGTCTTCAGTTGGACTTACTTCCAAGAACAGGAGAGAGTTCAGTACTTATCTAGAAGTTTATCCTGTTGAAGCCAGTGGGTTGGCCTCTGAGCAGACATAGGTTAAGATGACACTGTATGCAACTGGAGCTAGTGCCATGTGAGACTTCAGATTTGCTGATTTATAATTCAGTGTAAAATGATGCATGTCATATAAAAGTGTGTGTGTGTGTGTGGGGGGGGAATATAACATTTACTTCTGTGTTTAGCAATGTGTTTATCATAAAAACTTATATTTAATTAAATAAAGTAGGAAAATGACCTAACTAGACTCAAATGGCACTCCAGCCTTTATGTGCTTAATGTGACAAGAGGAGGAGCTACACCTGCCTCAAAGGGTAATATTGTTAGGTACCTTGATTACTGACTAAGTCTGGATGGTGGTCTCATGTTGTTCATAAGGGATCAGGAGACGGAAAGCTTAGTTTGAAAAATGATTGCTACAAGATGTAAACGTTTATTGTTTTATGGATTAATGTTCTTCAGCTTTGATATGGTGAGTAAAAGCATTTTGATCTTAGTCATTAAGTGAAGTGTAATACTGTGCAATTGATGTAATTTTCAATTAATTAGTGAATTATTTCTTCGTATTGCATTGTCTGTATATTGTCCTTTTCTAGAATCATGCAACCGAAAGATACATCTCTACGGTAATTTTAGAATGATAGCAGCTCCACCTACAAACAATTTTAAAAGCATATTCTAGTTGTGGAATGTTTTGATTATGTTATAAAATTAACATAGAGGTGCATGCTGACTGTGGTCTTAATAATGTTTAATTTTGATTGATGCAATCTCACACTCATTAGAATATGCCATAAGAAAAGCCTAGCTTTGTGATTTTGTGCATTGTTTGTGTATTGTGTGCTGTTTGGCGACTTGGGTATATTCATTCATAGCATGTTTTCTGCTGTGATCTTCCATATAACTCATCAAACCAACCAGATAATTTATTTTAGTGAATCCAAACACTCAGGTTTAACTGGAATGTGAATCAAGACCCTTTATATTTTAGCTTGGGGAAAAATTGGATCTGATGCATCAGTAATTGCAGACCACAACATGGCGTGCGTTGGTATGTTGTATATCCTTCTTCACATTAAAATCCACATCTTACCATTAGGGTTTGGATGAGTGACACAGTACCTGTGGGAATCTACATTCAGATGAGCAGCTACATCAACAGTATGTAACAGAAAGATGTTTGTGTATGTGGATATTTCTTATAAGACCTGAGCGATTATAGGGACAAAACCCTCACAAGTAAAGCAAATTATGTGCAGGCAATATTTGTTTTTGGCATTCCATTCTGTCAGCAGTTGGAAAATTGTTCTTTTAGGTTAATAGGCAGATTCAGGAAGGAAGGATAAATTAGTAATGTGATCTGCTCAGCTATATCAAATCCTATAATAGGTCTGCAATTGATATGTGTGTGTGTATGTGCGTATAGCTATACAGGGAACCAGTTTGTGCTATGCCTGTAATGCTCTTATTTCCCCAAAGCTCATAATTGGACATGACAGTAAAACCCAAGGAACACATTGGAAGTTAATTCTGAATAAACTACTTGGACTTTGCCATTAGGGGAAAAATGAAATATTTTCATTATGATACTAATTGGCTAAATTTTCTTTTACAGATCATTTCAGCTAATACAGGTAAAATATGAAAGATATTCTCATTTACAGTTTATTTTAAATGAACATGAGGATGCAATGAAAACTTATCTCTAGTAGACCTTATAGAACTCCATAAGGTTGGAAATATTTCCATAAATATGGCTTACTCCAATTTATACATATATTACTCTAATTATCAACTGTCAAGCAGAAGTAATTGATATTTGCAAATCACATATATTAAATTCATAATGTTAATAAAGTGTGACATGTATATGTTGGAGTGAGAGAGAAGAACAGGATGGCAAAGTAAAAATTTATCTTTAAAGTTCTAATTGCAAAATCACTCCACAATAAATTTGTTGGCCATTTAAAGGGCATAAGAACCTAATCTAGTTATTTGCACTTGTTTGATTACATGCTGTGCTACTAATGGAATTTTTTTACTACAATTAGTATAAATGCTAAGATTTTTAAATATAGTTGTTACTAAAACAAGAAAATAGTACAATACGTGACCCTTAAATGAAAATATTGAAATATCCCCTTCTTTTTAACTTACTCTGGTTCTCATGTGACACTTGAATTGAGCCGACCGTTGTTTATTATATGTTTTTGAAAGTATAATTCCCAAAAGAGAAAGAAGATAATATTGGAGGAATAATCCACTGGGTTTATGCTGTTTACTTGGGGTGATAAGGTACAAGAAGCATACATCAATCTGCTCATATTTTGGAGTGGCCATCTGTGATGTGAATTTTTTTCCTTTCTAAGTACAGTTTCCCCAATTTATTTATTTATTTATTTATTTATTTATTTATTTATTTATTTATTTATTTATTCATTCATTCATTCATTCTTACAAGCAGCTGTACAGGAAAAGCAACATAGCAGTTTATACTCACTGTAGAAAGTAAAACAACTTATTCCAGCCAATTCTACCTGACTGAAGGAAACTGTGCCTGTTCGTAAAGGAAAGGAAGTTGCCATTGAAACCCATTTGTTAAAGAGACAGATCCTGCCTACAACAAAATATTACTCATAACTCTGTCCCCTGTACAGTGTTGGGCTGCTACTCAAGTTTTCTCCTAGGAAACTCATTCCTTGATTAGATATGCTCCACCAAAACTCATCTTAACTGGGAAAAACTGGATAGGGGACCATGATTGCCACCCCATAATTGTGATTCTATGCTGTCCACATGGACTAAAAACAAAAGTAGGTGATTAAGCGTTCAGAACATGGTAAGGCTGAAAGGTAGAACCCTCTCTTCAATCGATAATATGTACTGTATAATAAAAACATTACCAAAAGGGAGCAGGCACAATCACTTGCATTCATTTAATGAGGAAAATAACTTCAAAATTTATCATCAGTCATTAGTATATGGCAAATACAAAAGTGGAACAGGTAACACCTTTAGGCTACTAGAAAATTAACAAAAATGTTGCTAATATTTCGGGGGCAAAAACCCCTTCCTGAAAGCAGTAGGTTATAACATGGCAAAAGATGGATTTGCCAGGAGTTATTATTTAGACGTAAGGTCCTTGGCAATATGGAAAAAAGCCAGGCAGTTTCTTAGTTGAGGCTTGGAGCTTGGATGTTCTCAAGCTGTATCCGAAATGAAGGGAAGGAGGTGTTTGTATTGTCCCAGTCCTTCTAAAGACATGTCACGGCCGGTGCGTCCATTAAGGCGAACTAGGCAGTTGCCTAGGGCGCCAAAATGGAGAGGGGGCGCTGGCCAGCCTGCTGCCCCGCCGCCCCTCGCCTAGGGCGCAAAAAACCCTAGCGCCGGCCCTGGTCACAGCTCACATACACACATTCACATTTCTCCTCAATGGGGCTCATTGAGGCACTTCGAGGTATCACCTGTTCCACTTTATTTGGTTTTTGTGATGGCTACACGGCTCCTCAGCTTGTTTTGCTTCAATAGTATATGGCAGTTAGAGTCACTGCACAGCAATGGGAACATAGTATTAACAAAGCACTTTCTGTGAGTGTTTGATCCATATTTTGTCATTCATACAATGGCCTGTACACCAGGAGTGGGCCTTTATGCTCCCTAGGGCCGTCCAGTGCCATGTAAGCTGCCAAAGTCTGGCTGGCCTTGTTATACTCACTGATGTGTCCACAAGCCCTATGGAACTTAACAAGTCTTACTTTTCAGCAGGCATGCATACTCATTGTACGTCTTACAATTATTTTGTAAGAAAGGCCAATATTATTATTATTACCAGTTTAATTTTATGGTTAAGGAACAAGGTACTGTGGCTGAAATAAGAGGATTTGTTTAAACCAATCTAGTGACGTCTGGTTCAGGTCACATTTTAACCTGGGACATTCATGGTTCACCCCTGAGTATGTCACTGCACTAACGCTGTAGCCATACATATACTGTACAGTTTTTTCTATACTCAGAACTGACCTGAATTAACTTCAGTGGAAGTTACTCCAAGGAAATGAAGTCTAGGATTACAATCTAAGGTTTAAAGTAGACCAATAAAATCATTTACTTAATTGTTGATTCACCACTGAGGAACTGATTAAATGGATTTACTGTAGGTGGGACTAGAAATTGGATTCAGGGCTTCTTCTCCATTGCCCAATATGTCTCCAAAACTGAAGTAAGTACCTATGTTTCTTTTTCTGGTTGCTCTTTCTCAAACTCAGGAGGACTAGATTACCTTCTTCCACATAAGGAACTGAATCAGAGAAGTGGCCACCCTAATACCTTAAAACTAGAGTCAGTTTTAACTTGGTGGAGTGTTGAGAAGTATATGTTAAGTAGTCTCTAGACTTGTAGGCAGTGTCTTTTTTTTTTTTTTGACAGCTCAGATGGAAGTTAAGTCTGATATGTTTATACATTTTTTCAGCATTCACAGTCTCTATATATGATGTGACCTCAAGAACTATTTATCTCCGATGGCCCAAATTTCCCGGAGCTTTTTCTTATAGAGTCACGGCAACACCTACCAACACTGTGGGCCACTCTTCATTGGTCTCCTTCAGTGATGTCACCCTTCTAGGCAATCTGGTGTCACTGGCTCCCAACACAGTCCACATTGTAAAGATAGAAGCCATGGATAAGAATGGAGTTATACTGGCTGAAGCACAGACAATGCAGTTAACAGGTTAGTAAAGGACAGCTTGTTGCCATGAATTGGTTTTATCTGTTTTTAGTTCTTGTTTTAAAAACATTGTAAGCCACCTTCAGCACATTTTTTGTTTGTTTGTTTTGTGGAGAGGCAGAGTGTATATGTAATACACAAATACATAAATAATGGTTGACAGGGAGGAATATCATCTTTCCCATCCTGGCCTCAAGTAACTTCCTTGCTTCTATGGATGGTCTTTTTGTAGTTCACTCTTCTTCCAGAGAGTAGAAGCTTAATCACTGATCAATGTGTGACCTCTAGAAGTCAGTGGACTGCATCTCCCATTAATCCTTGTCAGGCGACACAGTAGGGAGGCCTGTGGAATTTCATTCATTCATTCATTCATTCATTCATTCATTCATTCATTCATTCATTCATTCATTCATTCAATTTATATACTGCCTATCTGGCTACTAAGTCCACTCTGAGGGATTTGCTGCCCAATATCCCTTGGCTTGGTGTGGCACACTTCAGGCTGCCCATTTTAAGAGTTGCAGATGTGACAACTGGCGATGATCATCTACCTGTTTTGTTTATTTGCTGCTGTGTAAACAGTATACAATCACTGTTCTGGAAATGAAAAGGGAAAAAATATTTCTGTCCTTATCCCTTTACAGTATTACCCCAAGTAGAGAGTTAATCATTTGAATCCAGCACACAGTTGGCATGCAAAATATCTCTGGTTCTATGCCTGGCATCTTCATCTCAGGCTGGGAATAAGCGCTGCTTAAAATCCTGGAAAGCCAGCGGGGCAAGAGGGACCTAGTATGTCCGACGGATGGTTGCATCAAAGCTTTTTCAGAGTTTTTAATGCTGCTTTTTGGAACCCCTTTTCCTATATGTCATTAATGGTATAGAAACAAACTGCACTCTCTACTGTATCCAATAAAATATTCTTCTGCCACGTTTAGGTTTTCACTGTTAATCCCATTCATTTACTTTTATCAAGCCGAAAACAGATATTAAATGAACTCTATGCTTAATGACGATCTGAACCCACAAAACAGTACAATCTACAATGGAGGTATAAAATGAAGTGAAATGAACTTATCTTCCTGTTTATTTGGTTTTAAATGTCTGCTTGGATGAAGTTCTGTATGTTTAACCTGAATGCAGATACATATTCATTTGGGGGAGATTCCCCCACCCCAGTGAAATAAGTATGTAATGGATTAATTGAAGGAAGAGAACATCTTTACATTATTGTTTACTTAATGTTTCTGAATTATTTCTACCTGAAGTGGTTAGGATACTTAGAAACGGGGGGGGGGGTGGGGAACATAGCTGAGGAGCTGGCTGTCTTACACTGAGTGAAAGAATGCCTTGGCCTTAGACAATGAGAATATTGTTCAGAAAGAGATCATTTTGCCTGCACAAGAACAGCTCCTGTAATGTGGCCAAGATATCTGAAAAACTGCTTTTATTTTATTTTACTTTATTGTTCAATTTCTGGCTTCAGTGTACAGATTTACTGTACATTTTGGATTCATTGGGTTTTTTTTTAATTTTCAATTTAAATCTCACACCCACCTATTTTGTGAAATTTTTCTCATTATGCCCCATCCTATTTAGCTTTACCAATGTATTTCCAAACCTCTTACAACTGAAAGAGTGTTATCTGACTTAGAAACACAAACGACTAGAATTAAAATGTCCCTCATTTTCCTCTTGTACAGTGATGTTATCAGGGCAGGAGATGGGAGAGAAATTAATGACCTTGGGAAGACTTGTAGGCCCCACTCAGCAGTTTGAACTGGAAGGTCCCCATATGCAGCTGAATAGATTACAGCATTTTAAAGTAAGCGAAGTAATATACAGTACTTTACTGTGATGCCAGTGACATAAGATCTTTTTGGTCCCAGGTTTAAAATTACCTAAGTTCACTACTAACATCACATTTACTTGTACAATGTTACTAGTTATCCTTTGAGGAATAAGGAATATAACTAGTAGTCACAAAGTTACTTTTGGGGGGGCAACAGGAAACACCCAATTACAATAAAAAGTTACCTTTAAAGGGCATTTTTTACAATCATCCTTCAAGGGTCTGTGACAGTGCATGAGAAATTGCTGTGCTTCAGGGTCACTGCATTCTGATTTGGCCAGTAACTAAACACAGGTATCAAAACAAAGGACTTGTATCAGCTGTGCTGTTGTTAATTTTTAGCCTGGTAATTCACATTACATCCTGATAGCTTTTTCAATTGCCACTTCGTCTGTTATCTGTATTCTCATCTGGTTATGGGACCATGTGCAAGCACAACAGACATTTAGTCTTATTCTTATGTCTGAGGAAGTGGATTTCCTCCACAAAAGCTCACATAGCAGTGAATCTTTGAGGTGCCGCAATGATTGTCTCTTGTTTTTCTGTTGTCCAAAAGAACACACAACGTTCCTACAGGTGTACTCTCCTTATGTACCCACCAGAATCAGAATGAATACAATTACTGAGGGCAGGCATAGTGTTCTATAATGTTTCAATTTATGTGTTCTGGTTTAAAATCATTAAAGAGAATGGTCACTCTTAAGCTCAGACTAATCAGTCACATTCAGCAATTCAGAGCCATGCCCTTGAATGCTGACATGCCTGTTCATTTCGAAATAACCGTGCTTGCCTCCTCCCTTTTTTTAAGCTCCAGAGATTCCTGTTATTGAACAAGCTTATTCAAAGCTGAGCAGCAGCATCACAGTGGAATGGGCAGCTGTCCCAGGAGCATCCGGTTACCTGCTGACAGCGCAGGATGGAGAGACATCCATTGAAACAATAGTCACAAATTCACCAGGCACTGTGACGGGACTGAAAGCTGCGACACTGTATAAAATTACCATCCGATCTCTAAATGCTGGAGGAAGAAGTCTGCCATCACCTTCTAGAAAGGCAAAGACAGGTGCATTTTAAATCTTTTCTCTTACATTTATTTATTAACAAGATTTTTTAGCCGCCCCACGACCAAGAGGTCTCTGGGCGGCAGATGCTACTAGATATTAAATGAGACATTTACAACTGTCTAATTGTGTCAGTCTTACTTCTAATCTGGACTCAGAAGAAAAACTACCAGTATATTTGTCTCAGAATGGGAATGTCCTTTTGTTGACCATATTAAACCCTTCTGATGCTTTAGGTTATCACAACTCAAGTAAACCATCTCCCAATCTCTAGCTGTCCATGGGACAATGCCTTACCGTGCTGAATTTGCCACCACCAGATGTGATGATGCCCCCATATAATCAGTGGCTTTAAAGGGCCTCTAAACCAATTCATGGTGAAAAGCTACTAGTCTTGCCAGCTACACATTTTCTAGGAACAGAGGCAGCATATATCTTAAACCATTTAGCAGAATACAGTTATGTGAACAAAGGAGTCATTTACTTCCCTTATGCCCTCTTTGTGGAGTTGCTCCAGGGGCAGCTGTTTAGCCCTCACAGTAAACAGAATGATGGATTAGATAGTGTGCTATATGACCCTGCAGGGCATATAGATGCTCATTTCACAATAAAGTTCATATGTGTCTAGGCCTTCCTAGAAAGTGAAGAGTGGTAAGTATTGTTCAAATCCAGAGGCATCTGTTTTCTTGTACTTATCTCTGTGTCCTTTAGTTAGTATCTCTTTGAAGCTACCAGAGAAACTGTCATCAATTTGCTGGTGACAAGTTGTTTCTATGGTTGGAGTCCTATTGCCATAGATTGTCTTTCTGACCCCAAGTTCCTGAGGCTGCTGTGGGATGTCTTTTGCCATGGGAAAGATGGTGGTATCACCATTCAAGAATCTCCTGCAGTTCCCAGTGGATTCTCACAATGAAAGAGATACTCTATAACCATGGGGGCCTTCAGAGGGGAATTGGGATTTTTATTTTTTTAATCACTACGGATTATGACATCAGCCTTACATGGCATGTGTGGAATAGGATTTTGACCTGTTTTGTTCTTCTGAATCCTATTTGGATGTTAACTCTCTTTCTGTAAATGAGTTCCTTTGTTGTGAATTACTGTCTGCTGGAGAGGGAGGAGCCATGTAAGCATTGAACTCTTAACTGAATTTCAAAATAATGGTGAATGAATTGCAGCTGTTTTGTCACATGTCCTTCACACTTGGTAAATGTGTGTACAGTGGTATCCTGACTTAAGAGCAGCTCGACTTAAGAGCAGAAAACTGTTGGCATTTTAACTGGCACCTTACAAATTTTAGATATGGTCTGCTCGACTCACAAATATTTTTTTCCATTTTTGATTTTTTAAAACTTATTCAATTTTTTTAGATAGATACCCTGACTTAAGAGTAGTTCAACTTAAGAGCATGCATTCAGAATGGATTAAATTCGTAAGTTGAGGTACCACTGTATATCTGTTTGGCACTCATGTGTGCATGCATGCATCCAAGCTCAATTAAAAGGCAAGCTTAATGTTACTCATTAAATTCTTGCCTATGGCTGCACAGAGACAAGATCCAATTAAACTGAGACCTAACATTTATTTGCTTCTTCGCAGTGCTTGCTGCGCCAGTCTTAGCAGCACATTCCCCAAGTTATGACAATATTGTAGTAAGCTGGAAAGCTGTACATATGGCCGTCGGATTCTTTGTCTCCATCATGAGATCAGATGGTTTGGGTGGCATGTTAAAAGAAAACACCACCAACGACTCCCTGACATTCTCTAGCCTAGACCCAGGAACTCTCTATACCATCAAGGTGCATGCGTGGGATAACAATGGAATACCTGGCGATGACTTCACCTACAACCAAAGAACAAGTAAGAGGCCTAACAGAAAATAAAACAAATATATTATGCTGATGTGCGGGCAGATCGCAAGGATTATAATGGTACAGGAAAAAATTTTCAATTCACTTCTCATAGATTTGATAATGAGAAGTATTTTGTGGCTATTTTGTGTTTAATGCTCCTGAGTAAATTTGCATGGTGTATTAGAGATTCGCAAAGAGGAGTGAAAACATCATCTGCTTACATGATTGAAACCAAACCTTTCATGGAGTTTTAAAGCAAAATTAATACAGTGGAACCTTGACTCACGTCATTAATCCGTTCCAGTGGTCTAGACTTAAGTCAAACATGACTTAAGTCAAATGAACGTTTCCCATAGAAAGTAATGGGAAAGCGGATTAATCCGTTCCAGATGATGAAAAAGACCCTCGAAAACAGCAATTTAACACACGTTTGACTGGGATAGGAGATTACTTCTGGGGATGTAAATGAAATGTCTCTTCAAAGAGAGGAAGAGGCAGTGGAATTATAGTCCACAAGTTATATGCCTCCACTTTTTAATGTTCATAGCAACAATGTCTAACATTTAAGTTTAACTGATTTTTAACCTGACGTTCCAAGTTCTGAACAACTCTATGCTTACCATTAGAGTCCCACAACTGTACAGCTCCCCAACTAAAATGTTTCCATTGTGGACCAGACTTCTGCAGCCAGATTTTTTACAAGACTGAGCCGACTGTCTAACCAGCGAGGCCAGCCATGAGCTCCGGGCCTTCTTCTCCTCCGGCAGCAGCGGCGGCTTCGGTGAGGCCGAGGACCAGCTCCAGGTGCTCTGAGCTGGCCTCGCCGAAGCCACCGCTGTCGGAGGAGGAGAAGAAAGCAGGAGCAGTTTGGAGTCGGCAGCCGCGATGCTGGGTTGTGGCTGCTGCCCAATTCCGGTGCCTTGCGCCGGGGCTCCGAGATGTAAGTCAAAGCCTGCGACTCAAGTCAAACAGGCCCCTTCTTGCTGCAAGTCAAATATGATGCAAGTCAAGCAGTATGTAAGTCAAGGTTCCACTGTATTAGAATTACTGATCATAGTGAACAAAAATGCTGTTCTGTGGAGTTTTTACTGAAATAATTTATATACACACACATATATATTTGATCATTACAGGGCCTCAAGCTCCAGAAGATGTTCAAGTGGTTTTTGATAATGGAGCTTTGGAAATGACTGTTTCCTACATGCCGTCAGGAGGAGCTTCTAGTTACACCATTGCAGCCTTCAGTGGCACTTCCAAACTGAACTGCAGTACGGCTTTCACTTCTTGCACTATCCCATCACTTGAATGTGGGGCTGAATATTCCCTGTCTGTTGTAGCAAGCAATGAAGCTGGTTCCAGCAAGCCCACGGAGACTGTGGCTTTCAAAACTGGTACGTGAACACCAGCAGTCTATATCTAGAATACAGTACATTTATTTATTTATTTTTAAAACGTATATGCCGCTCACTGCCCAAAGGTCTCTGGGCGGCTTACAATCAAAATAATTAAAACAGTTAAAACATAAACTATCAATAAATAATTAAAACAATAATAAAAACCTTACACTAAAATCATTACACTAAAATTGCCATCAGAGGACCCACAATCTATATTGTATCAATTAAAAAAACTTATGGAACAGAAAAGTTTTTACCTGGTGCCGAAATGTCATTAATGTTGGCACCAGGCGGATCTCCCTTGGGAGGGCATTCCATAGCTTGGGGGTAGCTGCTGAGAAGGCCCTATGTCTACCAGCCATTCCTCTCACCTCCTTGAGGGATGGCTCTTTCAAGAGGGCCCCCTGGCTCAATCTTAATTGCTGAGTAGGTTTATATGGCAGACATTTCCCTTCACCTTGGTGCTGTTCACAAGTGTAAGCACTACTGTCCCCCCACCCCAAATAACATATTCAGCCCACGAGAATGTAAATGACACCAGGGGTTCTGCACAAGCAAACCCAGTCCTAGCATCACCTCCACTCAATATGCCCTCCAATTTTTGTGCACACTGCATGTGCCCCCCCACTCCCTGTGGGTTCTGTTGTGACCAACACAAACATTGCCACTTGCTGGTGTACAGGGGAGGAAAAGTCCTGCACAGAGGGCCTGGAAACGTGCACACATGCCTTAGAGGGAACACTGGCTCCATTTCTTATTGTTTAGTTTCCATCTCCCCATGTAATGTTACAAAAAGCATTGTTCTTTAAAGTAACTAGCTGCAAATAATTGATTACTGAATAACTCTTCACCACCACCCTCATTGAAGTTATCCTTGCAACTTGATGGGCAGTAATGTAACTCTTAGAATAACTAACTTGTTACATTTATAGTTTTAGGGTGGTGGTCTTTCTAAGTGGTAAGGAGAGATGCCGCATGGCCCAAGTATTATCTTCTGCTCTCACTGCTACCTTATGCTTTGTTGTGCATACTCCTCCTCACACAATCAAAAGGGGGCCAGGAAGTGAACAGGTTAGGAGGCCATAGCATTCAAAATTTCAAAAAGCAATTGAAAAGTAAACAAATAAGAACTTGCAAGAAATGGGAAAACAATTGTAGTTACTTTACAGTTGTTTTCGTCAGTATCAACCATGGGGGCGGGGTTGTACTGGGACAGTAATTTTCCAAGCTCTGGATAAATTAGAATGTATCTTTGTTGGATATCTGACTTTTTAGTACCTTGTGCTCCAGAAAGTATAACCATTGAAGAAGATGAGCCAGGCAACTTGGCAGTATCCTGGTCTGACGCTGATCTCAGTGATTACTATGTGGTCTTTGTGAAAAGTGATGATGGCTTGGAGGTACATTGCAACACATCACGTACTTTGTGCCACTTCCAATCGGACTGCGGTTTCACCTATTTCATTAGCGTATTTGCCTATAATAAAGCAGGACAGAGCCCCTTGGGTGACATATTTAACTATACTACAGGTAAGCACCCATGTATTTATGCATGCCCCTTTGATTAATCTTGGCTGGCATTAGACAAAACTCTGAAAAAAGTTTTGAGTTGCAGAATGGGTATGTTAGAATAGGATTTTCAAAACACGTCATTTAAGTTAAAGTCACCAATGTGGGCTTGTGGCTGCCAAGTGCTGCATCCTGTCTACGAAAAGGAAAACAACACAACCTTGAGTGCGGCGGTGTAAACTTTGACAGATAGGATTCTTTTATCCTTATTACCGGGAGATTTCCTGGTAGTCCCTGATTCAAATAGTAACCAGGTCCAAATTGTCTTAGCAGACAAATTCTTAACAATAAGTCATCTACTGTAAGTGTTCTCAAGATATCTGTTGTTCAAATGGAGACTAGTTCGAGTCAGTAGTTTTGAGTAGGGTCTTAATAAACCCCTTATTACATAATCTAAGATAATAGCTGCAGTAAATGGGTCACCAGTTCTCTTCTTTGTTGTATTTTCATGATAATACAAAGAGGAAGCCTCCAGCTCCCATTTCTGGAATCCCTGATTCGAAAGCCCTGTCGCTGTGTTTTCACTTTCAAGATAGACTGTGTGAGAAAACATTTAGTCTGCTATCTCTAATATCCTATTTAAAGTTACTGTTGCATCCCTCTGTTTCTTTTTTTAGCACCTTGCTGCCCCAGTGATTTTAACCCAGTGTTTGTATCTAGTGACACAGTGCAGATTGTCTGGTCTCCTGTCCGTGGTGCTGAAATGTATGAAACCAAAGCCGCTGACTGGCCGAATGAGCTGTTGTGCAACGACACTGCAACAGTTTGTACACTGTCTGCGCTGCAGTGCAATACTCAATACAATATAACTGTCTATTCGTTCAGTGAAATCCGGGGCAGCAATACATCCTGTGCATCTAAACATGTGGCAACAGGTATGGTTCTGGTTGGAATGTTTTTTGACAAGAGTTCAGCCTTTCAGCTCACAAGGGATGCTAGTCATACATTGGAAGTATTAAAACTACTACTACTCTAGGTAAATTTGCCATGGCATGCTATTTTATGCAGACAGGAAGTCAGTGGAATAGTAATGTTCATAAGAGATTAGGTTTCTTCCACTTGAATATACTGTATTGGCTGCTTTACGTGGACTTTCTGTCCCAAGCTATCTACCCATTGTTGGACCTCTTGTTAAAAGATCTTGGACTGGGATGCTCAGTCTTAAAATCATTTTGTGTATTTAGAGCAATAATGTCAGGGGAAAGAAGTCTATTTATTTATTTATTTATTTAATTAATTTATTAAATTTATATATCGCACCATCTAGCAACACAGCTACTCTGGGCACAGGATAAACTTTGTTCTGAAATGCTTATAGATCTGACCTTAGAGGAAAGAATATATGATGGGGATCTCACTGGGATTGCCTTTGCTTACCATAACATCTTTACTTAAAAAGCAATTTTTTAAGCTGGAGGTGGCATGCTGAATTCATATATGGTTGCAAATATTATCTTTACTTAAATACATATATAATCCTTGTACAGTGGACCCTCGTATAACAGTTTGTATAACATAAAATCTGTACAACATAAAAAATTCCAGAGATAGGGGAAATTTGCAGAACAGAATTGTCTGTGGTGTGAATCCATACAACATAAAAATGGTCGTGATTAGGGATTACTCTGTTTTCAATGCATTCCTATGGGAAATTTGTATAAAGGAAAATTTGCTTAACATAATTTCATTTGGAATGAATTAATTCCGTTATACAAGGTACCACTGTACAATGAAGTGCTTAGTCTTAAATAAAATTCCAAAAGCATCAGGGCCACAAGAATATACTCCATATTATTCCAAAAGACGTGTTGGCATTGAGTTTAAAATGCAAAACTGAATTATGGTCATAGTATTTCTGCCCATGTTTTGATCAAGAATAGCATTCAATAAGATCAATACTGCATTGTGCCAGTGTATTGCTTTTCAGCATCAACAGGACTTTCATGTTCTCTTCCTTCCGACAATCCTATGCATCGTCAAAAAATGTGCTTCAAAGGGTTTCCTAGCCCACGGAGCACAGCTTAAACATGCCCAGTGTCGTTAACAGGTTCTGCCTTCTGCCTCCACCTATTATGAATCTAAAAGCTATAAAGCATGGAATGGCTGGGGGCGGGGTTTGAAATGAGCAGTGTGCTTCCCAACTGTAGTACACATGGCCATCTAAAGGGTTGACTCCTATAATCCTATTCAGTCCAGCATCAAATATTACTCAGCTGTAGCATTTGCATTGTTTAAAATCAGCAGAGCTCAGGGTTACTTCCATTTTCAGTACTTTTAAAGTTAGTAGGGGGCCTTCTTAATCATAATCAGTGGAACGAACTGGTTTGGCAGGCATCTAATGTACTAAAATAGCACAGTGATTTGTGGCATTGAGAGTTTCAACCCTGAGCCTATGCATGGAGATCTGTTCAGCTCCACAGCCACAATGATTGCTTTCTCTGCTCAGACAAGACAGCAGCTGTAAAGAAAAACACCTGAACCGCATGTTTACAATTAGGTCATTAGCAACTCAAATTAAATCCTCTGCCAATGTTAGGCCAGATGTTTCTGGACTGCAAATTCCATCATACCCAACCATAGGTCATGCTGGGTATGGCATATGATAAAACATCCTGAAAAGACTAGCAAGCCTGAATTAAGCCCATTACAACTGACTATGTACTGTGCAATGCCTGTTTATTTTTATGATTCTAAAGCACATCCATGGAAAATCTTACACGATATATTGGGGAAGGAAGATCTCCCTGCAAGGGAGCCAACATTTGAAAGATAATACCTCAAAAGATGTGAATTTACAGTATATGATACTGGGCTTTAATAAGATTGCAGACCACTTTTAATGATCTGCAGTTGTTCTAATGTAACACAAAGGCCACAAACAAGAACATAGTTTAAGTCTGCTCTGTCTAACATCTTTCAGCTCCATGCAGTCCGGAAATAATAAGTGTCTCAAAGGATGCTCTTTCTGTCATTAGCGTGAATTGGCATGCCAATAATGATGAGGCAACATATATGGTCACTGCTAAAGGAGAAGCAGGAAAATGGCACTGCACAAGCTCTGGAAATTCATGTGCTATCCATAATCTTCCCTGTGGGTTCCTCTTTTCTATCAGTGTTGTAGCCATTACAGATGTGGGACACAGCTTGCCTAGTTACAGTGTTCCTTTAGAAACAGGTAAGTTACAACTTGAAATTGTTATAATGTACATAGCAGAGTTTTCCAATACACACCTTTCTTTATATCTACAGCCCTATATAACAAACTCTTCAGATGCTGAATCACACAATAAAACAGGTAAAAACAGTAGTAGGTACAAGAAAGATGCTCATTTCACTATTATAAAAATTTAAAACCTGGAGAAATGTGCTTTTCTGACACCAAGAAGTAAAGGTAACCAGTTACCCATGTTAGAGAAAACTAGTCTGCAAAGATGACTTCAAAATTCAGAGGCACATGGAAGGAGACACTCTAAGTCAACGCTGAAAAATATGAGCAAAAGGCCAGTTGCAGCTATTGGTGAGTTAGGTGACTTGGAAGTGCTGGATCCATCCCAGTAACGGAAAAGAATATTAAAGATGGACTCCCTGACCAATTGTTGATTAAATTTATTAAACTAGGTCATTTTAGTGTCTCCTTCAATGTCACAGGCAGCTCTGTAAATATACAGCTTGATAGTTACTTTTAATTAATAAAAATGACTGGAGAATGAGTTGATCAGTTCAGTGTGAAGGTTGAACTGAAGACGGTATCCACTAAAATAACACTAGGGTATCAAATTGAGACAAGCCAGATGAAACAGCCAAAACAATATTGACAACTTCTGAATCCAAAGGCAATGCAGCTTTCATGTAGAAGCTGAATTGGTCTCAATGTCTGACTACCATTGAACCCAACTGTTCTATTTGTGGTTATGGTTAGCCATCCAGAGTGCTTTGGGAAGCGGTACATTGAAGGAAAGAAGGAATCACGAACAACGTACATACAGTATTGCCAATACTGTCTGGATTTTTCCACTAGTATTTCACAAGTAGTATCTTGATATATTTTTTCAATGTGGAAACATGATTTTAAAATTCCATCAAATATGCCAAAATATATTACGTAGAACTAAACATTGCAAAAGCCGTAATCCTCTCCTTTCTTTTAAGCTCCTTGCTGCCCAGCTGATCTTGCAGTAACTGAAGTGACACAGTCTGTTGCAAACATCAGTTGGTCTGTTGGGACTGGTGCAAAGACATACATAGCAATTTTGGAATCATACAGAGGACAAGCCAGGTGTCATACACTCCAGAGTTACTGCCTCTTAGGATGCATTACGTGCGGAACCAACTACACAGTGTCTGTCAAAGCAATTAGTGAAACCGGTTTAACCTCGGATTGTATATACAGAGGATTTTCTTCTAGTAAGTATATGAAAAAGGAGTTTGTAAGATAGATGCACTGTACTTTTAAAGAAATATCCTGTTAAATACATAAATTGAAACATCCTGATGTCTGACAATGACCAGAATGAAGTTTGCAGGGGAATTTGAGGTCCTTACCTCTCCATGGCTCAGTAGGTTTTTAGGTCAACTCCCCTGAATAGTCTTAAATAATTACCGAGTGCTCCCTGTAAAGCCCTTCTCTTGAATGGGGCAAGTCAAGAGAAAATGGGACAGCCATCTGTCAGATTTGCTTTGACTTGGATTCCTGCACTGAGCAGGGAGCTGGACTCAATGGTCTTATAGGTCCCTTCTATCAGTTGTAATTGGGGCATGACAATCTTCAATGGGAGCAAGACTTTAAATTGGTAAGGGTCTGAAAGAATCCAATGCTGTAGAGCATCTGCCCTTTCTTCAGCTCTATTCTATCAGTATTGGTTACTGGCCTCCGTGTTCCTTTAAATCAGGCCTGCCCAACAGGTAGACTGGGGGGCTACTAGTAGCCCCTGAAGCGTTCAAAAGTAGCCTGCCAGCCATCAATAAAAAATGTGAGGGGATAAGTTCTCCACCTCTACCTCCCCCACCCCAAGGACCACCACTGCCCCAGCGCCCACTGTCTCAGCTGAATGGGGCAGTTCAAGGGCCATGGCACAGTCCCCTGCAATCCCTACTGGCCAGATGATTAGCATGCCATTGTCTCGTGACCAATTGAGTTGTTGGTGCCGAGCGGAGGAAAGGGAGTGGAGGGGACAGTGAGGGGCAGGGTCATGGGCGTGCCCACCTCCTTTGCATGCATGGTCAGTCTTACTATAGGAATGCATTGAAATTCGTTCCCTCCAGAAAGAATTGATTTTCACTGTGTTCCTATGGGAAACCGTTGCTCTACTTACAAATGTTTTTACTTATGAGCATATGCTCAGAACAGATAACATTCACAAGTAGAGGTTTTAGTGTAGTAGCCCTCAGGCACTTTGGGCCAGAAAAAGTAGACCTCGGCCTGTTCAAAGTTGGACAGCCCTGCTTTAAATCTCCGACAGGCTAGTGGGCTACCCTAAAGGCTTTTAAAAGTTGATCTCAATATATATACAACAGGGAGAGGCAACTGCAGTCGATGGACTGCAGTTTTTGGACTGCCAATCGTGAAACTCATTTGCAGACTAGTAATGGTAGGAATCAAAGCCAGTTATTCAGCCTTCTGCTGCTAGAGACCTCATGTTTTCAAATGGGAAGTTGAGAGAATTCATCCGAGGAGCACTGAGGCCATGGGACATGAAGTGCTGGACAGCTCAACAGCTCTGCTCTCTGGGAGCTCGATTCCCCAGTGTGCCTCCTTCGAGTGGGGCTGGGCTTGATAATTCACAGGGTCCCATACAGCCCTGCAGTTCAAAGATTAGACTGCACAGCTAGGAGTAAAACCAGTTGGGCAAATTATTTCATGGGTATCTCTTTTTGCTTCCAAGGCATTTTTACTGGTGTGCAAAGCAGAATGCTACTTCAGCTGATACAAATCCTATGCCGAGGTTTCTAAATGACAATTGTTGGCATTTAGGTAGTACAGCATAATCTTCCTAAGATATGCGATAGAATACTTTGAGATAAGTCATTCTGCTACACTTAAAAAATGCACTTCATTTTCACTTACAAATATTAACAATACTGGTGCTGTCTGACTTAAACGGAAAGAACAGAACTTGTATTCATAAGGCTATTGTGTTTTTCCTTTGCCAGGTGCCTGCTGTCCCTCTGGGGTTAAGCTATATAGACTGGGCAACAATGGCATACGAATATACTGGCGAACATCTGAAGGGTCAATAAGCTACAGTACAGATCTATATGGCTCAAAAGGAAATTTCACCTGTACTCCCAACACAAACCTGACATACTGTGACATCACTGAGATACCTTGTGGGGATGTCTATACAGTTGTGGTGTCACCTGTCACAGATCATGCAGGAGCAAAACTTGCATTCTGTCCTAAAAAGATATATTCAGGTAATGACCTCAAGTGCCCTGCTGTAAATGCTAAAGTAGAAAGAAACGTGTTACAGAAAATGTGACATAGATTTGTGGAACTTAACAATTCCTCCTCTTAGTCCCAATTTACAAATGACTGTCATGCAGAAACTACCTGAACAACTCTTCTTGGTGGCTGTTACAAAGTTGTACCATGCAGTATCTGTCTCCATGCCAATGTCCACCGTCACTCTCCAAATGACAGAACTGGATATGATCCTTTATACTGACCATGTATTCAGTCAATTCTAGTTTCTGCTTTCCTAACGCAATTACAAAACATTCATTCATCCCCAAAGTGCTCCAATAATACTTTGTAAATTGCACAATCGGGCACTTTTACTGTGAGGGCTCTCCAGATTCTTTTATGAGGAGGTGGCATATAAACATATAGTACTGTAAAAAGAATCTCCTGAAAAACTGTACTGTAATACCTGTGGCAAGCAAGTCCTGCAACACAGTGGGCGTGGCTTGGTAATGTATTTGATCTTACTAATGTAAAAGAAACATAGATTCATCTGAACCAAGTTTAGAGTTACTGATCTTTATCCACACAAACAACTGAATAGTCTTTATTCACAAAATTATTATAGCTCTATCCATTTTTGCTCCTCTTTAACCAAGCATGTTTTCATGGTGTCTTTGCATCTGCTAGTTTGTTTAAAGCTAAAATTCTAATGTCACTGTACAAAACCAACTGACCAGAAAGAATCAAAGATCAATTAGATTTTTTTCTGAATTATTCCAGGAAACTTTCCTTTGAAAGCACAAAATACTGTTTCCAATTTTTTTTTAGTATTCATCATTTTGTTTCCTTCTATAGTGACATGCTCTGGAAGTTCAGTAGGAATGGGTAAGTGAATGTGGCTATGCTCTCTTCCTGATCAGTCAAATAGATGTTACTTTTGCTAGAAGTCTCCTAAAATGTCGTTAGTATTATCAGAAAATCCAGTTTTTATAAGACCAGATCCTACTACAGTATTTTACAACTGAATCCTTTTGTAAAAAAAAAAATGTATCAAGGTCAAGAATATTCATCTGCAATCCGCCTAATTCTATATGGTTTGAGATACAATATAAAATTACGGATAATGTTTGTTTTCATATTTCTAACTCTGGCAATGTACATCTCAGCCTGAAACTATTAAAAACTGGTCTAAGCCTATATACCTGACGGCAGCTTTGGATTCAAAGTTGTTTAGCTAACATGCAAGTGGAGGAAATGAGCTAATCAAATGGCACCAAAAAGGAAAATAAGTAAAAACAGTAACAAAATCGCTGTCTCTTGCTCTTAAGGCTCAAACAAAAACATTTAGAAGTAGAGTTACATACAAGAGCTGGCCAAATTAAAATATCTGAGGCTTTCAGAAAAAAAAATCTGTATGGCTCTTCACAAAAACATCTCTTAGTACCAGTGTTTCTATGTGATTTAGACTAGTAGCATTATGGCCCTCCAGGCTAGTCCTTGCACATTTCAGATAGGGAACCACTTCACACCACTGTTTAACCTGAAATCCCCATTTTATGATAAAGTAAGTTACTACCAAGAAAGACTTCTCAGCCAGCCTAAATTAACTGGGTTCAAACTTTATAATTTCTCAGTGATTTACAGAGGACGAAGAAATGTGGATCACTAGGCACTACAGAGGGGAAAAAACTGAAAAAAAAAGCAGGTAAGACTATTACTGCAGACATCTTGTTTCGACTAAGATTTCGTATTTTCTGTACGGCGTGTCCTTCAGTTCCATGGTTGTTGTAATACTTTGTTCGCTCTCTCTACTGTATCCCTTCATCTGACTGCTTCAGCAGTCCAGCTGGTTCCTTCTGTTCCTTATGACTAATGCAATCTCCTCTTATTCTATTCCTAACAGAATAAGAGGCAAAAAAATTACCAGTTTTAAAACAACCAGCAACCATAAAGTGGAGGATGGGCAACTTTTCTTCAATTGCTCACTGAAGAGACTAAAATGTAGCAAAAGTGGCAAAAGTTTCTCAACCTGAACTCCACATGCTGACCTGTCAAATATTTGTAGCTGTTTTATTCATAGGCTATGCAATGTATACTCTTTAAGCTGATATTATTTAAGAAATAGATGCCATGGCAATGAACTGGGCATAGCCACAAATAAATTAATCCAGTCTTTATTCCAGAAATTTTATATTTCTTATACAGGTCACTAGAACAAATCTACGAAACACATATGAACCTCTGTGATATGATTTCGCTTTCGATACTGAATGTTGACATTATCTCACAAGTAACCAATGTTTTTAAAACACAGCTACTTAACTTGTGGCTAGAGGAAAATTCTTCAGCTCAAGCAATGATCACTCATCTTTGTAAAAAAAAAAAGGACATAAAAAGAACTGTATGAATATGTTTTAAATTAAATGTCTTTCACTTATAAAAAATTTTGGAAACTTGAAACTGAAGCTGGCTGAGTGACCTCCGTTTGTTTTCCTGCCTCTCCCTATTTAGTATTGCTTATCGCTAAGCCTTGAGTTCCTTCTTCAGAGAAAGGACTATGGTATATTTTTAATGAAATACTTTGGGATACTGTATTGAACATTTTTATGAGTAATATGTGAGTCAGCAAGTCTACGTGGATGTGACATATAGGCTTACTAATCTTAACAGTGGCCCTACAAGGTAGCATTGACTCCAGCACCAAAACACACCTCAGCAAAACATACCTTCCTTCCTTAAGTTGCTACCTCTTGAAAAAACTACTCTAAATGTAACACTTTTGAGTTTCACAAATAAAATTATCTTAAATGTTCTCCCAAGACAAGATGTACAAATGGACACAAGAATTCTAGAACTGTAACCTTTATGGACGTGGAATGCACACAAATACTTTAGATATAATACACGCTCAAGACCCATCCTTAAAAAGCTTCTGCCATACTGTTATGCAAAGCACAGCCATGCTGATTCAAAGATAGAAACCATAATTCCACATCTATAAAACAAAGTAGAATTAGTGGCAGTTTTATTGCCATATACAAATTTAACCAACATGGCAAACCATGCCGAAGGGATTAGAACAGTTTCAGGATATATGTACAGGTTGTACATAAACTCGAACAATTTTTTAAAAATGCACAAACAGATTTGCATCATGAATTTAACTAAACAAATGGGCTGGAATAGTCAACGCATTTAATGGGATTACAAAGGCACTTCCCTACTCAAAATATGAAATGATGATCTGCAGCCTAGAGGGAGGTTGAGTGCTCATCAACTACTGCACAATCTCAACTTCAAGAGAAAAAAAAAAGCAAGGATTTAAAACATTTATAGGATTCAATGTGATCCATTTCTGAACATTCATACAGTCTCGTCTTTGTTTTTAGATTGTTTTTCCTGAATCTCGCGTTCTGTACTTTGGCTCCTTTGATGATCGTGTTTGTCTGAGTGGTCCTTATCACTGTGGTCATGTTTATGAGAACGTTCTTTGCTTTTACTACGTTTTCGTGATCGCTCTTTGCTGGGGCTATGATCTCGTTTCCGGGACTTTTCGCTGCTATCAGTTCTTCCTCTGCTTCTGCTCCTACTTCGCTTATTTGATTTTTCTTTACTTTCACTTTTGTGTTTACCTGACTTCTCTTTACTCCTGCTTCTACTGTGCTTGCCTGCATTCCTGCTCACACTTCTACTCCTATGCTTCCGATCCCTACTTCGGCTCCTGCTATGCTTCTTCTCTTTCTTAGAATCTCTTTTCTCATCCCTATGCTTCCTTTCATCTTTCTCATCTTTATGCCTCCTCTCATCTGTTTCACTCTTACTTTTTCTATCTTTTGATTTTTCTCTGGAACGATCTCTTTCCCTAGACCGTTCTCTGTCTCTCTCAACAGCTCTGTCTTTATCATAGTCACGTTCCTTCCTTCTACTTCGCTCATTTTCCTTCTCCCTCTCTCTCTCCCGGTCTCTCCTGTCACCTTTTCGGTCACGACTTCGACTTCTGTGCCTCTCCCGGCTTCTGCTTCTCTTCCGTTCCAAAGCCCGATCAGAACTTCGGGATCGTCGTCGCTCCCTCTCTCTCTCCTTGGCTTCTCTTTCTAGTCTTTGTCGCTCCCTTTCTCTTTCCAGTTCTCTATCAAAACTGGATGATCCCCGGCCTTCCCGATGACGACTTCTGCTCCTTGATCTTCTAGGTGACCTCCTGGGACTCAAGGATCTCCTTGGGGACCTACATGAAAACAAAAACTTAGGAAATTAAGCATTTCCATCAAGGGTTTCAGGAAAGGGTTTTATCTTTGCCTAATTTTATAATTTCCATTAAATGTTGCTATAACCACCATCTCGGTAAGAACTAATTGGATCAATTCAAATATTTTAGGGTTTTTTACAGGAACCTTGATTAGCTGTATTGCAGCTGATAGTGCAGGAGGAATGAGCAAAATATAGGCCACTGAACAGTTTCTGGCAGACTACTTAATATGTGCTTGCTTGTGGAATTCTCACAAAGAATATTGAGCTATGTGGACCTTTACCCAATCCAGTAAGTCAAGAGCAAACACATGGGACACCTGGAACAGGTGATGAATGTTGCAACTGTTATATGCTCAAATATGCCTCCTCACATTGTAGTTTTGAAATAATGGTGGAACACAGCATTGGTGTCAATCCCTTACAGATATGAAGGCCAAGATCATGTGCCAGTAGTCTATCAGTTTAAATTTCACTCAAGCCACACGAACTCAGAATGAACACCGATATGCTACAGGACAGCCCACCTGTCTTTTGAAAACACTACTTCTATTCATATAAATGTAAACAGGTAAATAAGACAATTTAGATAATGCAAAGTTGTTTCACTGCCCTAGAGTGCTGTGCATATATGGTTTACCTATCCATCTTTACAAAAGAAATCACAAAAAATATCTTAAGGACTGGAAAATCTTACAATTTTAAAAGGAAAAGCATCTCCATTAAAGTATTATTTTGTAAAGTTAATATATAACCTTGAACGTCTACGCTCTGTATGCCTCTCTACTTCTTCCACGCCTTCCTTGCCATCTTTCTTGATCTTTCTAGGTCTGGCTTTAATTTGCTGATCAATATTCTTCTGTACTGGTACGGGAATCCTTGGAAATAACGTAGAAAACCATTCCAGCTTAGTAAGGAAGGAGCGCAGCATTTCTCCAATCGTCATGACGCAGCCACCACCTGCTTTCACATCCAAGTCCTTTAAATAACAAATATAAAACACAACACAAATTCTGGTTGTGAGAAACCATCTCAAATTTGCTTAGAAATAAATGCTATTCTATTGATTGCCATCTTGTACATTTCAAATATGATGGCTTAGATGACTTTTTTTTCTTTTTGCTGGTAAATAAGTTGCCTCGGAATGTCAATTCCTGCACCTCTGCATTAGCCATATGTTACAGGCACATGAGTTTGATTGAAGGCATATGCATGCAGGTGAATATTAATCCTGCAGCAATATAGTAAAGGGTCAATTTCTCAACAGATTAGAGTGAAATCCCTTTACACAGTTGGGTTTGTATGCCAATAGTCTTGTTCTGTTGTGCCAAAAAACAGAACACAAGTTGTTCTAAATTAATCTCTCATTATCAAGGACCAGGGTCATAACTTGACACTGTGGCCTAGCCACATTTTGGATGACTTCATCTCCTGTCTAAAAATGACCAGAAAAGGCTGTAGTACCACCACATGGACCCTGCCTAAATTGGAAGCAATAGCAAACCAACTGCCATGAAGCAGTGAGGTTTCTAATTTTGTTATGCAAAAAATAAATAAAGTAACAAATAATTGGAAACGCATAATCCATGATGACCAGTGTCTCGGAAAAGGGTCATTACCGCATGAAGGCCTTCTTGCTATGCCCTCTCACAGCTCAGGACATGTTAGTCAGCTATTGTCAGGCCCAAACCTATAGTGCAAGCATACAAGGAAAGTGAGATTTGTTATCTAAAAAGGAACAAAAAAATCTAAATGTAAAACGGCTTGCACTCACACACATTTACGTGTTCAGATACATAGATTTTTCCAAATAAAATCACTGCACAGAGATCTAAAGAAGAAAATAACACATTAGCATAAAAGTAGTACCTGAAAGGTACATACAAAATATAGTACCAGTGAAGTAGTTGATGCATTAACATTTAAACAGATGCAACGACAGAGAACACCAAATTGCTCTGGCATCTTCAACAGAAGCAAATTGGGGGAAATGTAACATGGAAGTGATCTTTCTGTTCAGCAACAATTTTAGGCAGTTATATGGGAAACAGGAAGTAAAGGTTGCCATAAATTTGCTTGTGCACAGGAACTTAGGATGCCACTGTATAATGCCAAATTTTGAAGTGACGGAGTCAACATATGCATCAATGGATATTATACATCACAGAAGTATATAAAGAAGCATGCAATCTAGAAAGGAAGTCACCTAAATCCCCCCAAAATCTTTTTTTTTTTAATACGAGAGCCAAATGATACAGTGGCCACAATATTATTCATTTTCTGCTGCTTAGCATAGTAAGTCACATCTAGAGCAGGTCCATTTGAATCAGTGGGGATATGGTGAGTCAGCTCTTCTGTATGTTCTACTCATTCAGTGGGCCTAATGTAGCATCGACATATTACACTAAGCAACAGGATTCCAGTAATTAATATAAATCTCTAATAACTACTAAAAGAAAAAATATTTAGAGCTTGTAGAAAGGGGACTAAGGATGAAGTTTACAATCTAAACAATATGACTAATGTCATGTGAATAATAAATTTAAAGAGAATTCAAATTAACATAGTACATTAACACTGGAGGAAATTAATCCTTCAGGTGGACTCTGTGGAGCCTTCAAATTATGACTGAAAAGTTTAAAAATTAAAGCCTATATAGTGTATTTAATGATCAGTGCTCGCAGCTTGACTTTTGAAAAGCAAATTCATTGTGAGTTCAGAAGGTCCCACATGCTTTTGGACAGAAAATACCCCATCACTTTCCTTCTTAAAATATTAACCATTTACTTGTTTCCACTTTATTCTGCTGATTTCATCCCTGAGCTTACTGGCTTTAACAAGCAATGTCATATGCCAAACAACAGTCATTTCTCCAACAATGCAGTTCTTTCTCACTCCGCACTATGGAGTTGATGATACCTTAAATGCACTTCCAACATATTTGAAAGGTATAAGAATGCCCTTTAATTCCTGTTTATTCTAAGTTTGCAACTATTCAAGATGAGAACGCTCTTACTCCTTATCATATCCAACTGAAAGTACTTCTGAACTTAAATGCTCTCCAACCTAAAGAACTTTCTCTAAAACTAATTTTTCACAAGTCAGAAAAAAAAAGAAAAAAGAAAATAAATTATTACCCTTGTTGACATACCTCCTCATCATCAAGAAAGGGTTCAAACCAGTCCCATAAATCTGTTGGAGGCTGTGTGTACCTTTAAGCACAAAGAAATTGTGTAAATTAAGTAATGCTTCAATGGACAAAATTCACTGTTAAGTATGAATACTGCTACTTACCTAATATACATGAATCCAAGAGCCCTAATATAAGGGGAGTCCGTATGAGTTATTAATCCCATCACTTGCTTACGGGTAAGCTTCAAGGTAAACAGCTTGTACAGGAGGCAAAAGGCCGTAGACACTATACCTCCTGTTCCAACACCACGCACCTTGAGACATGAACAACAAGTAACACAATTTTACTTTTCAAGTCATTGCGCAAAATATAGTTTTTGTTTTGCATGTGTGAACTCAAAACTTCACAACAGACCAACTGAGTCAGTATCTGTAATACAACAGTGGCAGCTATTCTGAGATATCCTGAAGCTCACAGACCTTATGTGAATATTAGTGCAAAGACCCTACTGAGAACTTGACTAGACAGAAAGCCCTAACTGCAAAGTAAAGCAGGATCAGGCTGCTTGAACAAATATTGCAAGCAGAGCTTCCTATTTGCTTAATCTTGTGCAAGAAACAGCAGCAGCAGCAGCAGCAGCTACTAATACTTGTAGTTTTTAATGAATACCTCCCTATACAGTTGCCCAAATGTCATGTTATTTATGCTGCATTCCACTAGGTCTTCAAACTGAACAGAATTCTGGTCTGTGTCTGCAGTAATCTTTCCACATGGTACAAGACTGGATTTAGCATTTATCTTAAACAAGTAGTACCACAGCACACAATCCAAAGAGGAAAGTGTGTTTGGATATGCCATCTGGGTAACAAAGAGGTCCATCCAGCCTGCACATATATTCACCTCCAAAAAGAGGGAAATGCTCCTCTGGATAGTTGCCAGGAGCAGCATTCTCCCTAAGAACTGAGTTTGTTCTTTATAGGTCCTCCCCATAAGAGAATTTTTGGTCACTTCTGGTTTTGAAAATAAAAATTCTACACACATCTGATGAAGGTGCAGGTGTACAAAATATACATATCATACTTACAACAAGGCTTGCTGTTAGCACAGCGACACTGCTGGACCCAAGGCAACAGTGTCCCATGGAAAAAATATCTAACTTTTCACAGGATTGTCCATGATGAATTTTAACTAATTACAGTGATGCCTCAAATTACGAAATTAATCTGTTCCAACGGATCTTTCGTAATTCAAAATGCAGTTCCCCATAGGAATGCAATGAAAACTAATTAATTTGTTCTGAAGGGAATATATTACAATAGGCTTTCAATGCATTCCTATGGGAAGCCTGTAGCGGGGCAGCTAAAGCAGGGAAAGAGCTTCCCCCTTTTGCTGGATTGGACGGAAACCCCCTCAACGACCTGTCAAAACCAGCTGGGAGGCAATGGTGAGCAGAGGCCAGCTGCTTACTGGTGGCGGGAGTAAAGCCACTGCCACTCGCTACCCAGCTGTTTTTGACAGCTCAGTGCCCCCCCCACTGGTTGTTGGTGGTGACAAGCGGTGTCCAGCAGCTCCTCTCCAGCAGCCAGATGCATGAAGTGAGACCAGGGGCTAGAGAGAAGCTGCTGGCTACTGCTGGTCACCGCCACCTGGCTGTGAGGAGGGGGGACAGCGGCTGCCCGAACCTAGCAGGGTGCTGAGCAGCCGAGCAGTGAAGTCAGTGCTTGCCCTCTAAGCCCCCTGCTGTGTCGGGGAGCCAGGATCCCGGCTGCCCCAACACAGGAGGGGGATCCTGGCTCTGACTGCAAGAATCTGCTTTTAAAAGACCTGCGCACACATTGCAAAAAGTGCTTTACAAGACGTGCACTGGTGTTTTAAAAGCAGATTCTTGCTGCTCCAACCTCCTGCCCACCCCCTGCTGGTGTTGAATCAGCAAGAATCTGCTTTTACGACACCCCTGCACACTAGTCAAGTGTTTTAAAAGCAGATTCTTGCTGATCCAACAACAGCAGGGAGTGGGAGTGGGTGGAGGGTGATTCCCTTCCTTGCCCGGTCCCCCCTGGGGTCAGAGCAGCAAGAATCTGCTTTTAAAACACCCCTGCATGCCAGGCAAAATGTGCTTTTTCCATGGCTTGCAGAGGTATTTCAGTAGGAGATTCTTGCTGATCAGACACCAGCAGGGGTAGGGATGGGGAGTGGGCGGGGGGTGATTCCCCCCCTCACGCCGGTGTTGGAGCAGCAAGAATATGTTTTTTAAAACACCCCTACACACCTTGCAAAGAGCAGGCTGTGTGCAGGTCTTTTAAAAGGAGATTCTTGCTGTTCTGACCCCAGTGGAGCAGTCAGGATTAGCAGGTGGGTACCAGGCAGGCACAGACCCCGCTGCCTGCCTGCTTTCTGCGTGCAAAATTTTTGAATTACAAAGGGAAATCTATGGGGCTGGGGAGCTGTCAAAATCAACTGACTGTCATCGCGCCTGACAGTCAGGTGGTTTTAGCAGGGTCTCCTGGTGGATTTCCCTTTGAAATTCAATTGTTTTTGTAGTTCAATGCATTTGTAATTCAAAGCATCACTGCAGTTTAAAGTCCTTTTACCATGTCATTATGCCTTTACAATGCATTATTACATCTCCAGATTAAAAATGTATGTAAACTAAGACCCATAAGTGGAAGGAAAGAACACCTGTAGTGCTTTCATTTCCTCTTGTAATAAGTCAATCCAAGTTTAAAAATTTACAATCCCATCAGTAAAATGCCACCCTTGATAGAAAACTATCTACATACATTACAACATTAATTTTTTTCATATATGCAATACTATGTAAATGTTTAACTACTATAAAGAAAACTTTTAAGAATTCAGAAGGCACGTACTTCTACTTACCCCTCCGCACATCCCTGTCTGGCCTGCTGTTTTTCTGCTTCCTTTCTCCCAAGGCTCAATATGTGTGACCTATAAATAGGAACCCAATTAGTCAAGCACATCTTAATTCTAAATTTACAGGCAATGTGATGTGCATTTTAACTTGAATAAATTTGAATATTAAAAGAACTGGCAGAAGTAATCTTTGAGAAGTCCTGAAGTACAGGGCAAATGTCCCCATCTTCAAAGAGGGGAAAACAGAGGACCCAATACCGCCCAGTCAGTTTGACTTCTATTCTTGGAAATATATCTAGAACAAATTATGAAGGAGACAGTCTGTAACTATTTAAAAAGCAATGCTGTCATTACTAGAAGTCAACACAGGTTTCTCAAAAACAAGTCATACCAGACTAATTTGATTTCTTTCTTTGATAGAGTTATAGGCCTCATGGATGCGGGGAATGCTGTGATGTCGTTTATATTGATTTCAGTACAGCCTTCGATGAGGTTCCCCATCACATACTTGCAAAGAGCTTAGTAGGATGTGGGATAGATAATGTTACTGTTGGGTGGACTGTTAATTGAGTGACTGATCGTATGCAAATAGCTTCTCCTCAGCAAGGAGAGGGATTCTGTTCTGGGTCCAGTGCTATTCAACATCTTTATTAATGATTTGGATGAAGGAATAGAGACTAGACTGCTTAAATTTGCAGATGATACCAAATTGGGAGGGGTGGCTAATTCCCTAGAGGATAGGATGAAAATCCAAAATGACCTTGACAGATTAGGAGCGCTGGGCCAAAGACAAATACTGTAGAATGAGTTTCAAAGAGTGAAATGTGGTGTCCTGCATCTAGGCAGAAAAAAATGAATTGCATAGATACAGGATGGGAGACTCCTGGCTGGAGAAAAGTACCTATGAAACGGAACTGGGAGTCTTGGTGGACCACAAGTTGAACATGAGTCAGCAGTGTGACACAGCAGCCAAAGAAGCCAATGTGACCCTAGGTTGCAACAGAAGCATAATTTCTAAAGCAAGGGAGGTGATATTACTACTCTATTCTGGTCTGGTTAGACCCCACCTGGAGTACTGTATACAGTTCTGTACTCCTCAATTTAAAAAGGATGTTGACAACTTCAAGCAGGTCTAGAAGAGGGCAACCAGGATGGTTAAAGGTCTGGAACATATGTCTTATGAGGAGTGGCTTAGGGATATGGGAATATGGCTGCTTTCACACGACCACTAAAATCTGCAGCAAACTTTTATCTGGACCACCCACTGGAGCAGCCACATGGTTGGTGTTCAAATTGTGACCTATTTCCCCATATGATTACACCTTATAATGTATACAGCACTTTGAGCTTCGAAGGCAGTGTGTAATTAATTAATCCTGAAAATCTGAACTATGCATTCAGCTACCTTTAAGAATTTGTAGCACAGCATCTGTACAGTTTGCAACTGTGTGTGTGGTGTCATTACAGCCATGACCAACTCTTCGTGACCATGGAGTTTTCTTGGCAGGAATACTGGAGTGGTTTGCCAGTTCGTACTCCAGGAGGCTACAGCACCTGGTATTCCATGGTGGTCACCCATCCAAGAACTAACCAGGGCCAACCCTGGTTAGCTTCTGAAAACAGGAGAGATCGAATGTGCTCAGGGCATCTAGGCACAAAGGTATAAAAAATTTTGTTTAAAAAGTCTAACAAAGAAAACAAACACAACAGAAGGGGCAAGGATAAAACACACACTATCCTCTGTCCCCAAAACCAAGAAAGAATGGCCAAAAAAAAAAAAAACAGAGTAAGCTGCCAATCTTATAGATTTTGCTTCCCTGACCCACTGGAGTCCACCACTAGAAGGCAGCGAAAATAATTTTAAAAAGGATGAGAATGGGGAGAAAGCAGTTACCAAGAAATGGGGAGCTTGTCTGAAAAACAACCCCCTGGCTGAGACAGAAATCATAAGCCTCAAAAATGGAGGACAGGGGCAATGAAAATAACCAGAAAAAGCTTCATGCACAGAGCCCAATAAGATAGAGCAGGCCTGCCCAACAGGTTGCCCGTGGCAGCATTAGAAGTTGCCCAGCAGGTTGCGGTATTGGGAGGGGGAAATCCCCTCCCCGTGCATCGGCGAAGCGCGCAGGAGCCCGGGCCAGTGCTGGGCTTGTTTGTTTTCTCTGGCGGCGCCTAGCGCGGCTCAAGTGGTGCGCGCAGAGGCCACATAGGGCCCACTTTGTGTTTCTGGCAGGGTGGGGGCAACCAGAGGCAGAGGGCGACATCCACGGCAGGCTGGCTATGGCTTCTCCGCACTCTTGCTAGAGGCATAGCAGGGCTTGTGCGAGTCCAGGAGGGCTTTCCGTGGTGAGGCGGGGGCGCAGGGCAGGACAGGGAAGAACAGAGTCTGAAGCTCACCCTTTCCTCCTTGGCTGTCCTGGCAGTGGTGGCGCGCCCATTCCCGCCACTAGGGTGGGCCCACTTGGTGTCTCCAGCAGTGCTGGAGAGGGCACTTCTGGAAAAAAGCACTGGAGACCTTGATGGGCGGGCAGCCAGGGCTCCACTGCCGCCACGACCGTAGGCCTTGGGGGGAGAGCACACGGCCAGCGCAGGGGACCTTGGGGGGCAGGCGGCTCAAATTTCCTTTTAAAAAAAGGCGCACCTCCCCCCCCATTGGACAGGCTGGGGGTGAAAGATCCGCCACCACTGCTTGCCTTGGTAACCGCCTGGGCTGCTCAAATCTCCTTCTTTGAACCCCCCCTACCATTCACGGTGAAGGGGAGGAGGAGGAAGGCTCAACCCGTTTGAATTTGGTGCCACACCAATGAGGGTGCTTGTGCGGCGCCAAATTCAATGTGGGGGGAGCAGGGCAGCAGTGGGGAGAGCGTGCACGCTCACACACTTGGTGGGGAGCCCACGGGGATGTGCAGTGGGAGGAAGGGAGCCCACGAGCTGTTCAAAGTTGGGCAGCCCTGAGATAGAGTGTGCCATGGAGCTTAACAACACACAGGTCCCAATCATAATGATGGAGTGAATAAATTACATTCTTTACTGGATGCCAACCTATCCAGTCCTTCTACAACTCAAAATTTCCTATCTCCCATTCCTGAAGTTCTGACTGGCTGTTGAGAGATCTTCTATATGCTATTTGATAAAGCTTTTTCTAGAAAGGAAAAGGCAGAGAAAACACAAAAGAACCTGAAGCTTATATGACTCTTTGTATCATTAAAATGAAGCATTTGGACTTCAGAAGCTCTCTATACATTAATGAAAGAACATGAAAAGAAAATAAGAACTTTTTTTTGTTTTTTCTCTATTGTATGAACCAGAAGGTCCCATTCTAAGAATTGGCACTGAAAGAGGTTAGAGCTGGCTCACCCTATCACAACTGGATTTTCTATATGCTGTATCATGATGCTGAAATAGAACTGGTATCAGCATCATGGTATGTTTGGAGTCCGTGATGGGTCTGGAGGAGACACTTGGACCCTAACCTAATTTTGATGATGCTACTAGGAGCACAAAAGTGGCTAAGCTTTGGCTCAAGGTTGGCTGTTTTTTTTTTTAAAAAAAGAATAAATAATATCTTAATAGAGCCCCCAAGTCCATTCCGGAATCAAGCAGGGCCTTGTCTCTGCCTAGTTAGAATTAGAAACTAATAAGAAGTCTACATAGAGATTTAAGTGCAGAATTTCTTCTTCTCTTGAATCAGAGAGGACACTACATTATAGAATGATAAATCCTTCATAAGGGGAAAAAACAATGTCGCTACTCATCTATCCTCCACTTTATATATGAATATGATTTAACGGCTGTAAACAAATAACCAAGTTTAATACAGTGGTCCCCTGGCCTTTTGCGGTTCATATACTGCAGTCCTGCTATATCGTGGGACCATAGTATATAAAAAAAGGCCCCCTGGAGTAAGGGGCAAAGGTCTGTTTCAGGGGCTGCCCCTAACGGGCCTGCAAAGGCCTTCCCAGGCCTTCTGGAGGCTCCAAAAGGGCCTCCCTGCAAACTGGAAGTGACTTCCAAGTCACTGAAAATCATTTCTGAGGCCTCCAAGGGCCTTTCTATGCCTATCAGAAGCCTCAGAAATGATTTTCGGAGACCCAGAGTCACTCCCTGTTCGCAGGGGGCCCCTTTTGGGGCCTCCAGGAAGCGTGGGAAGGCCCTTGCAGGCTTGTTTGGGGCAGTGCCAGGCAGGAGTAAGTACAAGAGCCCCCAGTTAGGCTCCCCCAGGCCCAACCCGACCTACATTCGCATATTGCGGATTTTCAATTACTGCAGGTCGGGTCGAGTCCCTAACCCCCGCAATAGGTAGGGGGTCACTGGAGTTATGAAAAATATGAATAATGAATTGAATTGATCGACCTTAAAACTGAAGTAATTTCTCAGACAAACAAGGAAAAAAACCAGAAAGCAAGCCTCAAATAGAGATACCCACAGAATTTGCAACTAAAACAATCCTGGGCAGACAGGTGGACTACAATTATTTACCAGATCTTCTTGGAATGTCTGTACTGCTGCTCAATACAATGGAGCTGCCCTAAGTAAATTTCCTTAAGACTCTAGCTCATAATGAGACTCTTCCAAACTACTTTTTAAGTTAAGCTGGAAGAAACGTTTTGGTTAATTAGTATGTTCGTTAGTTAGACAGACAGATTTTTAATGTTACTGTAACCTACTTTGACAGCATTTCAAATTGAAATAAAGTTTGAAAATTACATCTATTTATATTGCTAGCCTTGCACACTTTAATACTATAATAATCATGTGCCATTAAGTCAATTCTGACTAATGGGTGACCTTTTGCAGGGTTTTCTAGGTAGAGCATGCTCAGAAGTGGTTTCCCATTCCTTTCTTTGTGGAGGTGTCCTGGGACTATGCAGCTTGCCCAGGACCACACAGGGTGGCTCTTCTGGGATGTCCAGTGGGCAACATTTCCTCTAATTTTTGGTCCTGCTTTACAAGAGGCTTGTCTCATGTATATACTCCATAATGAGAGCCCCAAAAGAGCTGTTACAGACTGCTTGAAACACTTCTCTATGCAAGGTTCCTTTCTTTAAAGAGTCAATGGAAGGGAGTTATTACAAACACCTTATAAAGGCATAAAAAGGGATAAGAAGCAAACAAGGCTCAAACAAATTTAGCTTTAAAAACGACAGTATTAATACTAGGCGAAGTTGGAATTCATGACCCTAAATGCCAAATTTTGTATTTTCCAAGAAAGAACAGAATACACTTTGAATAGAGAACAAACTGGTGATGCTCAAAGAAACATACCCATAAATCCAGGCTGATTTCTCAGAATAATACCTCACAGCAAAATAAACAGGTTAATAATCTCCATTCTTAGAAATATATAACAAAAAAACAACAACAGGGAAAATATGCAATTATCAGAATGTGAGACAAATTCTGGTTGGTCCCAGGATGGTGCTCCTATCACTGTATCTACAGTATATTCTTGCACCTAAGAGAGTTTCCATTACTACTAGTACAACTCCCCTTTAATGTAAAAACAAATATTTATAAAATCAGCAAAGAGAATACCTCTTAGTGCTAAGAGAAGTGTCTGCCAGCACTTTGGTGCCCCTGGATATCACTTTGAGAAATCCTATTTTGCATCTTTCAGGTCGAGTGGATAGTGAAAATAGTGCTCTGTACAAACAAGCTTTCAAAGGGCTTTTTAAAGAATGCATCACAACTACTACAAAACAGCTACTTCCCCCCTCTACGATCACCATTTTCTTCTTTCCTGCTCATTTTAAAAACGTACAGGTTGGTAATGCAATGCAATACCAAATCAAACGTTTGATTCACCTCACCACTGGGTAATTTGAGAAGCAGTATAAAAGTTCTCCACCCAGAAGAGAACTTGGAATCCGGTTTGAGTCGAGCTCAGAATTTGGCACCCACTTTTTGCGGAAAGCCTCCCATCTCCCACCCCGGGCAGCATGGGAAGGAACGTGCTGAAACCACGCAGCTAGGTTTCGAGGTCGGCCCATTCTTATTTCATAAAAGCAAGATATCTATCTATCTATTTATCTTCTACAGTTTCCTTTAGCCTTGACGAAACGACATAAAGGGGAAAATTAAACCCCCGCATCCCTGCTGACTGTACGGGTGGGGGGAGGGAAAGCACCTAACACCCCCTTGGGGAACCTCCGATGCTGGCGGTGATGCGGGAGGTCCCGTGGCTGGAGGCTCGAGGCCCCCGTTGGAAAAGGCGGGAGAGTCGAACCGAGAAGGCGAGGCCGGCAACCCGGCGGCGGCCTCCTCTTGGGGGTGGGGATAGTGTTCGCCCTCGTCCTCCTGAGGCCGGCCGGCCCGCCTGCTTTCCTCCCTTCCTCCCTCCCTTGGCGCCCGCTCACCTTGAAGTAAATCTCGTCGACCACCTCGTGGTAGGTCTTGAGCTCGTAGAGCTGCACTTTGAAGTAAGGCGAGGAGAGGATGTTGGTGAGGATCATGGGGTTGAGGTTCATGGTCTTCTCGTTTCCCCACAGAGGCAGGACGTTGCCTTGCTTGCCCGAGGCGGCCGGCTTGGGCCCCGCGCTCTGCAGGGCCGGCAGCGGCAGCGGAGGCGACAGGACGGCTCCGGCCTGCGGAAGGGGCGGCGGCGGGGGGGCGCCCGGCAGGTGGTGGTGGGGCGGCAGCGGCAGCCCCGGCGGAGGAGGCTGTGGGTTGTGGTGAGGAGGCGGGTGGCAGTTGCCGGCGCCCACCACGGGGCAGTTGTTGGCCATGGCGCCCACCGGCCACGGGCGGCCTCCTTGCGCCGAAAACCGCGGGCCCACACACGAGCAAGGCTCCCAGCTCCAGCCGGGCCGAACGAGTGCCGCCAACCGCCGACAAGATGGCGGCTTGGCCCGGAAATGACGAGAGGTCTTTCCGGCACGCTCGAGGCGACCAATCGCAGCGCCGCTCTCCCGGGGAAAGGGGCGGTTCCGCGCGCTGACGACGACGACGACGACGACGACGACGGGCCTCGGAGTGGAAAAGGCGAAGAACGTGTCGCCCGGAAGCGCGAGTTTTTCCTGGCCAGAAAGAGAGCGGCTTCTCAGGGAGGGTGGGAAGAGTTCATCACTGCCCCATTTCGACACATCCCCCCCCATTTATTTATTTATTTATTTTATTTATTATATTTTTTATACCGCCCGTCTTCCAAAGGAACTCCGGGCGGTTAACAATAGGTTAAAAAAACCAGAAGGAGAAAAGAACGAGAAGAGCAGAGAAGAAAAAGAGCACAGAAGAGGGGACGGAGGGCGGCGGGGGAGACACATCCCAGAAACCCAGAAAGATACAGCGACGCCTTGCTCCTCTTGACTGGAAATCAGTCGAAGTGTGCGGGAAGCGCCGTAGTCCAAAAAGCCAGGCGAAAAATCTTGCAGCGCACTGCTGAAATGTTAACGGGTGGACCGAATCAAGACATCACGGAAGCACGGTTGGGGTGGATTGTGTGGGGGTGGGGTGGGGAGTCTGAAGTAGTAACGGAGAGGGCGCACGGCTCAAAAATGCAAGAAAACGCTACTTGGGCTTCCTGAGAAAGGTCTCGTCTTGAAAGAAATTACAAACGCAATATTGGGAACGTGGACAAATTCAAGAACAAATTAAATGTCGAGTTTTCATGACATTGTGCCTTGCAAACCTCAAGATGCTGCGAAACATCAAAACGCCACTAACGGAGAAGATACCAACCTTGCCTACCACATAGTCTATAAAATATTCCACTACATTAAATTTTAAAAAATCGACATTTAATTGGAAATTTAATTCCTTGAACACTGCATTAGGTTCATGACTTGCCACTACTCCCAGTGTGCATATTTTAATACAATACATGCCTAAAACAACCCAATCCATCACCCTGGAGGTTTAAGCTAAGTATTGCTAGTACCTTCCTTTTGTTTTGTAGAAACAGAGTGAATAAAGGGGTAGATTTACAGTACTTTGAAGTGCAGTTTGGGAAATGGAAATGAGGGAGATAAAATAACAGGCAATGAGCTTGTTCTCTTTCTCCTGAAAGCAAGGGGTTAGACATGGGAGGTACAGACAAAAGTTATTTTGCTTCAAGTCTTAATGCAAAAAGTACCTTGTTACAAAAGTAACTTACTGGAAAAGACTTTCTTCCAAAATCTGCATAAAAGTGTGCAATTGAAAAATAGTCTCTTTTGAGTTGAGTGGATCTTGCTCCCACATAAATTGTAAAGTCCTGTAGTTTTCACTCGCTGCCACCACCAGATTAATCTGGACACTTGTATGTATTTGAGAGAGAGAGTCACACCAGGTAATATAGTTTTAAAACAAACATGAAACATTTATTGGTTTACAATTAGATGATCAGTATTTTGATAGTTTTAGCTGGTGTTATTGTGCTGCATACATGAAATCTTATAATAATGTGTTTCCTTTCTGAACCAGACCCTTTTCAGTGGCAGGATCTCCCACCTGACCAACTGACAATCTAACTGACTCTCAGCTCTCTTAACTGAACTCCTCTCAGCTCTAACACAAACTAAACAACTCAAAACCGAACTCCCATCACCCATTAGGTTCCAATTTATAACATTCTTAACCACTCCCACCAGCTTGGTGATTGGTTATTCAAAATAGAGTCTTGAATATTTATACTTGTTTTACCCTTTTTGCCACAAAGAAATATACTGCATAGGAACCTGGAATGTGAGATCTATGAACCAGGGTAAGCTAGATGTGGTCAAACGTGAGATGGTAAGAATAAACATTGACATCTTGGGCATCAGTGAACTTAAATGGACGGGAATGGGTGAATTCAGTTCAGATGACTATCACATCTACTACTTTGGGCAAGAAAAAAAAGATCATCTTCAGACTGCAGTACACATCAACATAGCTTAAGTATATGACCCAATGACCTTGACAATCTTGCTAGACAAAGATTCTATAAAGAGAAAAAAGGAGCTGGTATATCCACCAAAGTTGTAGCAAAAGAGAGACTAGTCACAGGATGTAAAAACTAGTGTGATCTTTGTTGCAAAATAAAAGCCCCACATGTTTTAGGTTGGCCTTCTTAGCCTTCTTCAAGATCTAGATCACATAAAGCAAAGAAAAAAATAATGGCAACATTTTAAGCCATTCATAGAATCATAGAGTTGGAAGAGACCTCAAGGGCCATCCAGTCCAACCCCCTGCCATGCAGGAACCCCATCAAAGTACCCCTGAAAGATGGTCATCCAGCCTCTGCTGAAAAAATTCCAAGGAGACTCCACCACCTTCCATGACAGCATATTCCACTGCTGAAGAGCTCTAACCATCAGGAAGCTCTTCTTAATGTTCAAATGGAATCTCTTTTCCTGTAGTTTGAAACCATTGCTCCAAGTCCTAACCTCTGAAGCCATGGAAAACAAGCCAGGCCCTCTTCGATATGACATCCGTTCAAATATTTAAATATGGCTATCATATCCCTTCTCAACCAATTTGTAAGACTAAACATTCCCAGATCCCAAAGCCAATCCTTGTAAGACATATGTTCCAGACCTTTAGCCATCCTGGTCACCCTCCATTGGGCCTGCTCGAAGTTGTCAACATCCTTTTAAAATTGAGGTGTGCAGAACTGTACATGTTACTCCAGGTGGGGTCTGGCCAGAGGAGAATAGAGTGGTACTATCACCTCCCTTGCTCTAGAAACTATGCCTCTGTTGAGGCAACCAAGAATCACATTGGATTTCTTGGCCACTGCATCACACTGCTGACTCATGTTCAATTTGTGGTCCAGCTAGACTCCCAGATCCCTTTCACAGGTACTATTCTCCAGCCAGGTGTCTCCCATACTATATCTATGCAATTCATTTTTTTCTGCCTAGATGCAGGACTCTACATGTGGAGACGGGGATGGACAGAAGGCCCATCCAACAGGAGTGACGCCTGCACGAAGCAGGGAAGACTGGGCGGAATGGGGGGAAAGTCAGAGGAAAAGGGAAGAGGCCAGGAATGTGCGTTTGATGGAAGTGTGGGAAAAAGAAGAGACACAGAGGAAGTTCAAGGAGTCGCTCCGGATTGGAGTGGCAGAAAAGGTGGGAGAGAAGGAGACACGCATAGTAGTAGAGGTGGGAATAGGTATGGATGCAGAATCCAGACACGTCAGAATGGGATAAAATGATGATGCCTCACGCTGAGGTGGAGAGGTATCGAAGAAGGGCTCACAAGGTCAGTTGCTCCTACTGGGGAGAACGAGAGGCGCCGGGATACCGCAAAAAGTTTAAGCAAATCAGGAAGGACATCGCCCTTGATAAGTGGGTAGCCCAGAAGGTAGAAGAAGAGAGAAGGATGGGTCGATATTCCCTGGGAAGGGGTTCCGTCCTCTTCAAACAACAGCCACCTCGCAGACGAAGGCAAGAATGTGGGACCCAAACCTCAGCAGAGCATGGGGTGCAACTCCTAGCAACAGCCAACCCTTGTGAATGGATCTGGTGGTGGTGAACCTCTCTGGACTAGAGGGAGAGGTGGACTCTTCCTTACTTACTCCCACCCAGGAGTCCAGAAACAACCCATTTGTTGAAATCGTTAGTTTGGTTCCAGTTGATGTTAAAGTGCCTCCAGACCTTTGGAAGAAGTTAATAAAAGAGAGTCGTTGTCAGACAAAAATGTTTCTTTATTCAGTGATGGGGAAATGGGCGTTTGGCAAAAGGAAGAACCCTCATACTACATTTCTCTCTGTTGAAAATCATTCCATTTGATTTGGCCCAGCACTCTAATTTGCCCAGCTCGTTTAGGGTTTTTATCTTATCTTAAGGAATTAGCCACCCCTCCTAATTTAGTATCATCTGCATATTTTAGATGTTGACTAGCACCGGACCCAGAATAGAACCCTGGAGCACCCCACTGGTCACTCCTCTCCTTGCTGAGAAGCCATTTACGATCACCCTTTGCATACGATCAGTCAACCAATTACCAATCCACCTAACAGTAGCATTATCTATCCCACATTCTACTAACTTCTTTACAAGTGTATCATGGGGAACCTTATCAAAGACCTTACTGAAATGAAGATAAACAGTATCCACAGGATTCCCCTCATCCACCAGGCCTGTAACACTATCAGAGAAAGAGATCAAATTAGTCTAGCATGACTTGCTTTTGAGAAACCCATGTTGACTTCTAGTAATGACAGCATTGCTTGTTAAATAATTACAGACTGTCTGCTTAATAATAAGTTCTAGAATCTTTCCAGGAATAGATGTCAAGCTGACTGGGTGGTAATTATTTGGGCCCTCTCCCCTCCCCTTTTAAAGATTGGGACATTTGCCCTCCTCCAATCCATGGGGACTTCGCCTATTTTCCAGGAATTCTCAAAGATTATTGCCAATGGTTCTGAAATTACTTTTGCCAGTTCTTTTAATATCCTTGGATGTGATTCATCTAGCCCCATATACTTAAATTCATTTAGGGCAGTGTTGGCGAACCTATGGCACAGGTGCCAAATAAGGCACTCGAAGCTTTCTATGGGCACCCAATTTTGCCCCTTCATAGCCACCTGTATTCAGGTTAAATTGCTGTATTGGCACTTTGTGAAATATTAGTGGGTTTTAAATCACAGTTTGGGCACTCGATCTCTAAAAGGTTCACCATCACTGATTTAGGGTCTCCAGGTATTCCTGTACTACCTTCCTACCCATTCTGTGCTGCAATTTCCACCCTACCTCATTTACTCTTTGACCCGACTGAACTCTTTTTCCCTTTCTGGAGAAAATGGAGGCAAAGAAGGTGTTGAGCTGTTCTGCCTTTTCCCTGTTTCCTGTTAGTAACTGGCTATCATCACCACATAGATACCCTATCATTTCCTTATTTTTCCTTTTGCTGTGAACATAACTAAAAAAAAACTTTTTACTATCTTTAATTTCTCTGGAAAGTCTAAGTTCATTCTGTGCTTTAGCTTTTCTTACCATCCTCCTGCATATACTGGCTATTTGCTTATACAGTAGGACCCCTGCAAATTGGTTCCCAGCCACCCCGCAGATAATGAAATCTGCGGATAAGAGTGAACATTCTTATCAGAGGGTGCCAGGGGTGAAAGGAGTGGGAGAGCCCGTGAACACCTCGGGAAACCCTGCCATGGTGCTGTGCCACCTCTGCCATTCTTACAGATAGGTGGACTCTCCTGAGCCATGTGGCTACTGCCTGTGCCGCCACTGCCACCGATCTTGCGGGCGAGCAAGCAGGTGCTCCTCTGCCGTCGCCGGGGAGCTTGTGGGTGGGACAGTCTTCCACCCCTCCCATGGGTGACCAAGTGCCTTGGTACCTGGCAGCGGTGGCAGGTGCAAGGAGGGAATAAAGGGGTTTTTTACCCTTTCTCTTTGCTGCTCGGCTTCAGGAAGGAGAATGGGTAAAAAAAAAGCTTTTCTTCACTCCTTGCAGCTACTGCTGCCACTGGGGGCTGTAAGGAGCGTAGAAAGTTTTTTTTAAAACTTTTATCTTTGCCACTCAGCTTCAACTGCCCGGTGGCAGTGGCGGCAAAGGCGAGGAGTGGAGAGGAGAGGCAAGGAAAAAATAAAAAATAAAAGTTACCCGTGCTGATGCCTGTTGCCCTTCTTGCCACCAGCCACCTGGCCTTTGAACTTCTGGGTTCGGTTCCAGGCGACTGATCGGAAGTTTTGGATTTCCCGCTTAAACTTCCAATCTCCTGTCAGGGACCTGAGTGGAAAATTCAAATTCCCCACCCCATTCCTCCAGAGGGTGCCTTGCTGGCCTGCCGCAGTGGTGGTGTGTGGGTGAATAGGTGTTAATGGGTTAGTGTATAGGTGTTAATGGGTTAATAGTTTCATAAACTAGCTTGTACCAGCCATTATCAGCAAGGCCTGTGTTTGTTGCCAGGGCGAAGAAGACTTAAGTCATTGTTATAACTCTGTTCTCATGTTAGTTTGTAGATCTGCAAGGCCTGGGTGCCATGCCAAGGTGCCATAATAACTCTGTTCTCATAAGTTAGTTTGTAGATCTGCAAGGCCTGGGTGCCATGCCAAGGTGCCATACCAAAGAAGCTTAGGTCATGATGTACTCTGCTCATGCTCTAGGAATACAAGTGCTATTGTCTTAGTTATCTCTGGCTTGGCCAATGGTATCAGCTAGATGCGGCTTTATGCATACGTATTGTGACCTAGTTTTGTTCCTAATAAACAATTTCCGTGAGGGGCACACGGTAGAGAAAGAACGTTCTGCATCTTGCCCAGATATCAGTCTGCAGACTCCAGTTATTTCTAAACCGCACCACACTTTAAGGGGGGCTGGCTTTCCCCCCACAGTGGTGGCAGCGGCAAAAGTGGAGAGGAGGAGGTTGGTGGGCATCGGCAGGGGTAAGTTTTATTTTTAATTTCCCCCCTCCTTTCCACCTACCTTTTGATCACCAACTGTGGATAACTGAATCAGCGGTTAGTGAATCAGCGGATAAGGGGGTTGTACTCTATTCCTCTTTGGTGCATTCCCCATTTCCCCATTTTGTACATGGTTGTTTTTATATTTAGCTGACTTGAAATTTCTTTAGTCAACCATTATGGTTTCCATATACAGTAACAACCCCGTATCCACTGATTTGCCATCCATGGATTCAGTTATCTGCAGATGGTGAGTGGGGGGGGGGCAGGGACGGCAGTGGTCTAGGTCCCAGGCACTGCTCACCTGGGACGTCGGTGGTGGAGAAAGTGGCAGTGACAGCAATGGCAGAGGAAGCAGCCGCGTGGCCGGGGAGAGCTGGCCTGCCTGCCTGCAAGAGCGGCGGCAGTGGAGGAAGCTGCCACAGGGGCCAGAACAGCCCGCCCGCCTGCCCCCTGCAGGAGAAGTGCTGGTGGTGGCGGAGGAAGCAGCTGCCCGGCCCAGAAGACCCCACCTGCTTGCCTGCAGGAGAGGTGCCGGTGGCAGCGAAGGAAGTGGCTGCACAGCCTGGGAGACCTCACCCATGAGATCAGCTGAGGTGGTTGAGGCAGCACAGTGCCGTGGCGGGGTTTGCCATGGTGCCGGTGGGCTCTCCCACTGCTTTCACTTTGGCACCCTCAGATAAGATTGTTCGCTCTTATCCACAGATTTCATTATCTGCAGGGTGGCCGGGAACTAATCCCCCACAGATTCGGGGGTCCTACGGTATTAAATTAGTATTACACAGTTTCTGGTCAAACAGGTATCTTTACATATATGTAAAATAATTTAAACAATTTCAATAGCATGACAAATTCCATAACAATTTATTTATCATAAAGGGATCAAAATACATAGTGTATAAAGCTGACTCCAGGAATGTGGGGGAGCAAGAGAAAGACAATAGAAGAGGGAAGAAATTAGAGATCAACACCAACTGGTTCTTAACATCAGTAGCACAGATGATACTGCTCCCAAACCTCTCTTCCTTTGCCATTTTGCTTGTTTTTTCCACCTCCTTAGCAAATCAGGAGGTAGTCAGGATCAAGAGCACAGACTTCTCTGCCCCACCCTTTTGTCTGAGTGGGAGATCAGCCAAGAGGGTGGGGCAGAGAAGCCTGATCTGCTGCTGGGACTAGAAGATCTGCTGAGGAGGTACAGGAAGCTAGCACCATCAGAGGAGGCAGGGAAGAATGAGCAGCAGCACCTGTGTTGCCCCCTCTATGAAATCAGTATGAAATGGGACAAACTGGTTTGTGCCCATCTCTAGATGAAATCTGTATCTTCATTAAGGCTTTCAGGAGCCAGTTTTTATATCCTGGGACTATAGTCTACCAAACCTTCAACAGCTCTGTTATTCAGTCAACAAAAAAATTTAAGCACTGTTGAGCCACACGGTACAGTAAAACAGGAGAAAGGGGAAAAACATTTGCCTCAAATTATAGACCATTTTAGAACAAGTCCATTGAAATCAATGAGACTAATCATGGCTAATCTGAGTCCCAAATATAACTGAGTCAACTCTGTGCAAGAGTTATGTCAGGATATAGCCCACAGTGATTACTGGGTCCTGAAACAGAACCCTCCATAAATTTTTGCTTTAGTAAGTACTGTACTTCTAATATTTCCATGGGAAGTTCTTTTGAGTTGGATTGCTCTTGAAACAGTATTAAGTTAATCAACAAAATTACTCTTCTGTTGAATGCTTTTCACTTCAGCCATATTCAATCATAATTTTTCTTCAATGCACAATACATGATGCACTAAACATAGTTTTAGAAGACACATTTGCTGAAAATCAGCATAGTGAACAAATCTGATGATGCTCAAGAAATCTGTTCTCATGCCCACTTCAGAAGTTACTGAAGCATTTCACAGAATTTCCTGATTCCTACCTTTTAGCAATTTGCTTTCATGGATTGTTTCATGTTAAGTAGTTTATTCTGCAATCTTAAGTACATTGACTTTTGAGTAACAACGCATAACATGGATTGTTTCATGTTAAGTAGTTTATTCTGCAATCTTAAGTACATTGACTTTTGAGTAACAATGCACAAGATTACGCTGCTAATTAAACCATTCTGTTTGAAACAATGGACATTGGAAGAATGCAGAATATTTGGTAAACTTCTAAATCATTAAAAATAACAGTGTAAGAATCCATTTCTGGGACTGTAGTGAGTTACCAATGACTTGGCTGTGGCCTAAACAAGGATCATTAAAAGAACGTCGTGACTCCCAGAAGACGTTTCATGGCAAGGGAAAAACAAATCTGGGTTCATTAATCTGCCTCTCCGCACGTTTTTGCGACTGGATGGTCTGTACTAAATTGTGAAATAGAATTTAAAGCGCAATCCTATACCTGTCTACCAGACTTTTTTTTTACTGTGCCATGCCCTGGCTCCTTAGTGGACTCTTTAGTCCAATTTAGCTTACATATAGGATAATGTCTTTGGCTTGTTGGATTCACTAGAGCAGTGATGGCAAACCTTTTAGAGACTGAGTGCCCAAACTGTGATTCAAAGCCCACTATATTTTGCAAAGTGCCAATACAGCAATTTAACCTGATTTCAGGTTGCTGTGACGGGACCACCGAAAGGGCTCCGAGTGTCACCTTTGGCACCTGTGCCATAGGTTCGTCAACACTGCACTAGGGGGTAGTCAGGTGGAAAAGAGAGGGGCGCCGGCTCTCACACCCTACAAGCGCTCCCTCGGTGCAGGCTCCCTTCGAGAAAAACAAAATGGAGGGAACGAGCGAAGAGAAAGCGGAACGAAGCCGACGCGTGTAATGGCCGGCTGAGGAAGAAGAGGGGAACGTAGCCGAGGGTCGAGGAGGGGGGGAAGAATTGCCTCAGAGGCTCTACTTTCATGAGGGCGACAAGAAGGCAAGCTTCTAGAAAGGCATGGCAGCGTAAATGACCGCCGTTAGCAGCCCGTTCGGGGAAGGAGGGGGTGGTTTTCGCTTGCCTTGGATGTTGGAGGCAAAAGGAACAAGTCTTTAGCGCGAGGGAGAAGAGGCCCCGCGGCAGTTGCCACCTACTTGTCGGGCGGGCGGAAGCCTAATTCCTGCACGTACCGTTCTGCGGGGCCATCGATTAAAACAGAAATGCATTCCAAGAGCGTTGGTTGGTGGCTGAGGTGTTAGGTTTAGATCCCTTAAGGTGAGGAAGGACAGAGAGGTTGCAAAGAGGAGGCGGATTCAGCTGTTAAGAGTATTAATTTATTTAAAATATTCAGCCGCCGCCTGTCCCCCTCCCACCCGATCCAAGGCGGCTCACATGTGAGGGGAAAGTTTCGCTGGCCCTGGAAGTAAATAATCGAAGAGAAAGAGGAAAAATTAAGGTGAGGTGCTTTCAGCCTGCTATGTTGCTCAAGAAAACATTCTGCGTCCTTTAGGGAAAATAATAAAATCCCGACAGATCTTTGAAAAACAGAATGGAAAAATGGCAGTGTTGTTCAGAAAAGGATTAAAAAAAAGTTTCAGGCCAGCGTGGAAGTCATTTTTTCCTGCTACAGAGGAGGTCTCTACAAGACTGTGTTTGTTTCTCAGGGGAAAATGGAGTTTATTCATAATTGTAGCTATTAATAAACTTGGGAATTATCGTTTGCACCTTATTGATAGACAGCTTTATTCGGAAAGCCTGCCTATCAATTTCCATATGGCTTATTTTCAAATACATATTAAGACAGAATGTTACGCTTTTTTAAAAAAAATCTCAATTATGGAGTGGATCTAGATAGGGGAAACGATTTTTCTTTCCCAAGTTTCCAGACATTTTACATCTCTTATGATTTTGTAATATAAAAATAAAGGTATTCAAGAATACATCCTGACATACTTTGCAGAAGCTGAAATCAGATGTTGATGCTGTAGCAAGAGTTGCACATTAATTCATTGGAGGGGGGCAAATGTGAAAAAAATGTATCCAGATAATTAAAGTGTCATGGATCAAAACAAATCTTGGACTTGAAGAAAAACTACACTACATGTGTTTTTATGAAGAAAAACACCAAAGAAATCCAATCTGCAAAATAGTTTCTGTTATAATACTTAACTATTTTTATCCCTTGTTTTCAGTACAGTATTGACTATGGATGTAAAGCTGAAGGATAATGAAGCTGTACAGACTGTTACATTCAAGCCACCACTATATAAACAACGCTACCAGTTTATCAAACAGTTAGTGAGTGAGCAGAAACCTAAAAAGGTTAGTAAATATTTATGTTTTAAAATATGCTTTTTCATTATGGCTCCTTCAGATACGCGTGGATGTTTGAAGAAGAATTATTATTAAGTCTGCTTGCCAGACTTAATAATAATAATGTATCTAAATATGCATAAACGGAGAGCACACAGCACTTAGAATAATTTACTAGAGTTTAAGTGGGGCACATTCTGAAACAGGAAGTGATTGGCACAGGATGAGTTATGCATCTTATGCACAGTATAATTTTATGTTGTTATTTCGGACTTTACAAGTTACTTGTGGTATAATGGAGTCAAAATCTGTAACTACTGTTGTGATCTGTACAAAAGCCTATCTAATACTATATACTGTATAGTATCTCCCTGTCTGGAAAAGGTCTTGCTTTTCAAGAATATATAGAATAATTGCTGTAATTTCTTTGATTTTATTATTATTACTGTATTACAAAAGCATGTCCATGCGGGAAGGCATGCCAAATAAAAAAGTCTTGATTCCAGAAAAAGAGAATATGCAGCTTAAATTGTTTTATTGATGCTCAGTTGGAGATGGCTAACTTTCTTGTGAATGAAGAGTGTTTTTGTGCCACAGTAGATTCTTACTGCTTTGTATTGATATTGAAATATGAAATCAACTTGTCTGTCATGTCAGTCATTTACAAAAATAGATTGGGAAATGGCTTTGTACCCTCACTATAGTATGCAAATAATTTACTCCCCACTTGCCTCTTTCCCCCCTCTATTGTAGCTCTAAGGCTGCTTTCACACAACCACTAAAATCCGCTGCATAGTGCTCGCAGGTGCGGAGCATAAAATTGTTTTCCCACAAGCAGCAGACTTAAAAAAATATAACGTGTGACCACACCCACTTAAGCGCAACCCAGCGCATTTTACAAGTACCTGTTCTCGAGGTGGTAAAATCCTTGTCGCTGTTCCAATGCAGATTTTAAACCGTTACTCGAGTCTGCGGGAATACGGAAAATCAGCACCAAAACCTTTTCGCCCCCGTTATGGTGTCTTTGCTGTGGTTCTCAGTTGTGGGATCAGAACGGTTGCGGATTTTCAAAACACGGCCATGGGAACATCCGATCCGTGACATCAACCACGTGACCGCTCTGGGATGTGTGTGATCCAAATCAAAGTTTGCTGCAGATTTTAGTGGTTGTGTGAAAGCAGCCTAAGTTAAGCCAAAACAGCAGGGCTGCTTTGTTTTAGCAAGAGTACTGTCAAATGATTTAAAATGAAAATTGTATAAAAACATTGAAGAAGTGTTCAATGGCCTGAAAGTCAAACCAAGTTTAAAATATGGAATATTAAGTTGCTGAGTTAATACATTCTAACTGACAGGTGGCAGATTTGGGATGTGCTGACTGCAGGCTCCTTTGGATGCTGAAATTCTACAATTGCATTGAAGTGCTAGTGGGACTAGATATCAATGAAGATGTCATGAAGGAGAAAATGTAAGGAGGAAGATGGTGCTTCATTTTCTTTTGTGAAAGTAGGTTTTTAATGTCCCAGAGATTTTAGATGAATATAAAAAGAGGAAATGGGATGATGCAGGAGGAATAAGAGCTTTATTTTCCCATTTCTTCCCAGGAGATTTGATAAATTTGAGCCAGTGGATAGAGTGGTGGATTAGGAGATCTGGGTTCAAATTCCTGCCCTGGCATGCCAGCTCACTAGGAGATGGCAGTTTTTAAAACTGCTCTTTAAATCTCTCACATACATTGAACACCCGTTTAGGGTCCCCATTCCATTGAAAGTTACTTGATGGGACATACATTTGTACACAGACATCAGAATTAATCAGGAGCATGCCTACCGTTGTTTGCTAGTTTGTTTTTTTCATATTTTCCAAAGATTTTCATAGTCATTAAGATCTTTATTTCCAAGCTTAAAATACTAGTTCAGCTTACCAGTAATAACAGCCAAGAATGCGATGTTTGAATGTTGCTTTCTTCCCAATATCTGTTTCAGTTAATTTCACCAAACATATTAGCTAAAATTACCTTATTACTCACTGAAATGTGCCAATCATTTTGGAGAAAACTCTTAACTGTGATATGTCTAATTCCATGCCAATAGATTTACATTGGAAGCAAAATAAAAAAATAAAAATTGGTTGGATCCACCCTGTCAATAATAGTTAAAAAGATAAAGGTTTCCCCCCGCACATGCGTGCTAGTCATACCCGACTCCAGGGGCGGTGCTCATCTCAGTTTCCAAGCCAAAGAGCCCGTATTGTGCAAGGCCGTGGCCGGCATGTCCGAATGCATCTCTGTGCATGGAACACTGTTTACCTTCCCGCTTTTTACGTATTTATCTACTTGCATTTACATGCTTTCAAACTGCTAGGTTGGCAGGAACTGGGCTTAACAACAGGACCTCATTCTGCTGCGTGGCACCCGGGATTCAAACTGCTGAGCTGCTGACTTTGCAGCTGACAATTTCAGCAATCCAGCCCACTGAGCCACCACGCCCTCTGAGTCAATAATATTATTGTGCTCCCCAAAAATTTGTATTAGCTGTTCTCTGATACATCTGCTAAACTTTGTTATGGAGTTAGCACATCAGTCATTCCTGTTTCTTCCCTTTTAACACACTTAAAAACTTTTGAGACATTCTCAGAAATTTGTGCTGTTTCCAGTTGAAAAGCACAAGTTAAAGGTCTCTGCCAAGAAACAAAATCTTCTAAGAATAACTTGTCTCATAAGTTGTGTATGGTAATTTCTTATGGTGTCAGTGCAACATGCGTAAAACAAGAAATACAGTGAGCAGGAATTTTCAGTTTTTTTCCTGCTTTGCCTTGAGTTGTACCTTGCCTTGAGTTGTGTGATTTATCGCTCACTTTGTCTGTATTGGTGGCAAACATTAAACTGCAGGAGAGATTAAAGATGCGGTGAAAATCAATATCTGACTCTTTGAGAAATGAAACAAAATTACTGTAGTTGCTTTCTTATAGTGGTTTAAGTATTGAGCAACATTGAAATTCATAGATTCAATATTAAATAATAGTTGTTTGTACAAACCCATTTTATATTAAATATAAGAGCTTAGAGGCACAGGTACAAAAGAGAGAGAAGAGTGTGTAGGCAACAACTGTCAATGCTGTACAAGTTTTTGTTTGCTTCCAGGCATACACTGTCTCCTCTTCCTGGTGACTATCTCCAGCCAAGTGAGAGATCTCTGACAGTTACCCTCCTTCAGGGATCAGTTGCTCACAAAGATCCTTGCATGCTGGGCTTTGACATGATAACATGTATTGAATTGTGAGTATTTGACTGGAAGAGAATACTTATCTGGCTATTTTCTTTCAAAAAAGGACCCAATTTTTCTTATTAAATATACAGTATTTGATCAGGGAAATAATATTTTTGTAATTCTTTTCCTTCCAGAATAGAACACCTGGAAGAAAAGGAATTAGAGAAATTTCCGGATGTGGTATTTGGGTTTATGTCTCCAACTAGGATCATAATTAGCACACCAAACTCAGAATTTAATCATTTGCTTCCAACTGTCACATTGTTCAGACACCCAGATCATAAATTTGAATGGAATCGAGCACAGTTTCAAAGCTGGTGAGTTCATGCTTATATCGTTGACATCCACAAAATAAAAGCACTTCGTTGTGGTTAAAGAGAAATAATACGTTATCTTACCTTTAATGTTGATAGCTTCTACCATTCTGATGCTATTGTGGAGTTTCCGATTTCTACCTTGCTGTCCATTTTAGAAATGGCAGTGCATGCAACCCCTTTTATTTTAAATATCATATTGATTTGTATAAACTACCAGGCCTTTAAAATGACACATACGTTTTGGTAGGAAGAACATCTTAACAAGCAGAAAACAGAAAATTTCTCAAGTGCAGATGGGATGGGACACCTCCCTCCCCCCGCAATACAGAACATACAGTAAAAGGCATGCACAGGAGAAACCCCACCCCCAAATGCAGAACACATGGTAAGAGGCATGCAAATGACAAAACTTAGCTCCTTACCCTCCCACTGCTTGAGAAATGTACCAAAGAGTTTGCCTTATAAAAAACGGTTTCTCATACATTTTTTTGTAAACCGAGGCATTTGTATTCTATGGATTTTCCTTTCGTAAACTGAAAATTTCATAAACCAAGGTGTACATGATAAACTGGGGTACCACTGTATACAGCCAGAGGTGGAGAAAATTCTAATAGGATGTATAACATACTTGATAAAAGTTGTAAGATTTGTTGGAATAAATCCTTCTAAATTACTTTGATGCAGTGTTTTGCCATAAATCTAGGGCTCTTGGTGCTGCAGCTCGCTATGACTATACAGTGGAATTTACTGGATTAGGAGCCCCACCTCCTGGAAAAGATGTTGGGTTTTGTACCCAAATTGGTGTGTTTGTGAGAAATTATGTAAAGGATGAGGAGCGTGACCATTTGGGGAAGCATCAAGAATGTGTTTATAAAACTGTAAGTAAATCTTTGATTCCCTGAACGGACTTGGAAAGCACTACTTTGTCAGAAAATTGCAGTTCTATTTCTTTAACATCAAATAAGCCTTGCTAGAAATAGTGTCTGGGAAGGAAACTGTATTGATTTTCAAGTGTACTTCCAGATAAATGTCTTTTCTGATTGATGAACCAATGGCATAAAGAGGCACTTGGGAATTTAAAATGGCAGTCAGAGTCTGAGAATAATTCTTGCTATCAATTTGGAGACTTTCAAATTTTATCCACCACCAGCACATTGTCCATAAAGGAAAACATTTGTTATTATACTTTCTTAACACTTTAAAAGAGTACAGAAGCGTTATTGGTTAAACAGGGATGAAGTAACTTTTAAAAGAAAGCCTAATTCCCAGTATCATACAGAAATTCCCACCAACAGGCTGAATTCAAGTTTGGTCCGATTTAAAGTATCTGCAGTTGAAATAAATGGGTCATTTTGCTCGCATGTTGCTCATTTCTGTAGGTCTGTTGAGGTGTAAAGTTGGATTTAGCTTTTTAAATCTAACTTTAAATTTCTGTGCCTGAGACTAGTTTTGAGCGTATCAATCTAGAGTCCCCCAAATCGGAAGGCAGCATAGAAAACAAACAAATTGTAATTTCAGTATAGCAGTGAAAAGAAACTAGAATTACCTAGATTCCTGTAAATATGCAAACTGGATTAATTTAAATTGTAAATTAAGATTTCAACAGAAGCTATTTTTACGTGATTTCAAGTCATGTTTAAGTGAAAGGCTAATACTTGCACAGAAATGATGCTTTAAAGCATTGGTCCTTTCTAGTGGAATCAGCAAAATCTGGTATTTGGGATCTACACGACTTCCTCCAAAAATTCCTGCTGCCAGCTCTTTCAAGCACATGGTTTCAATTGAAAATGAAATGTGCAGAATGTACATGTTTAAAACTAATGAGCACATCTAGAACTGGATTTGTGTGTTGGAAAGGATTTTCACTAGCAGAATTAAAGGAAGAATGGCACTTTCTTGCATTGCCAGATAGTGGTGATAATAGGGTACCTTGGGGGAAAGCAGTTTTCTAAAAGCTTGGGGTTTATTGAATCATCAGTTATCTACAATTGCAATGGATAATCCCTTGGGAACAAATCTGCTTAAATTCAACAGGACTTAACTTGGATCTGCAATTGTTCATGACGTGTTAAGTGTCCAGCTAGTTTTAAGCAAACTCTGTCCAGTATGGCACGAAGCCTGATTCATATTATACATCACATGGGCCTTGCATTTCATTTTTGAAGGCAGAGCTTGGTGGCATTCAAACATACAACAAGAAGTATAACAGCTATTATTTCATAAGTCACCATGGTCAAATGTGGACATATGAATTCTGTGCTATATGGTATTGTATCTTTCAGAGCATTGTATCTGGATTTGTGCTCATTGAGTTTGTTAGTACTGGAAGAAATTGGTAGGGCAGCAGTTTTCTCCTGTTCCCTTTCCTGTATTCTTATTAGTACATCTCATCCTCTTCTAAGGGATGCAGAACCATCTGGCATAATATTTTTGGTGCAAGTATTATAGCAAAGGTAGAACTGACCACACCATTTTGTTCCTTCAGTTGGAAGCCCTTGGTCTGCATCTCAGAGCAGGCCTTTTAATAGAGAGCAAGGCTTACTCTAAATAAATGTTTCATTATTTGCTGCTTGTGTTGATTAAATTGATATTCAATATTTGAATTGCATTATATTAATGTGTTGCTCATTTTTCCATGTTTTAAGGTTTTCAAAGCTGTGTATCCAAGTCTTAAAGATGAAAAGTATTTGCAGAATGCAGTAGTCGTTGAAGTTGTTCAGACAGCTGAAATAATTGCAAAGAAACTATTATCCCACAGAAATGTTGAGCATGGAAAGCACTCTGACAATTCTGGTGAAACAGAGCTTGCATCTAAGTCATCCCACTGTTTTTGGAAACATCTTGATTATCATTCAGCAACTGACTTGGACAGTAATCATATGCAGCCATTTATTAATAGATGCACTGCTTATGTACCTCTTGCACAGATCTTTTCTTTTCCCAAAGTGAATAAACTTTGCGGCACCTTTGAAAAACTTAATAAGCTCATAACTGGGAAAATTGCACTGAGTAGTGATGGATCTACAGTGCTGATTGATATTGAAAATGAAGATGAAGAAAATGAGAATTACAGATACTTCTAAAAAACATTTCTTGATTTTGCTGCTTCCCTAACAGAAGTTTAATCATTTTCATAGTCCTCTGCTTACTTGTTTAAAAATAACAGCTTGGATAATAATACAGTCAGATGCAGCCTTCAGCTTAAAATTGGCTTCTAGTTGTCCAACTTTTTTTTTCATTATAAAGTACACACATTGCCATTTAGATATGTTTCTAGCAAAGAACAGTTGAACGGTGACTTGTGGAACATATTAGAAAATAATTTTCACTACATATCTAAGAACAGAATCATGAAATCATACAAGAATTAAGTTAGAAAGGGCTTATAAGATCATAGAATCCAACTCCTGGCTCAAGGCAGGAATAAAAATGAAAGGATATTTGCCAGGTGGTTGTCTATATATTTCTCTTGAATCCCTCTAGTGTTGGAGTACTCACCATCTCTTCAGGTAATTTGTTCCATTGCAGTTCAGCTGTAATAGGAATTTCTCTTGATATTCAAACAAAATCTGGCTTCCTGTAATTTGACCCCATTGGTGTGTCCTGCATTCGGATCCTTCCCTTCCTCTGTATTACGCCTTTCCAAGTATTTGAAAAGTACTGTCCTCTGTGTCCCCTCAGCCATACCATCTTGGAATCTAAGCAGGGTTGGGCCTGGTTAGTACTTGGATGGGTGACCACTTGGGAATACCAGGTGCTGTAAGGCTAGGCAACAGGCCAGCCAGACTTACAAAAAAAGTTGCATCAAAGCAATGGACCTGTCTAGCAGACTCCACCACCAAGTGGGACAACCGCTAAAGACAATTCTCCTCAGTCTTCTGTTTTCTGAAGGCACCCCCCCCCATCTTTCCTCAGGTCTTTGGTTTCCTGCCCAATTATCCTTGTTGCCTCCAGAGTTTGTTCCAATTTGCAAGTATCTTTCTTGAAGTGCATTGTCCAAAACTGGACACAGATGAGGCGTAACCTGTGCCAAACTAGATACAGAACCTGATCACATGAGGGAAATGTTTTCTACCTATCCCCCAGTATGGTGGTTGTTTTGTTTCCATGTCACATGACACAAAGTCAAGATAAAAAGTTTCTTTTCTGGCCAATGGTGTAATTGTGGTTTATTTTCCACTCCCTGGTACAGTATCAGTAAGGGAAGTGAGTAAGGATGGTCAACAAACTGAAGCTATTTGTAATTCTATTTTGAATTATGATTTTCTTTTGGTAAAGACCTCCCCCCCCCCCGAAACAGGATAGCAAATGAATGGGTTTATATGAGATGCCATGTGTGTAGCCGACAGAACTGGTACAAATACAAATAGCAAGAAATGTACTTGTTCAAGCGACAGCCATGTGAATGGGCCCAGTGATGTCTAGATGCCACATGACTATATGTAGAAATAGAGGAATGTAAAAAAAAAGAAAAGGAAACAATTCAAGTGGTCTGTGTGACTGGGCCTTGAGTTTATTCAGGGAATATTAGGCAATAGGCTTCTAGTGAGGCTCAAGATTCCTTGGGTTGCATTGCTTCTTTCAGCTATGGAGTGGCATGCCACTGTCTGACAGCTCACCTTCCTTCAGCAAGAATACATGCTGCTTTTTCTCACCCTTCCCCCCTACCAGGAGATCTCTGGTGCTCTCCTTTACAATAGGAGCAAGAGAGGCAGAGATAGCTTGGGAGAAAGATGATGGGTAGCAAGATCACGTACTCGAACACAAGTGTCATGGGATAGATACACTGTTGATTTGGGAAAGGAGGGCTATATCTTGCTTTTTGAGATACCTTTAGCATTACACATCCCACTTGTTGAACTTGAGAGTTATTAAAGGAAGAAGCACTTAAAAAAACTTGGAAAATGAGGAACACTTCAGTACTTGGGGATTCTCTGGTATCATACATAAGCGAAGGGGGAAAATAAATTGAATACGGTTTCTACTGTGGCCTTATCTGTTTCATAGGTTTCTTCTTGACTATATATTCAAGGCTGTCTAGTAAATAAAGGGCCTGGCTATGTACTCATCAGTAAACAAGTTTGCTATTTTAAATTTTAAATGTTGCACTGTGAGATGCTGGGTTATATCCATTCTCCGATCACTGCTAGTGCCCATATTCCTGCAGCTTGCAGAAACTTTTATTTTTACTTTTGTGCAAGTGTCAGATCATTGACTTAGATTCTGCTTGGATAAGCTGCTGCAAACTTCTTATGACTTCGTTAGCCATTGTGTTGCTTTAGCTGGCTCTTCTTCTGGTACGTGCATGCTGCCTTCCATGCCGTCACCTCCCATACCTTTTATGTTTGCTTGCAAGACATATAAAAGTAATATGTTTAAATTCTGCACTATTTGAGATAGGTACAAGATTAGATGCCAGAGGGAACGAGTAGCAAAACGTGTTGAGACCTAAGAAGCATAAACAATGGGAGTGAAGTAACAGAGCTTTTTCATAGGGGTGGGGGAGAGAGAAAGAAAAGCCCTACTCAGACATTCGTAATCAGATCTAGCAGATGAGCAAGGGAATACTTTGGCCCCTCAGTTTGTCATTTTCTCTCCGTGAAGAGAGACATGTCTGTGGAGAGGCTCTTGCAAAATTAGGATCCCCACAGAAAGCAAGAAACCAGGAAAGGCAGGGTTCTTGCTCACATCTGGCCTGCAGGAATCTCTCAGTGCACCACTTTCTGTGCTGAGAAAGCAACAGTGGCGAGGTGAGGGCCTTGGTGCTGCTATGTTGGAAATAACAGGGGAAGGAAGGCCCGTACAGGGTTTTGGGGCTGTTTCAATGGGAGTGTCCTCCTGTAGTTTACTGAGTGAATGTTTTGAAATTTAAAAAAATCATTACTGAAGCTGTAAAATACCTCCTTTGCCTCTGGGAATATCTGTGTCAGAGTCTATTGCATGCTATACGTAATATTTTGGATTGGGACTGCTGACCAATTTTTAATTGTTATTTATTTAAAATATTTTATATGCCACTTTTCTCCTAAAGGAGCCAAGGCAGCATAGAGTACTAAAATAAACGTTAAAAGCCAAATAATAAATTACTGGGATGTTTAAAAAGATTTCCACAGGTGTCATAAAAACTCATAAATAAGATTAATATTAAAAGCTCAAATAAAACAATAAAATATAACCCCCCCTTGGTCAACCAGTCATTTAAAGGAATGCCTCCCTGAAGAGAAAGGTCTTTGCTTCTAGAAGAGCAGAGGCAGACCCTGTGTGGCCTGCCTGTGGGAGAGAGTGCCAGAGTATGGAGCAAGAACAGAGAAGACCCTCTCTTTTGTCCTTACCAAATGTTCTTGCAAGGGTGGTGGGACTGAGAAAAAGGCCTCTCCTGGTGATCTTAACACCCCAAGAGGCTCACAAGAGAAATGCAGTCTCTTGAGATAGCTTGGACCCAAGATGTTTGAAGTTCTGCCTCTCCTCCAACCCCTGCAAGCTCCCAAAGGCTTCACCAAGGCAAAAGGGAGGCTCGGAACCTGAAATGAGGGGATAGCAAGCTTTTAATGTAAATTGAATGTTTCTGGTGTCCAGTCCAGGTTACATCAGGAGTCAAGTTATGCAACGGAATTTTGCCCATTTGTTGGCAAATATAAAATCAGAGTTTTTCTAAAAAAAAAAATGCACTTGCTCATAAACCTGGAAGTTAAATAAGCAACATCTGTAACTTCAAAGAAAAGCATCTGGCTCGAAAAATCTAGTTAGTCTTGTTCCAGCAGCATTGTGGCTTTTCAGTTCTGTGGACAAGGAAAAAAGGAAAGTAAGCTAGAATTAGTAAGAGCTTATGCTATATACTGCAAGAGGGACAGTTAAGTTTACCTAATATCAAATTATATAATATAGCTAACCACTAAGATCTGGAAGTTGAGTCATGGCAGCTGGACTTCCTTTCTTGATTGAAACATTCTGCTACTCATCCAAACAGCTTCATCAGTCTGATGAAGCTGTTTGGATAAGCAGCGAAACGTTTCAATCTCTCAAGAAATGAAGCCCAGTTGCTATGACTCAACTTCCACATAAGCTCATCTAGATGACTGAGAATCTTCACAGACTAACTGTTAAGGCATATTCCAAATATAATTGCAGAAACTAATTTAATTTGAGATTTAGAAACTCTGGGGAAGGAGAACAAAATGAAAATAAATTCTATAAGGAAAATATTAAAGAGGACCTGAGCAATGTAGCTAATCCATTGGGGGGGGGCATTGATGGAATGTTGGAATAAATATAAGGGGAAATTGAGTCCACCAGTGTCACCCTTGATTCAAGTAACAGAATATTTTCCCCATATAATTTAAAAGGTAAAGTAACTAAGATACTAGATAAAGGATCGGTAAGTTTATGGGATTGGATGAAACGAATACAAAATAGGGGAAATATAAAAGAGAGTCGAGAAGAAATTTCTTGGTTAAATATTATAAAGTTGGAATGGAAAACCAATGTAGGAGAATGTAGAAAACTGACAAAATGTGAATAGAACATAGAAGAAGCAAAATAGAGAAAAAATAAACTAGAAAAATGAATGATAAGCGAGATATATAAACTACTAATACAAGGGGAATATAAAGAGAACAAGTTGAAAGAGCAATGGCAATAAGTTGTTAATAAAGAAATTAAAAAGAATGGAATAAAATAATAAAAAATATGTCAGTGAGAGTAAAAGAATTATCAGGTGTACTGGAGATGGTATATAACATCACTAATGTTATAATAAATGTTCAGTATGTTGCAGGTGTAAAGAAAAAGAGACATACCCATGTTTTCCATCTCTATGATGCCCTCTTTCCAACCCAGAATTAGAATTTTGTAACCACACAGTTCTCTCCTTAGCTTACTTCTGTGCATAAGATGACCCTCAATTTTTGCTCTAATAATTTTAGATAAAAATATAATCTTATACACATAAAAATACTGTTTTGCATATGTGGTGGTTGTGTGAAATAAGAAAGCGGGAATGGACACTGATTTTTAAAGAAATTCAAGAAATAATAGGGGGAAGGGTTCAAATGTCCCCTGAAGTTCTATTACTGAATATGGTTGTAAATAAGCAATTGAAAGAGGAGGCAGGACAGGGGGTAGATCAGGAAAAGGTGAGGATTCCACCCACAGGATCTGGGTTGATAACCCCTGGACCCAAAAGTGGGAATGCTTAATATTACCTAAAGAAGAGGCAGACAGCAGGAGACAGGTGGCTGAAAAAAGGGTGATGTTCTAGAAAAAAATGTTGAGAATTTTGTAGTTCAAGAGGAGTCTTTATTGGATGACCATAAAAAGAGAGTCTCCTGGTCGGGCTAGAAGCCCTACCTTCACACTTGCTCCCTATGAATCAGCTTCTCTACTACAGGAAAATGGGATGTCACCACCAAGATAGCTAACCCGTTTACTGAATGCTTCTTTGTGCTTGGAAAAAAAATAGAAAGATGTCTCCATTCTCTTTTACCATCATTGACTTCAGAAAAAATATTTTTTTTATTTATCTTTATTTTGGGCGTGCTCTTAACTGGCATGTTTAAGTAACATTTTAAATACATTTTTTGGAAAAAAACGCATACAACTGGAGAACAACTTTTTTTTTAATTGAAGTTGCAAGATCACTGAATGTCAAGTACTTTGATTTCAAAACTAGATTTCACTAGAAAGTGTTAACTTTGGGTTACCACTGTACAGGTTACACAAAATTAATGCCATACATAAATAGGAAGGTCATTTCCCAGTGTCTTGAGGACATCGTTGGAATCCCTTCATGACAATAATTCACTTGACCAAAGGACATGATAACTATTTCACTACTGAAGAGAATTTAAAGTAAAACTACCACCTCTATGATGGGAGAAGTGAAACTGCCTTTCTAAAAGCTTTGTCATCATGGAAAGTAGGCCTTATCTTTGAATGTACAAGCCGTATGTAGATAATGAAATATTTAGGTGACTATGATAATTCCTGATACTGAATAAGTGGACTTAGTGTAAATGGTTTTATCCCCTATGTTCTCTTCTTCATGCAAATCTATAATCTTTCTAGATTCTGACATTTTTTTCAGAACCAGCAACATTCTTCAGTAAATTCAAACACTCTTTCAGTGGTTTTTACATAAATATAAAAGATCAAGGTATATCTTAAAATAAATGTTGGTGTAGATTCTCTTTCCATTATTTTAACAGCAGCTTTAAAAAATTAAATCTTAAACTCCATTAGAACAAGTTCAAGCTAATAAAATTGTTTTGTAAAGCAGTGATAGTTATTTCTGGGTACCATATAAAGAAGAAATGGTTCATAGTTTAATATTTATGTATGATTTAAAGAAAAATGATTTTGACATGTATAAAATAATATATCAAACTTTTAAAAAAAATCCTTCATTTTGTTCAAGACTTTAATCCTTCACTCGACCAAATTATGTTGCAGTTACAGAAAAGATGTTACTTTTAGAGGCAATGTGCCATAAGTTAAGAAATGAAATGTTTTGCATATACCACCCACAACAGATGCAGTTAAATTTTTTCCAAATTTTTCTGAACCATGTAAATCAATTCTACAACCTAAATTTTGTGGTATTTCAAGCAAGCTATTAGTCAACTGCTTATATAATTACTCACAGTGTTTTCAGCCTAAAATCCTGTTCCGAAAATAGAATGGGTTGTTAAGGCTGTTAGAAATGTATTAGGGAAATTGTTGCATAGGCACACTGTATTCTTCCTTCTGTGCAATATTGTACAGAATTTGTAGCAAGAATTCTACTAGAAATATTTACCTGCACAAATTCCATGAAGTGTCTGTAAGTACCCCAGTAAAAGAATATGATCTAAATGAGTCCTAGTTTAAAATGTGACAGAGCTACGACTCGCGTAGGAATTCCATCTAGTCAGTATTTAAGGGCTATGTGCTTCATATCCTGCCTGTTCCTGGCAACATTATGGCTCTGCATAATATTAGCGCACATACATTTTCATAACAAAGCAAAAAAAAATTTCAGTATGACACGTACTACCAAAATGTTATTTGTGGATGTTTCATTTAAAGTGGGCTGGAGAAGGGGTGCAGAAAATTGCTATGTAAAGTGCTCCTCTGGGAATCAAACTAATAGTAGTAGAGTTAACAGTTTACTGTTCTGAAAGCTCTTTTAAAACTGCTCATTTTTGCTCAGAACAAGGCACTCTTTCAAAATTCAACTTGACACTATGAGTTAAACATATTACTCCATGTGGCAAACTTTTCATTACAACTTACTCTCAAACAAGCTTTGAGTTCCTATGCAACACCGATGGTTTCAATTTTTGGTACCAATCAAACATCAGCCAGCACAATTCCATAGTATTCAGTTATATTTCTAATCCTATACAATTTTTCTGAGATCCACTCTCTCATTTTTAATCTTGACTTTTTATATAACTCAAAGTTACAAATATTTGTAGTATTTAATCTTAATTCTTGCAAGCTCAGCTGACTGAATCATTTCTTCAAAGCAGCATGTCTGATTTTGCATATTCTGGGTTGACCGAAACAATGGGCCAATGTTAAAAGTACAAAAGAAAAACCGGCATAGATTACTCTTTTGTCTCTGAGGTCTTATGAAAAACAAAGGTGCAAAAAGAACATTACTGTATATATGGATTCCTACATTTTGAGGCAGTTTCGACATATTCTATATCATTTATCCTGCCTCCAAAAACAGTACTTTGATTTACACACAACGGTTTTAGGAAATCCACCAACATACCCACAAAGGCTGGCAAAATACAACAAGAAGAAACATTGCCTTACACCACAGGTTGATTACAGAAGCGGGCATTTCAATACAAAGAACACGAACTGACACCCCAGGCCATTGTGTGCTGGCACGGAGGAGCCCATCTCCAGTAATATTAGGAAGGGAATGATGGAAATCCAAAAGTTCTGCCGTTTTAGTCCAGCTCTTCTAGCGTTTAATCACAACTTGTTCATATGCTCCAGATCCTACTCTGAAAAATTGAAAAAAATGTTTCTTTGTTAGAAGGCATTAGAGAGAAGAAATTTAGGCTGTTTCAATCATGTGTGCACGCACGTGTGTCAAGCACATCCTGTTACCTCTACAAGTACGTTAACTGGTTTTAAAGAAATAACGACACATAGAAGATTTTAACCACACGTGCTTGAATGTAGTAGATATAATCCAGACAATTAGTTTTATTCAAGTTCCACAGAACTCAGTAAGAATGAAGTCAACATTAAATTCACACTGATTTCATCAGGACCTAAAGTCAACGATATTAACTAGAGCCAGTTTAGAACTAATGTCCAATTCTGCAGCAATGAGTTTTAGATTGAGAACTTAGGATCACAATGGTTACTGCATTTAGCAGTGAAATTGGAGTGCACATAGGTAACTTTTAAAACGTAAATATACTACAATCAATTGTAATTAAACTTCATTTCCAAAATGTCAAAATACTATTTCCGGCATAAATAGTATATTCATAAAGGTTGTATAATAACAGCCTTTGCATTTCAAAATTCCATCAGCAGTGAGTATTGTGCAGTTGTGATAGTAGAGGGAAAATTACTTTGGTTTTTTAATTTTTACACTAAATAAATCAAGTACAGTGGTACCTTGTATAAAGGAATTAATCCGTTCCAAATGAAATTATGTTAAGCAAATTTTCCTTTATACAAATTTCCCATAGGAATGCATTGAAAACGGAGTAATCCCATTTTTATGTTGTACGGATTTGCCCCATAGGCGATTATGTTAAGCAAATTTCCCCTATCTCCGGAATTTTTTATGTTGTACAGATTTTATGTTATACCAACTGCTTGTTATACAAGGGCACACTGTATCTCTCTTTACAGTCGTCCCCCACCATTTCGCGCTTCATATACTGTGGTCCTGTTCTATCGCAGGACTGCAGTATATGAAACAGAGGGCTTCTGGAGCAAGCTGCAAGGGCCTGTTTGAGGGCTCCTGGACTTACCCCAGGCCTAGCGCTGCCCTGGACAGGCCTCCAACAGGCTTCCCAGGCCTGTCGGAGGCCCGGGAAGCCCATTGGAGGCCTATTCGGGGCAACACCAGGCCTATGTAAGTGTAGGGCCCCCAGATAGCTGTCCTGACCTGGTCCAGCATCTGCATATTGCAGATTTTCCATTATTGTGGGTCAGATCCCTAACCCTCATGATAGGCAGAGGATTACTTTACTTTATTTACAATTTATATACCGCTTGTATAAATTAGTTATCTCGAGCATTCATATGTTTGGAGAAAATATTACTTTTAAAATAATTATTATATCATTGACAGGAAAGATAACAGCATTATTAAATGTACCTGTTGGGTAAGTGATGACTTCCAAATGCAGTACTCCCTCCAGGCCCTACAAAAAGTCTTAGTCCTTCCTCTGAAAAAGAATGCATTTGAGGTACATGGGAAAGTTAAAACATTTCACTCAAGCTGCCTGCAGTGGGAAGCTTTCTTGCCCCTCGTCTCCCCTGTTTCACTATCTGTATCCAGAAAAAACAGAACCCAAAGGATCCCAGGACAAGATGAAGTGGAGGAAGGAGGAAGACACAGTGGAAACCTGTAAATATGCCTGCACTTGTGTGACTGAGTGGTTTATTCTGGTCATGCTGGGTTCTTGAAGGATCCAAATTATTGTACCCAAAGTATGTTCAAATAAGAAACTAATTTACATATTTTTGCACTTGACAACATGGTTAGTAACATTTCGCCACCATTACAGTGGTCTTTATTTTATTGTATGCCAAAAAGTTCGGGCTGGAGTTCCGTTGCTGTTCATGCACGGTTTGCAGCTAAGTGTAGCTACTAGATGAGTTGCTGGAGCGCATCATGGTGGCACAAACAGATGAAAGCAGGTATGTGACCAAGACGTGCCTCAACATTGTGTGAATTGGATATATGAGTTAGGTAACCGGCTGCAGAGCCAGATGTTGGGAGTTTGATTACCCAGTGTGTCCCTTCCCCAAACAGACCGCTTGTATAGCCCTGGCTAAGCTGCTTAGCTCCAAGTGCACTCAGAAGAATGGAATGATAAACCATTCTGCGTCTAGAAAAAAACTTAAGAGTGACTGCAGCTCAGAACGGACTTGGATGGCATTTCAGTAATTACCCTTGGCAAACCTTACCTAGGTTGTACAAAGCGCATGTCAAGTGCCTGCAAAGATCAAAATTGTTCTGGCCACTACGTTTATTAGTCATTTTGCTTCCTACACATTGGCTTGCCTCGGGAATCGAGGCCCAGACTATTATGAATGAAAACATTTGGAGCTCCTAGCAACTATGAACCAATTTCACTTATAAAGGCTTTACAAACCTTCTGCACTTGAATCCAAACTGAAATCTTGACTTTGCAGTATTTTTTCAACAATATCATCTGCATCAACTCGGGTGGCATCAACCCTCTTTAGCTGCGATTCCACAGAATCCTGTTTCACTGGGTGCCTAAGAAGACAAGTTTCATTACTTTCAGGTCTTAGAATAATTCTGAATATTTCTGAAAAAACACCTAAGTAAACCGTGATGAGTTTCCTTGGTTTTATACCTGTTGAATTTTTCTGGTGGTGCCTCCTTCATGGGCATCTCCAAATTACTGTTGCTTCTTTTGATTTCAGCCTCTTCACATGGCTCTAGAATACTACCTGTGCCAGTCGATGTACTTCCCACAGAAGTATTTCTCTTGTGGGAAAGATCAGAGATACTAGATGATCTGGAGTGGCAAGTGCTGTACCCTAGAAGATAACAGTTCAGAGCTATTAGTTTAAAAACAGAAAGGGTTCATACCTCAACAGACATCGATACTCCAATTACATTGCTATTTTAAACATGATGCTGCGCCCCTAGATATATGGGGTTCATCCAGGTGAACTATGTACGTTCCCACTGTAATTTTATTTCAAGTACAAAGGAGAAAGCAAAGCAAAGTGTTCTGCTTATATACTACCACATACCACTTCAAGTAGTCTCTGGGCAGTTTACAGTTGTATTACAGTAGGCAGGCTACACATTGCCCCCCCCCAGCAAGCTGGGTACTCAATTTACCGACCTTGGAAGGACTGAAGGCTGAGTCAACCATGAGCCTGCTACCTGGGATTGAACCCCAGGTCGTGAGCACAGTTTTAACTGCAGTACAGGCATTTAAACACTGTGCCACGAGGCTCCTACAAGAAGTAGAACTATCGTCAAAGACCTCGAAAACAATAAGCAAACAAACAGCACGTCAGACATAATTTATAATTAACAACACCATCTGTCAGGCCTAAGGGCATCCAGTCTAGAAATAGGCCACACAGGAAAAAGAGATGAAGGAAGGAAATGAAGGCAGGGCAAAATTATGCCATTATGGCAATGATGAACACTTAGGATTTGTTAAAGCTAGGGCTGCAGCTTCAGAGAGAGTGACAACAAGAAAGGGTGTAAAGGGAAATGCTTTGTGTTACCTTTATTTGTATGTTTCTACAGTATATTGCTCCAAGTCTACCCCTCCTGGAATCATCTAGTCCAGTGGTTCTCAACATGTTGGTCCCCAGATGTTCCTGGACTGCAACTCCCAGAAGTCTTCATCACGAGCTGAGCTGGCCAGGATTTCTGGGAGTTGTAGTTGAGGAGCATCTGGGGACCCACAGGTGGAGAAACACTGATCTAGTCTATTGGTGCTGTCTCTCTTATTTGGCTTTCTTCCACTGACCCTGTGATTGACTGAGACAATCTATGCACTCTTCTATCTTAACAGCTGTTATTCAGCAGGGGAATGTACTTAATCTGATTTACAGATACTCCAGAGGGTGTTTTCCCTGTTCTCAAAGCATCATTCTGTGTAATGAGGCAATTGCCCCATGCATAGTAGACTTTCCAAATAGGAAGGTTTGCTATACACCAGGGAATCCTGCTGTTCCCTTTGGTAACAGCATTCTATCATGCCCAACGGTGGATGAACTTGTCTTCCAGGCTCAAAAGGCAAGCAGAAAGAGATGTTCTTTAAGCCTCTCCATGCGGAGAGAAAATAGAAATGAGTGCTGGGATGTTGTGGCCCCTAGGCCACAACAAGAACTGACAGGCAAAGTTTGGGCCAGAAGACTACTTCAGTATTATCTGGCCTACTTTTGTTATTGCATGATAAAATAAGGACCCCAAGAGGAAGAGAGTGCCTGTGACTAGCAAACATACCACTCTTAGCCACTAAAACAATGTGGTGAATCTTTATTTGAAATCTTTACATTTCATTTAAAAATGGGCACCATTTTGCCTCACCTTCTCGATTTCTAAAGTTAAGGTTATCACATGCTCTCTCCTCCTCTCCCCCACATCAACCTTACATGGCTGCCTGGCAGATAGCAATTTAATAGATAATGTTTTTTTGCTGGCACAGAGATGGGATGGAAAGTGCTTAATTTCCATCTGCTCTTCAAAGAGCACAGGCGCAGGTCCAGTAAAGAAGTGCCACCCATGAAGACAATTTTCATCATTCATGTTACTGTAGATGGTTTTCAGTCAAGAAATTTGTACCAAAGAAGATTTGAGTTTTGAAAAGTTTTCTTCTTTTGTTAACAATGTCTGTGGATCCCATCAAAGCCTTTGAAGAAACAAGGACACCAAATTACATCCTTTTTTGAGAACAAACAGAATATTGGCTGATAGCAGGAGACCTCCCACCTGACACTTTTGACTGCTGGCTGGCATAGCTAGAAGTCCGAGAATGGCCACATGCTCCAAATTCCTCTGGGACAGAGACGTTCTTAGGTGCCAGATCTGCAAAAGAGACCACACAAAACTGCTGAATTATTTTCTCAGATAGAAAGAGACTAAAATTTTCTAGCCTAGCTACACAAACGTCACAGCTTCTGGAGGCCAACTGCCCCAGCTTGAGAAACCACTGTAGATGTAAGTTGCAGACTGAGGCTCACAACACAGTATGCACTAGATAGTGTCTATGGTGATTTCATAATTTGCTTCCAAAACTAGTGCCATTTATGTTTTGACAGCCTAACAGGGGCGGCGGGGGGGGGGGTCTGTTCTATGAGGAATTTGAGTCAAATGTATATTTTCTTCAGAAGGCAGTTCCCAGTATCTTAAAACACACGTTTCAACATAACTCAAGTAAGCAGGTAACATGCAGATGTTATAAAGACACTAGATAATCAAAATATTTATCAGTTGGACTGCTGTTGTGTTCCTGATACAATTTTCTAAAAAATCAAAAGCTACAATGGAGAAATTGGGAACCTTTTAAAATAGGGACATACCACAGGGAGAGAAAAATGAATGAATTTCTGTTATAGAATCATAGTATTGAAGAGACCTCAAGGGCCATCCAGTCCAACTCCCTGCCCAGTGATAGGACTGTGTGAAGTAATACATCCCCTCTTATCAGCAAAAAGGAAAAGGCAGCTCACCCCATAATATTACCTTATGTAGCCTTCCCATTCATGAAAAACTTCCATGTCCTTGTATAAATTGTTTTACTCTGTCATAAGACTGTTATGTACCTGATACAGCTAGCTGTGATGATGTTGTGTTCTCTACACCTTTCCTGTCTTCACGTAGGGATTCTGGTTCTCCAGCTATTGATAAAGACGTTGCTGTGGATGGAGGCCTGTAATCAAACAGACTGGAATTAAGTCAGATTCTAATTGTAGGGTAAATATGCATGCATTTCATGCATATTGAAAATAAAAATCAGTAAAATCATAACATTTGTATGAGCACTGCAATCCAATTTATTTTTTCAAATGCCAAGATGACCCAACTCCAGAATTCACATCTCCAAAAGCTAACATTATTGTTTTTCACGTAGAACAGCAGATCTATATTTTTCTTCTTACACCTATCTTTTCCTATTTCTGTAAGTTACAAATCTAAAGCCCTGTTTTGATATGGTACAACTTTCCAAAGAACATCAATGACTGGTCAAGAGTACATTATTATAGCAAACCTATTGAAGATCAATGTCTTCAACGGAATAAGTAAAGTTTGCAGTTAACTACAGCATTTCATTCTAGTATTATGTATTGATTGCATTTATGCTGCTATAAGAGATTTCTGGTCTGTATTACCAGTATTCAATTATTGCATTCTCAGCTGAAACGCTCAAGAAAGCCAAACAAATGCTTCTTATAAAAAACTCTTTAAGTAAGGGATCATTTTTGGAAAAAAACTTAAAAAAACTCAAACACTACAGAACTACAGTAATACCTTGGTTTACAAGTACTTTGGTCTATGAGTGTTTTGCAAGATGAGCAAACATTTCTGATCAATTTTGCCTTGATCAACAAGCAATTTCTTGGAATACAAGCACTGGAACAGGTCACATGATCACAAGTGAGCCAACTGTAGTGCTCTCCCTCTCTCCTGGCTGGATTATGGGTGATTGTCTAGAACAGTGATGGCAGATCTTTGAGAGACCAAGTGCCCAAAGTGCAATTTAAAACCCACTAATTTTTCACGAAGTGCCAATCCAGCAATTTAACCTGAATACAGGTGGCTGTAAAGGGGCAAAACTGGATGCCCACAGAAAGGGCTCTGAGTGCCACCTTTGGCACCCGTGCCACAGGTTCACCAACACTGGTCTCCGGCAAGCCTCCAGGGCAGAGGGAGAAGAGAGGAGTGGAGATTTCCCTTGTGACAGCCCTGAATGAGGTGAGTGCAGGTTAGGGATTTGTCCTTTCTTTGAATTTATATTTTTATTCAATTTGTTTTCAACCTCCTTTCTTATTTTTCAAACCATTTCTAATTATGGGACAGTTAGTCAAGTGTGTATACGGCTACAAACTGCATTTTATTATTGTCACATTAAAAAGACACACAATAAAATCTAGTTGTTAGTCTCAAGCAGAGCAGATTCTACAGCCAGATACCTAAACCATGGTGTGGACATTGACTTCTAGCCAACTTCTTTTGTGAGTTTTGGCATTTTGTGTGTACAGTATGTGGTCTATTGAGCCCCAGGATGAATAATCTGAGTTTCCATTATTTCTTATGGGAAATTTTGCTTTGATGTGAGTGTTTTGGTTTACAAGTACACTTGAAAGCGAAACAGCTCAGATACAGTACATATGGATGATGTGGAGACCCATTTAAAGGGACTCAGTTTCCAAGGTTTTCTAAGCCATTACCAAAGGTGAAATCCTGCACTAGTTCCCACAAATTGCTAATGGTACCAAGAGTGCTATTGTTACCTTGTAGATGAATAGGTGAAATTATTCACAGCCTGATAGTACTATTTCTTTACTAATAAACCATTATCACTGTCTATTATCTACATGTTCTTTCAATCAAGGGAGCATGTATACAGTAAATATGTCAGTCATATCATTTCAGTTTCCTAGTTGAGGAAGTGGACATGAGCCAGAAAAATTCACATTATATGTAATTATTAGTCTTTAAGGTGCCACATTTTTGTTTCTTGCTTTTCTGTTTTTTGTACTTTGCTTTGCTTTGCTTTTGTCTGAAGTGCTTGCTGTGAACATCATGAGCACAGCAAAAAAGACTCACAGATGCAAACTAATTAGCTACATTAAATAAATGCCTCACAAGTATAAAAAGCATTACTTAGGAAACAGATGTGAATATCCCCCCACATTTTCACTGCTGGAAAAGGTATGTTCCCTTCTCTGGTACACAATCAAGGAAAGAGGCCAAAATTACAGCCTTTTCTTTTTTCTGTCTATCTCTCTGTCACTCCTTCCCTCTTTCAGGATTCACTGTTAAGTTGAAATTTAAGTCACACCAGTGACTTGACTTGGACTAGGGTCTCCCCTCCCAATTGATTACAGTATGTGTTGGAGTGTGCATTAGGGGGCGGGACAAATCTGCTTAGACACATCACTCCTGCAATCAAAAGGGGGGCTCTCCAGGTGCTGAAGAGAATGCTCATTAATACAGTCAAAAGAAATGAAAGCTTGTTCAACAATAGTGTTTGGTGGATTCTCTAAAGTTATATATCTTCGTAAGAGCACAGGAACTGCCCACAAAACGCTTTTCTAACTGTGATAATTCAGAAACCAGCAGCATCTAGATAGTCTTTCAAAAGAACTAAGAAATAATGCTTTCTTGGAAAAATCCAAAAATTGCCATTAACCGAGTCACAATTTTTTTAAAATTAGTAATGAAATGAGTCAGTGGGCAGATCCAGTACTTCTAGACTCCAGACGTTGTTCAATTATCAATTCTATGTTAAAATGTAATTAAAGACAATTTATTAGGGAGCAGATGCAAATATGCCACATCTCACAGAAACTGTAAGCTAATAGTTGTTAGGCAGAAAAAGACATTTGTAATTAACCCTCTGGTGATGTCAAGTTAAGAGATAACATTCCGAATTCCAAAGACAGAGTTATAGAAACTTCACTTCAAAACATCTATTGTACCTTGTTATGTTATTTTAACAGGATGGAATGAAGAATTCATTCCAGAAAGTATTGGTGTCTACTTTCATGTTTCAATGTCAAACCATAATAGTAGTATCTGAAATCCTATTGTGCGGCTCCATGTGTACAACAGTGAGGATCAGAATTTCAGGGTGCATGCAATTCATTGCATTGTATATGAGTTGCAGACATTCCAACATTACCTTTAATCAGCCCTGACTTGCTAATAATATTGATATCCTCTGTTGCACACATAGAGCTGTGCAACAGGATTTCAGCCAATAAATCCTATTTCAGAATAATGAGATAAACTTTAGTGTCCACAGAGAAATCTCTGCCAAATGAAAGAGAAATTACGTTCAAACCAGCTGTGTTTGCAATCATGCTAATCAATCTAACTCAATTTACAAAGAGAAGTGTGCAGACCAATGGGACTTCGGTAAGTGAACTACCTAATGAAGTAACATCTCAACATGCAATAATGTCTTTCAAATGGAACCAAATTAAAATTTCAGCTTTTAACTGAATTACAGTATTTGCGTTCTAGATGGGAGATTGCAATCTAATGCAGAAAAGCAATTAACATCAGGACAGTTTAATCTAAAATTTATACTGTATATTGGCACACAGATACTTAATATGAGAGCTTACAAATTAGTTCACTATACAACGTCATAAAACATAGTGGACATTAAATAATGCTAAAAAGCCCTCAATTTCTAGCTACTTCCATATCCACTGCTTAAAAGAGTTATATACTGACTTTCATTTAGGCAAAAACATCAGGCAGTTTGCAATAATCAATCTGAAATTTAAGAACCTCTTCAAACACTAGGCAAAGCCCTGCTGATATAATTCCCCAATTATAAACCCAGATTGGGGCACTGGAAATAATTTAAAGCTCCTTATTTCCCCACCCTTTCAGCTTCCAATGCCCTCTTTTGCCCTGGGAAAGTGTTTGGGAGCCTTGGGACATGGAGAGAGCTTTTAATCGTGGAAAAGATGGCACCTGCAGCCCAAATGACCACAGCAGTGACCTGGCAGCCATTTTCAACTATTAAAGACTGCCTTTCTGTCTCAAAGCTCTCAAGGCTTCTCCAGGTCAAAAAGTACCCCTGGGAGCATTGGGTATTGAATCAGGGCATAGGAAGCTTCACATCAGTTTAAATTACTGGAGCCCAAACCCAGTTTAGACTGGAGGAACTGTGCCAACAGTATACAGTAAATATACCTTAGTCTTGGTTTTATATCTACTATAGCAATTATAATGTGTGTGGAAGAGACAGAGATTGTACTAAATTATAATTTACTGAAAACTGTTAAAATAGGGATTTCTACAAAATATAATGGCACAAGTTCTCTCATCTCTTTATAACTTTCAGATTACTAATTATTTAAATGAGTAATATAGCATTTGTCTTCTGATTACTAATTCTGCTTGGGCCAAAGTGACATCTGTTTATTGTACTCTGGAAATGTTATTCTACCATATAGTAAATATATTCATAGTAATGTCTGCATTTCCCAGAAACGTTAAATCTGAAATGGATGGAAAGCAAAACCAAAAGCAGTCAGAACTTATGATTATGAATGTACACCCTGCTACACCACCATTTTTTAAATTGCCTTCATTTAGCTTCTGGAGAATGCTGATGGAAAGAAAGGCTTCTCAGCTGCACCGTTACAATTAAATTACTTGCCAAGCTGCATGACTCATTGCAACATACCTCATTAGTATAGAAATGCATGCTAAATGTATCTTTCTTTCTACTACAGTACAGTGAAAGATGCAATTTGAGGAGGCAGCGGAACACACACACACACACACACACACACAGAGAGAGAGAGAGAGAGAGAGAGACTCACTCTCACACACACTCACACACACATTTTCAATTATTATAATTCATTTGGGAGTATTTTCGAGATAATTGTTAAGACTCAGAATTTTGCATCTGCAAAACTATGCTTCCTACAATTTTCTTCAAATTCTCTGTTACCCACTAAACTCATCCATGCTGGCTATCTCCCTTAAGCAAAAAACCTATTCTGTGTTTCTCTGAAAAGAGGAATTTGGATGACAGCTATAAAGAGAAGAACCACAAAAAGTCAAGTGTGCATGTAATGGTGTGGTTCAGTTATTAAATTCCTGGATAAAAAACACAGTTTGTTGGACTTGAAATGTTCTCTATTCCTGGCACTTTCTCACTAACTAACATATCTAGAAAGCATCTGCATACAGATCAGAACAACAACAACAACAACAAGAACACACACACAAACACACCATTTGTTCTAGGCGGAACAGGATGCTAGGCAATAACTGTAAAATAAATTTCCTCATCAAGATTATTTTTAGTCAAGCATGCCCCTATAAGTCAATAGATTTTCCTATGTCAGACGCCCTCCCCCCCAAAAAAAACATATTTCCATCCTATACAGAATAATTAAATTCATCATTTCATCTACTGGATCATTAACAATGAACATACGTTTTAAAGCATGGGTCCCCAGACATTAGCTGCATGCTAATCAAGACCTGTGGGTTAGGAAGAATAAATAAAAATATAATCAGAACAAAAGTATGAGTAGTATCACAAGGGAAACCATCTATAACTGGCCTACTAAATAAGTTTGCTAAGTAAAAATGAGATGATTAGCAATACAGGAGTTTGCTCATGGAAATGAGTAACTAAGAGCTGAGGGTGTTTTTCCTGCTGCATTCTGCTGCCCACTCCTGCCCTCGCTGTAGTGCAAAAGGATTTCCCCATCTCTCCCCATCAGTTTGGGAGGCAAGCAGGAGGGCTGGCAAAAAAGAGGAGGCATCACTCATTTTCCAATTCCGTCAGGAGAAGCAGCAGAATCCAGCAGAATTGTATAGCACTGGATGGTGGTCAATGACAGCCCAATAGAATATAGCACTTTGGGATTTTTGTAGCTTTTAAAAAAACATTATAAAAGCAAGCAGTACGATTATCAAGATCATGGGTTAAAAGGCACTTTGGATAAGGACTGGAATGAGTAAGCATTACAGGTCCATTACAAATATTAGTGCCTTTGGGCAAGTTCAGCAGCGTGGAAAGGGAAAATACTTCCATACTCTATTCATCTTATCCAGCCATAATTCATAGCAAAATTAACAAGTTTTCCCAAAATTCAAGACAATGAAAGAACAACTTTGAAACTAACATTTTCTGATTTATGTACTTTTATTAGCATGGCTGCATTTACAAATGTTCACTCCAAAAAATTCTTGCAAGATTTTCACTATACCGTATTTGAGCAGTCAGAGTTCTACTACAGCATCCAGATTATGGCATCCTAATAAGCTGAACTTTCATTAGTTGTTATGTCAATATTTAGAGGAAGAAAGTTCCATCTGACTGAATGGATGCTACGCTCATTCTACTTTTGAAAAACACATAAATGAAAAAGAGAAGGCAAATGCCATAATTACTTTGAGAATTGAATTGTCCTGCCTTGTGTTTTTAGTATCATAACCTTCAAGTAAACAACGGCGAGTGGTGTTTCCTGATCCAGCAACCTCTGCCAGGTTGAGGTCTGCAAAACCCAGCTGTAGACAAAACAATAAACAAAACATAGAGCAACAGCAGTTTAAGCTATTCAATATTAATTGTTACGACAAATCAAATGTTTCCTAAGAACATTAAAAAAAAACTTTTGTAGTGAAGTTTTTTTGTAGTACTAAGGAAACTATTACACTAAAAATTACATCTATGTTTTGTTGGTCTATGTAACGAGGGCGTTATGTAAGCAGCACACTTCACTTTGAAAGTAACACCAATAACTACTGTAACTTCCATATCCATGATAATGAGAAGAATCATACATCTAAACTAGTTCTAAATTGAAATGTATTTTATGGACACAGATATAATGTTTTACCTTTGCATAGGCCTTCCCACCTTTTAATTCCTGCAATAACAAATAGTTCAGGTTCAGTTATTATTTTTCTGAAGAAAATAAAACTCCCTAAGATTTCTCTCTAGATACTAATATTTCAAGTGTAAACACACAATTTGTACATTGATTGATAAACTGTTCTGCCGAATTTCTGACAAAGTTAATTATTATTGTCTCCTGCTCTTCCTAATGGAAACATCAAAAGCTGGGCATTTTTGGAATCTTTATCACTTATGTACAGTATTCTGACTTTTATGGGGGGTGGGATATGTTCAAGTAACAATGTCACCTGAATAAATCCTTCAAAATTAGGCAGGCTAACAACACTTGGACTACTAATTTTATTCTAAACTACCAATTTAGGAAATACATATTTTAAAAAGTCAACACAAGATTATTGTATGATAATCAGAGTTTGGAATACTGTCAATATGTTACCAGTTCTGTAGGGATACACTACTGCAGCATCAATACTGTTCCATTGCCAGAAGTAGAGAACGGACGACTTTACCTTCCGTACCGACACTCTGCAGATGCAGGGATCCAAAACTCCTGTAGTGGCACTTGCACTCATTTTACACATAAATGAGAACTTCTTTTTCCAGTGAACACTGTTTGCCTGTACCACCTCCCTGTAAAAGTAGGAAATTAAAAATATTAAATAGCAGTAAGACAAACCGGAAATATTCCCCATGGCAAAGAATACAGAACAACGAAAGCGATCTCAGGAAGGACTCAGGAAGCAAAAGAAACACTGAAATTTACCCAAATGATCTGCAAATTTCTTTTGTTTTACTAATTTATATTTAAATTCATTTATCAGCAGGACACCCATATTCATGAGGGATTGGTTCCAATTCCTCCTCTTGATGCTGAAAAGCATGGATAATATTGAATGCTATACATAGTACAGTGGTGCCTGTACTTAAGAGCTGCTCTACTTAAGCACAATTTGACTTAAGAGCGGAAAACTGTTGGCGTTTTAACTACCGCCTTACAAATTTTAGATGTGGTCTGCTCTTATAATTTTTGTTATTTTTAAATTTTTCTAGCTACGGTGCCTCTACTTAAGAGTTGTTCTACTTCAGAGCATGCATTCGGAATAGATTAAATTCGTAAATAGAGGTACCACTGTATAGTAAAAGAAAACATCCAGAAAAAAATATTTTCATGTGCATTTGCAGAACTGTCTACTTGGGGGCACCAGAGACCATGTGATGTATTCTTCAACAAGAAGAATTTATACCACAGTATCTCATGCCCTCCCGTGGCCAGGTATGGTATTACATGTGAAAATACTTTCCCTTATTTTTTTCTTTTAATATTTTCAGACTACAGAAAAGTGAACTTGTAGATACTGATTCTATGAATATCGGGATCCTACTGTACTGCATAATAAGGGAGAAGCAGGAGGGAATGAAGAAATTATATTAGGTAATGGATAGGATGAGTTAAGAAAAGTCTACTGGGACTGCTTAAATAGGGTGAAGGGTTGTAGCCAAAGAAACCAAATCTAGTTTAGGGCTGTGCTGAATCCATGAGCCTGAGGTCAAAATGGAACATATTACTCTGCCCAAAGAACAGCCAGACTAGTAGCAAACAGAGGCAGGCATTTGAGCAATGTATTTTTCCCTTCATGTTCCTGCTACTTCCTTCACTGCACCAGGACGAAAGAGGCTGCACTGAGGTAAAGTCCCCTGGCAAAGATGAAGGAAGGCCAGCTCAAGTAGCACCTCGTGGCACCCAGGAGCATGTACTGTACATTCATTCCCTGCCTACTCCACCACCAGAGGTAATTTTTGAGGTGATTCCGCCCGTGGTGTCTTGATTCTAAGGCACCCTCCTCAAAATAGGTAACAAGTCAATTTTTCAGTGAGGAAAAAAGCCTGCTGCTTTCTACCATAGAACTGTTATAAACAGTAGGCAACTGATGTTTTTTCGCTTTATTTTTACTTTTAAATATTCTCCAAGTTTGTTGTACTTATTTTAAATTTTAAATTATGAATATAACATTCCAAGTGTTGGAATGTATCATCAAGCAGAGGTATGTGTGTGTGAAAGTTTCTCAAAAATCCAAACCAGGACATGAAGCTGGAAAATTTAGAGACCTCTGCTGCAGAAAGATGTACAGGATCTAAAGCAACTGCATATTGTAGTTTTTAGACAATTTACCAATTGTCACCATAGCTCTCTCTCTCTCTCTCTCTTTCTCTCTCTGCCTTTATCTAACTGGCAGTTGTGAACTGTAGAGAGAGAGTCCACACTCTTTTTAGCCTATATTAAAAATAATTTAAATTTGTCAATGTTACAATCAATATTGTCTTTAATATCTATTCTATGCATATATAAAGATATTTTGACAGTCTTATATTTTGATAATCTTACCTCAGAATTTCCTAAAGAAAAATAAGAACAAGTAACACTTAAAATATTCTGAATATACTGTACAGAAATGTAATAATTTTCTTAGTGTTAGCTATGAAATCTGGTATCAAATGTGCCTATTTCTGAAAGCATATGAATAATTACTTTTGTTCCAGCTGAGGGGAAAATGTCACTGACACAAGGTGTTGTGAGAGGGAGGTGACAGGATGAGATCACAAATCAACCTTCTCTCCTGTGCCTTAAAAGCATCATGAAATGAAACTTGTACTTAGCCTTCCCTTCATACAAATCTATTCATCCATTCTTATTCTGATATTACTAAACCCTAGTTGATGTCTTATCTGAATAGAAAAGCTACAGCTTGTTTGTGAGGTTCACAAGGTATGGTTCCAGCCACAGTACAAAGGGCAAAAATAAGGAATTACATGCAGAAGCGTTTATATTACTATTCCCACCAAAATGAAAACAAAAGCAAATCCATTTTCTTTAATACTAGTATGTTATTGTAAACTGTGTGTAACAAAAATGAATTCTGCACAATTCTTTTGAAAAGCAATGGTTATACACTTTGTGCTTGCTAAGGTGTCAGGTATAGGAGTCAGTCAGATAATTCTTGGCATTTTTAAATGCCTGTGTCAGCATATTATTCATGATTGTCCATTTGGTTAAAACACAAAACACTACATTGCAAATCGATCGGAGCCGCAGTCCAGGGTACTTAAATGTCCTGCACAGGTCCCTTTTTAGGTCCTATCATCCACTGCACAAAATATACAGGACAAGAACTAAAACCACGTGATATGTACTCTTTCTAGATAGGGGATCTTGCTATAACGAATAACTGTACTGTATTGCCATTAACCTTTTACGAAGAGGAAAAAGGAAGAAGAGGAAAGCGGGAAGCTATCTGCTGAAGTTAAGGCTTAGCTTTAAAAAAAGTCTAAAAAAACTTAGAAAAAGCAAAACCACTGGTAGCACAAAATGTTGTAGAGGCAAAAGTAGCAAAGACAGTACAGAGATTTAAATACTTTTTTGTTTTTAATGTAAATTATTCTAAATATTTTAACTGACACATTTTAACTGGGTTTTATATTATATATAAAAGATTTAATTACCAGTATATATATATATATATATATATAGCTTTTGACATATGGCCTGGTAGCCTGTTGCCAAATCACAAAGGGCCGTGTAAGCAATAAGCATCCCTTCAGTTCTGGCAAGCTCCCATTGCAAGATCAGCCATGCAACTGGTCATTCAGAAGGAAGCCTGCCAAAGCAGAGGAGATACCTACACAATTTCTGTTTTGCTCTGTATCTTGATGTAAGGATATTAGCCATTTTAATACCACGTTGTAAGCTGCCTTGGGTCCCAGGCTTGAAGACAGGCAGCATAATAAATATACTGTATTAAAAATACCTATAATTTATCATAATTATTATTGGTCTTATTATAAGAATAATTACCGTATGATGATTCCTATAAATTGAGAATGCATTTGTGCCTGTGTATACTCACTAGGGAATGGCTGTTCCTTCGCAAATGTACAAATATGATAGACATTTCAGCTGACACCCAGATTATGACATTCCTTAAAGTTTAGGAGATCAGGCTGGCCTGTTCTATAATAAAAGCTCTTTAATAATTTAGAAAGCAAACATCCTTTCAATGCTCTCTTTTTAAAGAAAACGTTTAGGCTGTCTTGCATATTTTCCTCCTTTGTTGTTACGAATTATGTTTTCTACTTTCTTTAGCCTCCGGGGCTCTTGTTCTGTTTATTTTCACACTATTATACACTGTTTTATTTTATGTCATTGAGGCACTTTGGAGAGGCTTCTCTGGAGCCAAAAAGGCAAGATCAATAAAAAATGCTCATTTTTGCCTTGTTGCCATGATATAATAATACTCACGATATGTTGTATAGTCAATTCTGAGTTATGGTGACCCTTTCCATTGCTTTCTAGATACAAAATACTCAGAAGTAGTTTACCATTCTAGGTGCACCCTGGATCTGCACAGCAGGCCCAAAGCTACACAGAATATCGATACAGTAGCTATAATAGAAGAAGACTTTCAATTGGTTCTTTTCTTTCGTTCTACTTTTTCTATATTAGTCTTTAAAATTAAGACATGGTTAGAGTCTATTTTGCTACCCAGAAGAGGCATTGAGATTAATTTAATTAATAACAGGAATTGTTCTAAAATAGTCCTACATAAATTCAGTAGTATATAATTTACTCTCGGATTAATTGCCAATGCCATGTTGACAAAGTGGAAATTTATCACCTTTCAGCTGTATACTATGTATAGAAATAAAGATGCTGTGTTCTCACAATTTTAGGTTTCTATTTACACTTAAGAAAAAAGACAGCAGGTCTGAGGCATTTCATGTTTCCACCAAATTATTTAATATAGTTGCACAGGCAGAAATTAGCATGTGGGGATTTTATGACTACCACATATGTGCTGTTTGGGGGCCTTTTCAGACAGAGCATTTACTGTGTCATTTTCTATCCTCTCTTTTTGTTGTTTGGTTTTGAAAGAGTTGCAGCATTTATCATGATTAGCATCCAAACTATTAGCACCTACAGCACCTGGTATTCCCTGGTGGTCTCCCATCCAAGTACTAGCCATGCCCAACCCTGCTTAGCTTTCAAGATCAGGCGAGATAGGATGTGCTTAAGGCAAGCCTGCCCAAAGTCCGGCCCGGGGGCCAAATCCGGCCTGTCAGGCCATTCTGAGAGGCCTGCGGCTGGCTGGCCCGCCCCTCCCTCCCCCTCCTTCACCCCATTTTTTTAAAAGAAAGTGGGTGGGGCTTGCAGTGGGGTGGCAGGGTTGGGGAGCAACCGGCCCCTGACACATTCTCAGCCACCAAATCTGGCCCTCCTTACAAAAAGTTTGGGCACCCCTGGCTTAAGGCATCTAGCCAGAATACAGAGTACAATACATTTCCCTATTTCTTCTCCCACTGCAAGTTCCATCTTTGGGTCTACATGTTGATAAACTTAATCCATCCCCACCACTTTGTTTTTAAATTTGGGACACCTAAGTGCCCATCATTTATACTGTTCTATGATAATATCTGCTTGGGAATCACAGTAGTACTAAATTTTCCCTGTGGCATAAACCAGTTGAAGACAATAAACCAAGGATTTGGAGAGTGAGATCTTGAAACCCATGAAAATAAGTGATCTGGATACTAAGGAACTGTCATTAAGTTGAGTGCTAAGTGAGGAACTTAAAGAGATAGAAAAGCTCTATCTGGAAGAGCCATTAAAAGCAATGCCAAGTTCACCTTATAAATCCAGCATTAGATTTAAATTAGGATGACATTTCTGTCATAACCATGTACATAAAATATTCATGCTTTCATTAGGCTACAAATCCTGATTTACACATCATTCAGTTGTTATGTTTACTCTTGAAACAAATACAATTAGCATCATAGATTCATTTGAATAAATTATTTTAACTTGAATTTGCCAATAGCCACACAAAACAAAATCATACACAAAGGCATACATCCTTGAGAAACCATCCACCCATGAAGGCAGGCAGGGACTGAAATATGAAGACATCTACAGAAAAAGAACATCTGAGAAGAGCTACATCAGTTCTGTGTCTAGTGGGAAAAAATACAAAAATGTCTGGCTTTTTTGAGCTTGTCATCAGTCACTAACAAACTGATATAATGAGGCTGCTGAAATCTAGGTTACAACAAGCCAGTTTCAAAAGCTGCAGCTAACAAATGTGACAGCCAGTACTGAGTTTGAGGTGGGGGCGGGAAGCAGAGCTTCTGTGTGCACACAGAATGCTTTGGTTGATTCCTTTAGTGTGTAAAGAGGGCCTGAATACACCTTTAACTCTTCTTCTCGGAAGACATGTCATTATTTAGGTTCTATTTTACATGTACTTAGCAGTCTGAAGACAGGAAACAAAACTGGGGAAAATGTCCAGACTGAATTTTATTTAAAAAAGAAATTTAGGACTAGCATAGACAAATATTTGCTGTATCTTTATAGAGGAGAGACACATTTACAACTACATGTAACAGAGAAAATTGTGCTCTATTAACATGCACATTTCACAGATTATTACGTGTTAATACAGTAACTAATAAGAGCACCATTGCACCCTGTTCACATGCAAAGTTAGCATTTACTGATTTTTAGACACTCCTTAATATGCATATATTTGGGCTATACAGTATATGGTTAACTCACCAAATTCCCATTGACTCAACTATCCTACTCTAGTTGTAGTTTACTATATACCAAGCAACAGGATCTCAGCCATATGATTTCCTTTCACGCAATAATCATATCAAGCAACACTGATTCCAGCAACAGAATCTGAAAAAAAATTACTGTAATATGCATTTGATTGCTTTTAAAGTAAAAGTACTTGCTCTAAAGTTTCTATGTTTGGTGCAGGAAAAACACACTAAGGACAGGCTTGTCTTTATGAAATTAGAGCCTATTCTCACTGCTGGAATAAGGAATCCATTGTTTTGGATTCCGGTTCAAGTCACATGGACTTTTCTGGCAGAATGTACATCCTGACCACTGCAGGTGCTGCCGTGGGCTCCCTAATGCTGTGGCTGCAACTATGCCACCTCAGACTCCCTGCTGCCAGAGCTGGCACCACTGCCTCTGACACTGATCTCCCTGCCACAATCTCTGATCAGGGGGCTCCACTGATCAGAGGGAAGGAGAGGAGGATGAAAAGGAAAGGGGTGAGGGTGGATGTGAGGACAGGAAATTGAAGGGTGGGCAGGTGAGTGAGGGGTGCTCAGGCAAGCAAGGGGCATTCAGGCGAGCAAGGGAGTGAGTGATCAGGAAGTGGGCAAGTGGTCCGGTGGGCAAGCGAGTGAGGGGGTGAGCTGGTGGGTGAAAGGCCAAGCAAAAAGAGGCTTTTTTAGCCAACCTGGTGCTCCCCCTCCCAAATTCCTGCTACATGGTACATCATAGCACCATATCAGATAGTGGAATTTTTTTAAAAAGCAGATGGGGTGTTCACATCAACTGCAAAATATTCAGACCTCTGACAAAGGAGCAAAAAAGCTCACTCCCGCAGCCCAGTAATTTTACCATGCACATACTTCGTGTATATGCTAAAACTAAAATCATTTCCCAAAAAGCAGAACCTGTTACGGGTTTACTGCCACTGGAATCAAGTTCTTAGACAAGGGAATCATTCCCATAAGTACTTCTGACATGATAATCCACTACATGCTAGCTTTAAACTGTAAAACGGAACACTAGATTTTCATGACAAACACAAAGAAAGATTTATACCAATTAGCTAGACTAAAAATAGATAAGTACTCTAAGAATTAAAGGCAAGAGTTGATGGCAAGATGAGAATACTGTTTGTATTTCACCAAGGCACTTAAAAGATCCCATTGCAATCCTGCTAATAAAATCCCGGCCCATATCCAGTCTTACTGCTAACTTACTGTTTTTATCTGCTTTGACAATTTGACAGTGAAAAATGGACTACAGTTTACATCTAGAATTTTCTAACCATGAGCTCCCTACCCCTGAAATTGTTTGTATTGACTGGTTACCATGGGAGTGGACTGAAAAGACAGTTAACGTGAACTATACTGAAGATTATTTGATGAAAACATTCCATCATGACTCAACTTCCTATTAGCCTTTTACTGCCGCACGACGAATGTAGTTTCTAAATGGCTGACTAATCAAAACACATTAGGAAACAATGTGATTCCAGTCTAAATTATGATGTTGAGATTTCATGAGAGCATTGCAAAAGAGCCATTTGAGGCAGGGTGACAGCAGCTTCCCTCTCGCCTCCCAGCAACTTTCCACACTGCCATAACAATTTTATTAGCATCAAATCCAATTGTTAGTCCCAACCTGGAGAGATCTACTGAGTCAACAAAACTTGCATAAATGTCAATACCAAGTCAGCTTTTGATTTTGATTCAGCTTTTTGTTGAGGGTAGATAAATGTCAATGATTTTTAAAAATCAAATTGGTTTAAATCCTTTAAATAAAACTTGAGTTTCAATTTAAATCAAAATATGATTTAAAAATTTAAATAATCAAAAATACATTTGGAAAAAATAAATCATGATTTAAATTAATTTAATTTAAATCTAATCCACTCCCAAAGATTAGCAAACAATTACATTTAGATCTTAAGAGTCTTTTGGACCACAGTTGTGCACAGCTCTTTTCCAGAGTTACTGGAAGATGTCCTCATATCAGCTTACTGGGATGGAGAAGAAATTGTAGGTCTCCATGTCTGAAGCCATAAGGGTGGGTATAGCTTGGAGATCTGCTTCTTGCTTGAGGCAAGTCTCATAGATTCCTGATCTATGGTCAGAAGAATAAAGATAACACAGGCTTTTACATAGCCTTTGTACTGCAACTAAGGTGGCATGCATTAAGAAAGAGAGCGTAACTTCTGAACAGAGAGGTCATAAACACCTGCTTCCTTAAGATGCCAAATCTAACATTCAACAAAAATGCAAATTGATGTACATGTATGTTGCATACTGTCAAATTGCCTGTAATTTGTGGCAACTGCATGAATGAGCGACCTTCAATATGACTTGTCCTCAATAGGCCTACTTGCCTCTTGCAAACTCAAGCCAGCAGTTTCCTTTAGGTCCGAGTCCCCATTTTGTATTTAGGTTTCCTCTCTTTCTGCTGCCTTCAGTTTTCCGCCAAAATTATTGTCTTCCCCTGGGAATCTTGTTTTCTCATGATGCTCCCATACGTAGGAGAGCCTCAGTTTTCCCATTTTTGCCTCCAGAGATAGTTCAGGCTTGATTTGATCTAGGACCCACTTATTCCTCTTTCTGGCAATCCAGGGTATTAGCGTAACACTCCTCCAGCACATTTCAAATGAACACCACCATCACGCTCCATTAGCTCTCTTTACTATACAGCTTTCATACATTGTACATGGTGAATGGTAATACTGTACAAGAGTATGGATGATCTTGCTCTTAATCTCTAGTGACACATCCTTGACTTTTCTACTTCTTTCACTGTTGCCCTTCTGAATATCTTAATTCTGCTGTATGACATGAATTGTGGACTTTAACACAGGCTAATTCTAAAAAGAAGTATTTGAAATGGGGATTAATCACTGGATGCTAAGAAAGTTTCTCGATTGAGAGGGTGGCCATTTTAAAACATAAAATGCAAGACGCTATTCTACTGTAGTTATATAATGACTTTGCAAGTCATGTAATGAATGTGTCAAAAAGTACAAATTGTTACTGGTGAATGATCATCCAAAGTAAAATAAAAGGAACTACATATTGTAAATGTGCAAAAAGAAGATTTTTGTTTTTACTAAGAAATGTGAAAATTAGTTTATGAGCAACATAACAGTACTGCTATTGTTTAGATCTGCTATATCTAATCTCAGAATAGCTATGATCATGGCCAATCTCTGGTGCATAGGTAGAAGAGATTAAATCTTCGGTCGTGTACCTGATGAAAAATCTGTCTAAAACCCAGCTCTGGAGGATTTCCCAGACATGTGGAACAGATTTTGGAGTTGGTAATGAGGTTTGCAGTGTAGACTGTTCTCCTAATTCTGCTGATGGAAAGAGTTCTGTATGCAGATATTCCCCCCTAGTTTTAGCCCTTAAAGATTAATTTGTTGCAGATTACATGTGTTCCCCTTACATTAAATTCCCAATGTCTCCAGAATTTCACATCTCTATGTCTTTTTTATGTTCTTGTCACTTCCTGGGCCCAGACCCTTTATTCTAGGCTAGAGGTACATATCTCCTTGTTCAGTCTCAGATTATCCTCTTTATCTCTCTCTGTTTTCACTTTGATGTATATCCTTAAATACAAACATAGGTTAAAGGTGATACCTTTATCCTTAAATACATCACTTTATTCCACACATTTATTTTTTCCTCATTCCAAATACTGTATGTTCAACTTTATTCTTGGACTGAAGGCCTGTGAACAAGTTCTAAAATGTTTCATTTTTCTAAAGTAGCTAGATATTTTAAACTATTTTTAAAGCAAGAAGATTCTAACACAGGCCACCCACTCAAAGAATCCACTATGTCCCATCACCTTCAACAACCAACCAACCAACCAACCAACCAACCAACCATCCATCCATCTATCCATGTATTTCCCACAAGCCAAAGAGACTTCCCAGATCGGTTTATATAAATAAAAGCCAAGTAGAAAGTACCTGGAAAAGGTCAGAAACTGAAGTTATTGGTACTACTGCCAAGACCCTACAAATATATTCAACAGACTTGGGGACAACAAAAAAAGACAAAACAACAACAGAAAACTGTCTAACTGGTCCAAGTTTTAGTCAAGAGATGGAAAAATAAGATGTTTCAGAGCAAATGAATGCTAAGTGTAATTCTTCATTCTTAGTGAACTAATATTTATCCAGTCGACTGTTAAAATATAAGAACATAAGAAGAGCCATGCTGGATCAGTCCAAGGGCCCATCTACTCCAGTTTCCTCTATCTCACAGTGGCCCAACCAAATGTCTCTTGGCGCACACGAGACTAGATCTCTATCTCCTGATACCACTCTCCTGCATCTGGCTTTTGAAGTAGCCTGCTTTTTAAAGCCTGGAGATGACACATCTCCATCATGGCTTGTGACCTATGATGGACTTTTCCTCCAGATATCTGTCAAATCCCCTTTTGAAGGCATCCAGGCCAGATGCCATCACCACATCCTGTGGCAGGGAGTTCCACATAATAACAACATGCTGGGTAAAGAAGTATTTTATTTTGTCTGTTCTCACTTTTCCAACCCTCAATTTGAGTGGATATCCCCTAGTTCTGATATGTTGTGAGAGGGAGAAGGGTGCCCCTCTATCCACTTTACTCATGCCCTGCATTATTTTGTACATATCAATCATATCCCCCCTCAGGTGCCTTTTTCCAGACTAAATGATGTAACCTTCCCTCATATGGGAGGTGCCCCAGCACAGTAATCATTTCAGTTGCTTTCTTTTCCACCTTTTCCAGTTCCACTATTTCTTTTTTGAGATGTGATGACCAGAGCTGTATGCAATACTCTGGGTGAGGCTTTAATATCGTTTTGTACAATGGCATTATAATGTTGGCTGTTTTATTATCAATCCCCATTTTGATTATCCGTAGCATAGAATTGGCCTTCTTCACCGCTGCCACACACTAGGTAGACACCTTCATTGAGCTGTCCACCAGCACACCAAGATCTCTTTCCTGATCTGTCATGGATAGCTAAGAGCCCATGAGTTGATAAAGTTTAGATTTTTTTTGCCTCACTATGCATTACTTTACATTTTCCTACATCGAAACACATTTGCCATTTTGCAACTCATTCTCCCAGTATGGAGAGATCCTTCTGGAGCTCTTCACAATCTTCTCTGGCCTTCACCACTGGGAAAAGTTTAGTGTCATCCGCAAACCTGCTCACCTCACTGCTTAGCCATGTCTCCAGGTCATATATGAACAGACTGAAAAACATCAGTCCCAGGACAGATCCCTGGGGCACACCACTTTTCACCTCTCTCCATTGTGAAAATTGACCATTGACACCTACTCTCTATTTCCTTGATCTCAACCAATTCTTAGTCCATAACAGGACCTACCCTCTTATCCCCTGACTGTGCAATTTTCTCAGCAGCCTTTGGTGAGAGATGTGTCAAAAGCCTTCTGAAAATATACATAGAGGAACTTTAAATTGGAAAAAGAAACAATTTCACTCCAGAGTACAATATCCAAGGTGTTTCTATTTATGGGTAAGCAGTAAAATGTAGTGACCAGACCTAGAACTTCTATTTTTTGGGTGGAGGGGAACGGGTCAATAGTGAAAATATTCTTTGAAATGAGGGATGTATAGATCTTTGTCTTGTATTAACTTAACACGCCTAGAAGTTAAACTTTTTACTAACTGCCAGTCATGACACTGGTATTATACATTTTGTTTTTATTTATGCTCTCGCAAAAGGAATTGAGCTGACACTTTTGATGCATATAGGAAGGAGGAATACAGCCAAGTCCTTCACAGCTGGTTTTACTCTACTGCACTAACTGAACTGCAGGCATTTGCTAGTAATCAGGAAAAAGCATGAATTTTCATGGTTTCACAAAAAGCATTAACTTTCATGGTTTCACAAAAAGAAACTGCACTTCTAAAATGCAACTAGACATTTTAAAACACACTCAGCATCACATAAATACTCATCAAAATAAAGTAAATTTACTTATACAGTATATGGCAAGCAGGAGCTATTACAGTGCAGTTTCTTCAAGAATAGGAAAAAACTGCATGAACCAAATGAGCTATTAATCTTCCTTTGGAAAGCATATGGAATGATTACGTACGTCTCATCTTTCTCAACAACGCTCATATAGTATCTATCATTCTTTTTTCACAAGTAGAGCTGCAAGGACTATAGTCCCATACACACCTATCTGGAAGTAGATCAAGTGAACTCAGCAGACCTTACTTCTGATTGATAAGACTAGAATGGTGTAACAATGTATTTTGTCAGTCTGTAACTATATACAGTAGTTTGATTTATGGCTTATGGCTGAAGATCAGAAGTCTGAAATTTGGAGAAGTTTGCACCCCAGATGAATTAGCCCCAAAGTACAGTGTTGCAATTTATCTAAGATTTATTATACCAGGAAACAATAATCGGCTTCTGAACCAGGGCCAAAGATAAAGCCTATTATGTCAGCACTGCAGAAAATCCTGGAAGAACTGATTCCAACATTACTTTTCCTGCCTGGATTTCCAATTCAATTTGCACATACAAAGGCATCCCTAAAAGGACAAAATATAAATACTGTATCTTTAATATCAAATGGAAGCATAAAAATTGTTCAGGTGCAATTCTTGCCAATCAGAATACTTTCCCACCAGATGTACAAAGCCGACTCAATTCTATGTGCACCTACTCAACAGTTAACAACAACAGCTTTCTAGACTGCAAAGTACGGCTCAGTATGATGCATATTATTTAAGAGCAGAATATTTACATTTGGAATGCCTTTGTTTAGGAATAAGGATGAACAACAAACTTGCTCAGTCCAACTTTGGCTCATGGGAGGTTTCCCACCCCTGGTTTAGCATCTTATCCAAAACTGGTGTTCCTGGTTTTTTGCTCCAAAGGCACTACTGGTGTCAAAAGACAAACCTTGGATTGCAATTCTGGTTTTGAAGGGAACAAAAGACCAGGATCAAATAACAGTAAACCAATTGTTTTGGTTTCTTTAGCAGACATCTTAAAGTGGGAACAAGGCACAATACATCATTTACAATTAAACAAGAGCTCAATGGAATCTGGTATTTTGTCACATACATGCACAGCGTTTCTTACAGACACAGTTTGAGAGATGTCATGAAGTATGCACTTTGATAGGGACACTACCAGATAGGGCAAATGAGACCATTTTATGTATGGGACAGCAGTGTCACAATCACATACACCAGTGAAGTGAAATCTGAAGTCAGGTCTCCTCAATCCAGAGTGGATAAATTCAATGATTTTTGCATCAAATTGATTTAAATCACAATTTAAATTTTAAACAATCTTATTCAATTTGACTTAAATGAAATCCGCCTTACTTCAATCTCAATTTCAATTATGCACCAAAACAAAATGGAAATGTCCAAGAAGTCTCTTTATCAATATTTTTAACAGAAGCAGATGAAGGACAGTTTTCTTTCAGATACACTTGTTTATTAATGAAAATTTGCCAAGTGTTAATATTAACATATAAGACCCTTAATGGCATGAGATCTCATTACGTGTTGGAGCATATCTCCTTAAGTTCTTCTACCTGTGCCACCTAGTCATCCCAGTCTTTGCTTCTGCACGTGGTTATCACAAGGCTTGGAAAACCACCACCAGGAACCAGGACTTATTGGTGGTGGCTGCAATGCTTTGGAATATGTTGCCTTTGGATGTGCACCACGGGCCCTCCCTCCTAACCTTTAGAAAGCTGGCAAAATGGAGGTTTTCAGACAGATCCTTGAGCAACATCTTCCCCCTTGGTACTTTTCTCAACCCAATACTGTATATCTAAACTTTATTTCTGTTTAGCTGTTGCCTGGATGGGGTGTTCTTTGTTGGAAGTACAGTAATTGATTATTTCTGGTCAAGGTGAGTGGGTATGGAGCTTTTAGCAATTGTAAACCACTTACAACATTAATGGCTTCTTCCTAGATGGGCAATATACAAATAAATAAATAATCCAAATGTATAATATTTCTAAACCAGAAAGCCAATCAACTCTAGGTTTCTACTTTTTGTTTTGTCACTTTAATAAAAAGTTTTGATTCTGCATCTTACCATGATATGCTACATATCCCCACAACTCATATACAAGTTAGATAACAAAGCAGCCATCTGTTACAAGAATATTGTTCTTGCTCTTTTCTAGTGTTCTCAGAAATAAGGTCAATGGCAGTTTCTCCCAGGAAAGAGAATATAGTACTTTATTTTTTTCTATCATATGTTTACCTTTCTCTGTGGTATATACTATTTTGAAATACCAAGAATTACTGTTTCTGATTATCTCTAATGCTTGTGTTTTATGGCATAGTCATAGACCATTTTAAAAAAGGACAATTTAGGGGTTTGAACTTCTTTGTACATCCCTAGCACAAAGACACACATTCTCCAATAATAATATAAAACTTAATATAAAACAGAAACTCTTAACATCAAGTCTCAACAATTGGGGTGGATGTCATGTTCTGTTTGTTTGGCACTGGAAAGGTTTGTGTTATTTCCAATTCTGTTAAAGAAATTCAGGGAGGCATCACACCTACATGCTTAAAGAGCAACAGACAACTCAAACCAGATGTAGGAGGTCCTGGGTGTGGGGCTCCAGTATGGGGAAGCTCCCATACTGAAAGCCATTTATTTGTCCTGAGGGAAATTGTTTTGATTTCTGATGGTGCAGGAGCGCTTGGCACATGGTCAGAGGCTCCAGTCTCATATGTGTTTTCCACTTGTTGCTTCCCTGTGAAAACTCGTGGGCGCTCAGAAGAGGTTTATGGCTGAAGTTTGTAAGCTGTGGATCCAATCAATAAAAATTATTCCCCCCCCCCCCAAAAAAAATAAACAGCCCGCCGTGGCAGCCACCCCAAACTCGGCGGGGACTAATAGGATGGGGAGCCGCGAGAGGTTTTGGAGGAGGGGGAGCAAAAGGCGGCTAGAACTCGCTTGCAAGGCTTCCTCCTCCTCCCTTGGGTGGCACAAAAATAAAATAAATATAAATAGGATCCCTTCGCACCTCCTTCGAAGTCTAAGAGATGCCCAGGGGAGGTGAAGGACCCTATTCGTGTTTTGTCTCCCGGGCAGGTCCAGGGAGGGTCCCATCAAAACAACACGATCCTACTGTTTAGGCTTAAGGGAGTCCCCGACCTACCTGGAGGACTCGCCGCTGAAGCTGCCGCCGTCCAGGAGCCGCACTTTGCAGAAGAGGATCCCGTTGACGAAGGGGACGGAGGAGAGCTCGTCCAGCTCCAGTTCCACGCGGAATTTGAACTTCTTCTTCTTCATCATCATGAAGGCCATGGAGTGGGAGTGGAGTGGGGTGGGGGGAGGGGGGCGACGCGGGGGGGGGGGGAGGAAGGAGAAAGAAAAAAAAGTCAACACCACCCCCACCAGTCGCCGGGGGGGGGGGGGGGGAAAGACGAAGGGGTTGGGGCTTCGGTGGGAGCCGGCGGTTCCTCCATGAGCCCAGCCGCCGTCTCTCTCTCTCTCTCCCCGGTGACCAAGCAGAAGAGGAGGAGAAGCCGAGGGGGAGGGGGAAAAGGTTGGGTGGGGGTGGGGGGACAAGGAGGGTTGGGAGGGAAAAACAAAACAAAAATAAAAAATAAAAAAAAACCGCCCGCCCGCGTGCTTCAATGCCTCTCCACCTCAGGCAGGCGGCGCTGCCTCTGCTACGCAGCGGCTCCCCGACAGTTCTCCGTCTTGCTGAGCCCGCCCGCCCATCCTTCTCAGGCGGCCGCCGCCGTCGTAGCCGCCGCCGCCGCCGCCTGCCTTTCAAACCTGCCCGCCTCCTGCTCTCCGGTGGGAAGGAAGGAGGAAATGTCCAAGCGGCTTCTTCGTCCGCGCCCCCCCCCCCCCACTCCCCCCCCCACGCCGCCCTTCCCTTCTAGCGGCTCCAAGCCGGCTTCTCTGGACAGACGGACGGAAGGAAGGAAGGAAGGAAGGAAGGAACGGGGGGAGTAGGAGGGGCGCGCAAGAGACCAAAACAAGCGGGTAGGGATCCTGCGTCTCAGTCGTGGAGCCCACGGGGCTACGCCAGGCGAGCCCAGGGAAGCTCACCTCCTCCTGTTTTCCAGAAAACGCCCCCCGATTTGTATACAGAACAAAATTGCAGTCTAAAACTGAAATTAAAGTGGAACTGAAAAGTGGGCCACCCTGTGGAGTGCTGAATTCGAGCTAACGTTGTTACCAGGTCAAAAAAGGGGGCAGCCTTAACAAGTCTGCAAGAGGAGAGGAACAAGTAAAATAACCCACTTGTATGCCTCATTATCCACTAGGATAATCCAGATTATCCAGTCTCACCTCCTGTAAATCCATAGGCTATAGTCCCTATGAATGTAGTGACTTCTATTTCTGAGCAGCCAGCAATAGCACTGCATCCTGGTACACTTTGCCATCTTAATCAGAAACCATTACTGTTGTCCTCTTTCACAATTATCGTTCTGGGTTTTAAACATTGCCTTTGCTTCAATCAGTTTAGCTATCACAGTGGTGGAGGGTAAACGTTAACAGCTGATTTTACATAGAAAGATGTATCTCCTCAGGATATCACCTTCCTTGTAGCTGAGATGTGTTTGTATTATCATATCCGTGGCTTTGAAAAATTTCATTCACACCCTCCTTATGACCTTCTTGGCCCAAACCTTGGCAGAATAATAGATTGCTTAATGCATTAGGGACCTTCAATCAAGGTGAAGTGTCTTAAAATAGCACCTCTCTCACAGTTTTAAGCAAAATACACTCAGCAAAAAATGCTTCAGCATTGAGCTGCCACTGGTATTATTCAACTTATTAAAAGACTGCCCAGTGGCAGAGTCAAATGAGCCTGCTGCCCTACTGTTGGTGTAATAGACTGGACATCTTTTTTTTTTTACTTTCATTAATATCTCTCCATCTGTGAAGCTCAAAGATGCTTTATATATTTTTGTGCCATTCATGTATCCTGCCGAACAATCTGCAAAGCAGGTTAGGCTGGCAGGCAAAGGTTTCACGGGGTGGGGTGGGGTGGTTAATGACTGAACTGATTTGAAGTACAGTTGGGTCTGTCTGAGATCCAAAACTCAAACCCTGCACCAGACTGTAATGGCTAGAATCCTATTACTTAGCAGTAGTAAGGCACCCCAGAGGAGACCCATTGAATCAGAGGGATTTATTAATTTCAGCAGCTCTGTAAACTTCATTTATTTAATATAATAATACACTGCATTGTAGTGTGACAAAAAGCCAGAACTGGATTGCCCTCAGTGGATCCTGTTCCTCATCTGTGAGTTGAAAGGATGCCACTGCTGTACTCTCAAAGGCTTCTTCCCTTCACATTTAGGAAGTTGTAGCTCACTCAGAGTGCAAGATGAACAGGCAGTGACAGCACTGAGGCAGAGGGAACTTGGCAAACTTAAGGAATTAAAACTGAGCCCCTGCCTAGACTGTGAGCCTCAGTGTATGCCAGACAACATTAACCCCTGACACTCTTCCTCAAAAAACAACAACCCAGGATTATGCCGACAGGAGACTGATTGACGTTTAATGCCTGAGGCACCAAGCCACAGAGCATGGTAAGAACTCACACCAATGGTTTTTCCCTGTACACCCATTTCTAACTATATTTATTTACTTGAACTTTAAAGGGGAGAGGGCTACAATGTAATCCTATAGGCAGGAAAAGAGAAAAAAGGGGGCAAGGCTATGATTTAAAAAAAAAACCCACTCTTCTCTAAAGACACTAGTTGCCAATCCTCTCACAAGACTTTGCAGGGAATATACCTCTTATATCAAATGTCTTTGCAATTCCTTGGCCATAATCCACACACATAGCAAATAATGACTAACATTTTGTTAATTCCAGTAATTAAGCAGCATGAGTAAGGACTGCCAGAAAGACTATGGAGGCTGCACTTGTCTCTTACAGAGCTACAGCTGGGGAAGAGCTGCAGCTGCAGTTCCTTATGGACAGTCCTTCCCTCCCTTATCTTCTTGCATTCTCTGGAATAATGCAAGAAATCTGTTTATTCTGGTAAGTGAGATAAAGATGATGAATAGAGTGATGGGTCTAGTAAGATAGGGCCAGTAGGAAGTCAAAAGGAACTATGGCTGTGTCTTTTTCCACAGCAGCAGGCCCGTTAAAAGTTTCTGGGTTGTCACAAATTTGGCCAGTTCCTTGGCAATAGAGAACACACATTTTAAACAAAGATCTGAGCACTTATATGCTCCCTTGATCAGACAGACCTAGACAGAAAATGCCTAGGGCTGTGGTACACTGCTGTGGTTGCCAAAGGGTGAGAATGAAGTTGGGAGAGGCAGTGCTATCTTATTAATATAGATCTTCATGTTACAGGTCTGCACAAATGGAGGGAAATAAAACCAGCAACAAACAGTAACATCTGTGCAAAGTGCTCTAGGCATTTACATCAGTAAAGTTTGATACATCTGCTCCATGTCAAAATAGCTTTCAGAACTTCAGTACCGATGCAGACCTCAAAAATACTATAATGGGAATTAACTCTTTTAAAAGATATATTTAAATGAAGTCTCATTAGTGACACGGAGCATGGTACTCTAAGCTTCTTTACTATGCTCCAGCTTGATTTAAGCGATCTAATGAAGCCCTTATGTTCATATGGGAATTGCTCCTGTGGCCTGTGTGGATGTGATCTACTCAACCACGTCACTGTTTCAGTCTTTGTGGTTCTAATTTGTCCCTCCTCTTTTTTCTCCCTGCTTCCTCTTCCTCTTTTGCAATCCTTGGCCTGGGAAACAGACTGCTTCCATTTGCTTGCAGGTGGGCAAATATGCTGGACTTTTTTGTACACAAAGAGAAGGGAAATTATGGATTGCCATGTTTCTGCTCTTATGCTGCTTCTTTTGTCCTTTTTTTAAAAAAAGTTAGTTTTGGTAAGTGGCACAGCCCTGCACTGCTTCATCACTAACCCTTTGGCCTTCTTCATTTCTGGATTACATTTATTTATTTTAAAAAATACCTATTACTGCCTAGTACTATTATGCTGAGATGCCAAGATGCCCTAAGCACATCCAATCTCGCCTGATTTCAGAAGCTAAGCAGGGTCGGGCCTGGCTAGTACTTGGATGGGAGACCTCCAGGGAATACCAGGTGCTGTAGGCGCCTGGAGGAGGAATTGGCAAGCCACTCCAGTACTCCTGCCAAGAAAACTCCATGGACATGGAGTCATGAAAAGTTGGTCACGACTGTAACAACACAACACACACACACACACACACACACACACACACACACACACACACACAATTATGCTGTATCATTAGTTTGCAGCTGTGTTTGAGCAGCTTTGCAAAACTGGCAGGCAATAAATGTATGTAAAGGTGGTTCTCAGCCCTCGAGTGATCCAGTGCAATAAATGAAATTATTTAAAAATATTTTTAATGTGCTGTCTCCTCACTTTAAAATAGGACAGGGCTGCCGTCTACAGTTATACAGCCAGACCACACCTATTGTCTGCTAAGTATAGGAAGAACACACCCCGTACCACACACTGAAATGATCAAACACAAGCTTGAAATTGGCCTGATACAGAGTGATCGTAATTATTGCAAATAAACAGACTTTCTGCTAGGCCAATCCAGGACAGACTGGTCACTCACAGGGAAACAAGAAGTCTCTTTGTAGGATTGTTCTCTATGGGAACAGATAGTAAGCACAGTCAGCAGTACAAACCATGTTTTTTACATACTGGTGAGATAGGGGGAAGAGGAAGCCATGCAAGCAGGAGCGTCTGTGGAGCAGGAAAATGATAAGAAGCAAGCAAATGCAAGGAAAGTTAAGAATGCACAGAGCGCCTACACAGAAAAGACATTACAGTATATTGACCAAATAATGGTACAAGAAAGCAATAACAGCCTTGGAGCAAATTAAGTCCCCTAAGACGTTACCGGCAAAATAGACAATAAATGGTGAAGTATAGGTTTTCAGCTCCAATTCTCTAAAACATGTACGTTTAGCTCCTCCACACCAGAAAATATCAAGTAAGAATCATGGGAAAGCATAGTACCTGGATTTGCCTTTGCAGGTGTGCCAGAAGTACAAAATGAAGGTGAGAACGTTGCATTTCAAAAGACATTTGTTGTGTTACTTCTTGACATTACAATAGCCCTCTCTGGCTGCCTTAGGATAACTGTGATATTGCACATTTGAAATATTTATAAAAATACGGAAGACAAATCCAAGAACTACTTTCCTTACTGTTGAGGACTGATAAAGGGAGAACATTAAATTCCAGTCAAAATGCCATGAAAATGCCTTGAAGTGCCTTTAAAAGTAGCATTTGAAATGACTGAAGTGTTGCTTGTAACATCTGAAAGACTGAGACACTAACTTCAGCACTTAAATATTACCTCTAAAAGTAACTTTGTAATTGTTAATTACACTAAGTATTGCCCCTATGAAACTAATGTTGCTTGTTATCTAGTTACTTCCTAGCTCTGGCAGCTAGTACCTGCAAATACATCTTATACAGTTCCTCAAAGACATGCATTGATTGCCTATTTCATTTTGAATGCAGTTCAGGATGGTGGCATTTACTTCTGAAGCCCTTGGCACTTGATACTCAGTTCCCCCAAAAAGCACCTCTCCCCATATCACTCTGTTTGCGGCCTAAATTCTTCAGAGGAGGCCCTCCGCTGGCTTGCTTTATTGGAGAAATTTGATTTACAATGAAAATATAGGGCTGCCTCAGGGGTGGGACCCGCTCTTTAGAATTGCCTTCCTCAGAGAATCCAGAGTGGCACTGATGCTATCATCATTCTGATGCCAGGCTTAATGTATAATACAGTAACACAGTGTGACGGGTTTGCCCCAAAGGTTTCTCCCAGTGGACTGGCCACCTTCAATCCCTCCCCAGGAGTGTATGGTACTGCCAAGGCCCCAGTTGTCATTGGGTTGGGAACAGCAGGGCCCAGAATATCCAGACCCAAATGGCAGACAAGTTAAAGGAAGGCATGGGAGAAACACAGCCACCCATGATGGAAGGACCCTTAGTGGAAAAGGAGCCCACAAAGGGACCCCTAGAACAAGTAGAGAGAGGCTCAGGAGGGGACAATGTGAGTCTGAAGGAGGGCCCTTTTCAGTGGGAGGAAGAAGGGGCCTGCGTGGCTGCACAGAAGAAATGGAGGAGGCTACAACACTGGCCTACCCATACCTCCTTGCACTACATAAGAACATAAGAAGAGCCATGCTGGATCAGGCCAAAGGCCCATCTAGTCCAGCCTTCTGTATCTCACAGTGGCCCCACCAAATGACTCTGGGAGTGCACAAGACTAGATATCTATCTCCTGATACCACTCCCCTGCATCTGGTCCTTGAAGTACCCCAGTTTTAAGCCTGGAGATTACACACCTCCATCATGGTTCGTAACCTGGGATGGACTTTTCCTTCAGGAATCTGTTGAATCCCCTTTTGAAGGCATCCAGGCTAGATGCCATCATCGATTATGCAATTTCCACCTTGTGGCAGGGACTAACAACACGCTGGGTAATTTTTTTTCTTTTGTCTGTCCTCACTCTCCCAACCCACAGTTTGAGTGGATGTCCCCTAGTTTGGGAATTTTGTGAGAGGGAGAAGAGTGTCCCTCTATCCACTTTACTCATGCCCTGCATTACTTTGTATGTCTCAATCATATCCCCCCTCAGGTGCCCTTTTCTAGACTAAAGAGCCCCAAATGTTTTAGCCTTTCCTCATAAGGGAGGTTCCCCCAGCCCAGTAATCATTTTAGTTGCTCTCTTCTACACCTTTTCCAGTTCCACTATGTCTTTTTTGAGATGCGGTGACCAGAATTGTACACAATACTCTAGGTGCGGCATTACTATCCTTCTGTACAATGTTTTATTTTCAATCCCCATTTTGATCATCCCTAGCATGGAATTGGCCTTCTTCACCGCTGCCACACATTGGGTAGATGCCTTCATTAAGCTGTCCACCAGCGCACCAAGATCTCTTTCCTGATCCATCACGGATAACTCAGAGTCCATAAGCTGATAGATAAAGTTTTGATTTTTTGCCCCAATATGCATTACTTTACATTTTCCTACATTGAAACACATTTGCCATTTGGAAGCCCATTCCCCCAGTTTGGAGAGATTCTTCTGGAGCTCTTCACAATCTTCTCTGGTTTTTACCACACAGAAACGTTTTGTCTCATCTGCAAACTGGATTTAATATGCTGGAAGGTTTTGCATGTTAATTTGCCACCTGATCAGAAAACACACACATAGCTACTTTTGTGTGTGTTTGTAATATGCTCCAACTGAAGCATTGAAATCAGAAGCTGGAGATTTTTACAGCACCATCAGCTCATGTTTGCATTTGGAGGCACTATAACTATGACCAATTTAAAAGTTGGCTATCTTTTTCAAATATTGCAGAAAGAGAGTAAAAGAAGGCACAGTGCCTCTGAGAATCCAACTTTCTCATTAGTTCAGGAGATGCACATTTATGAACAGCCGTTCAGAGCCTATTAATAAAACATTTTAAGCAAGGGAGCACATGCCTTAGAAAAAGAGCTATAAATACCATTAGATGTAGGCGGTATCAAGACTCTTAAGAATTAAAAGATTGTCTTATACTAGACAAATCATGCATATGTGCCTTATCTTTATGAATCTATGGTTGACAATAATAGATATAGGTCACATTTTATAGGAAAAAAATTAAGTATAGTGGCCAGAATTCCATTGGGATCATGTAGCACAAACTGGAAATTGCATAATTGGTGTGCATAATTGTGCCAACTGCCTTTCGCATGCTACGGTCATCCCCATATCTCATGCTCAGTTGTGAACTCCGTTATTCGTGCAGACTAATGACAGACATCCAGAAAACTGCAAAACTTCTTATGCAATCTGCCTTACATGCATGTTACTTTGCAACTCTGTTTTCACCCTAAACAGTAAATGCATATGCAACCCCTATGAACTAGTATTTGATTCAGCCCAGTGGATAGGGAAATATTAGGAATAAATGGGCTGTGATTCAGGTCTATTTGATTATAGGGTAATGTAATTCTGATGTTACTTTAAAAAAACCTTACAAAACAAGAGAAAATAGTATTCTTTAACACCATCTTCCCCACCCACAACACTGTTTGCAGTTCTTCCAAATGTGTGGAAGCCATCAGTAGCAGAACAGTATTTCAACTGCTTGTTGACAGTAATCCTGCCTGACATTTTCTATTTGATATACAAAGATGAAGAAAACAATTCATTTCCTACAATCGAATGGCTATGATACAAAAAAGAGGATAAGGAAATGAAATACAAATACACTGAAGTAATCAATCTTTATAACAACATACATATTTCATCATCAGATGGAGGAGGGGGGACAGTGGAAGAAGAGAGCTCAATGATACCTGTTCCATAATTGAAGTGAACTCTGCTGTCTCACTGTTTGCTTTACTGCAGCCAGGTGGAATGGTTGCCAATAAATGACTATTACAGAAGTCAAAGAGATGAATGCAGTATGTATAGGCAAGGCGATGAACCAATTAAATCCAGCATTTGAGCTCCTGAGCCATCTCCTGGCAAAAAGCAAGATAAAACAACACGAGGACATTATAAAGTAGCATTGCAACTCACAAATTGTTCTTTCATAAATATTCATTTCAGGAATAAGTGTTTAGTTTTCCCGCAGCTAAGAAACTGGCAAGGGTGTTGCATTCTTCTAAGTCTTAGCTGCAGTTTATTGTTCAGGTAGATATTATTACTAGCTGGCGTAGGAATGGGTCACTGACTCAATATCTTTTTGAAAGCTTCCTTTTTCCAAATGCTCTCTGCTCTATGGTTTAGAGAGAACATCCACACCTCTACAGAAGCCAAGAAGAAGGAAGACAGACATCTAGTCTATTATAGTCTACAGGAGTTCTATCTCTTTGACCAGGCTTCCTGTCTCTTTGGGAAAAGGTCTGGAGGGCCTGTATTGTGTGTTGGGCTCACGAGACAGATTAGGAATTCTGTTGGTGTACCGCCCACCCTGCTGCGTACCAACAGTCTCCCTGCCTGAGCTGACAGAAGTGGTCTCGGACCTGGTGTTGAAGACCCCCAGACTGTTGGTATTGGGGGATCTCAACATCCATGCCGAGGCTACCTTAACTGGAGCAGCTCAGGACTTCATGGCCGCCATGACAACCATGGGGCTGTCTCAACATGTCATCGGCCCAACACACCAGAAGGGCCATACTCTGGACCTAGTCTTCTCAACTGGACTGGGGTATGGTGGTTTGGATGTGGGGGGGGGGTTTGGCTTTAATCCCACTGTCATGGTCAGACCACTTCCTGGTCAAGTTTAGGCTATTAGCTACTCCAACCCTCTGCAAGGGTGGGGGATCCATTAAGATGATCCACCCTCAGAGACTAATGGATCCGGATGGTTTCCTGAAAGCTCTGGGGGATTATCCAGTTGACATGGTCGGTGCTCCTGTCGAAGCTCAGGTCACCTTATGGAATAGCGAGATGACCTGGACAGTTGACATGATTGCACCTAAGCACCCTCTTCCCATACGCAGAGCCCAGACGGCTCCTTGGTATACATCTGAGTTGCGGGCAATGAAGCAGGAGGGGAGATGGCTGGAGTGCAAGTGGAGAAAATATCACAGTGAGTCTGATCAAACACGGCTTAGAGCCCACTATTGGGCCTATTCCGTGGCTATACGGTTGGTGAAAAGGCCGTATTTCGCCAACCGTATTGCTTCCTCAGAGTGCCGTCCAGCAGAGCTCTTTCAGGTGGTCCGGGAACTTCTTCAGCCAGGAGATAGGGTGGAGGTCCGGGACCATTCGGTGGCACGCTGTGATGAGTTTGCTGTCCACTTTGAGGGGAAAACTGCTCAGATTCCCAGTGAACCGGACTCCACTACTGGTACAGAATCAAGGGATATGTCCAGTGCGCCATGCTTAGGTCCAGTGCTACTGGATAAGTTTCAATTGTTGAGACCCAAGGATGTGGACAGGGTGCTTGGATCTGTCCATTCCACCACCACGCTGCTCGACCCTTGCCCTTCTTGGCTAATTGAAAGATCTGCCAGGGGGGTTCGTACCTGGGTCCAGGAAACTGTAAACGCCTCTTTAAGAGAGGGGATGGTCCCTGCTGCCTTAAAAGAAGCAATAATTAGATCACTCCTAAAAAAACCTAACCTGGACCCAGGGCTGGTGGTTAACTACCGACCAGTAGCGAACCTCCCTTATTTGGGCAAGGTGTTGGAGTGGGTGGTGGCCGGACAGCTCCAGGTGCTGCTGGATGAAACGCATTTCAATCTGGTTTCAGGCCAGGTTTTGGAACAGAGACTGCCTTGGTCACCCTGTACGATGACCTTTGCCGGGAGAGAGACAGGGGGAGTGCAACCCTGCTGATACTCCTGGACCTCACAGCGGCTTTCGACACCATCGACCATGGTGTCCTTCTGGAGAGGCTGGCCAGGTTGGGAGTTGGAGACACTGTCTTGCAGTGCTTCCACTCCTTCCTGACTGACCGTGTCCAAAAGGTGGTGCTGGGGGATAGTATCTCTGGCCCATGGCATTTACGTCATGGGGTTCCACAGGGCTCAATACTACTGGGAGAGGTCATCAGGAGGTTTGGGCTGAGGAGTCAGCAATATGGTGATGATACTCAGCTCTACCTCTCATTCTCCACCAATCTAGGTGAGGCGGTTTCTGTTCTGAACTCGTGTCTGGACCAGATAATGGACTGAATGAGGGTTAATAAATTGAAACTCAATCCAGACAAGATGGAAGTGCTGTTAGTGGGTGCTTCGCCAGACAGGCTAGAGGGCCACTTCCCTGTCTTGGATGGGGTTGCACTCCCCCTAAGGGACAGGGTGTGCAGCTTGGGATGTTCCTGGACCCCGGTCTTACTCTGGAAGCCCAGGTGGACTCGGTGGCCAGGGGTGCCTTTCTCCAGCTGCGGAATATATATCAGCTGCGCCGCTACCTAGATGAACGGAGCCTCATGACAATTACGCATGCACTGGTAACATCCCGTATTGATTACTGCAATGCGCTTTATGTGGGGCTGCCTTTGAAGATGGTCTGGCGATTGCAACTGGTTCAGAATCGTGCTGCATGGCTGGTGAGTGGTAGAGCCGCCAAGAAACACATCATGCCGATTCTGTATAACCTTCATTGGTTACCAGTTGCTGCCTGAGCCCAATTCAAAGTGCTTGTTTTGACATATATAGCCCTAAACGGCTTAGGACCTAGATACCTGAAGGACCGCCTCCTTCCATATGAACCTACCCGGCAATTAAGATCTAGTCAGGGAGCCCTCCTGAAAGAGCCATCCCTTAAGGAGGTGAAAGGGATGGCTTGCAGGAATAGGGCTTTTTCAGCAACTGCCCCCAGACTATGGAATGCCCTCCCAAGTGAGACTCGCCTGGCACCAACGTTGATAACATTTTGGCGGCAGGTAAAAACCTTCCTGTTCCAGAAGTTTTTAAACTAATGATTGTGGGTCCTGATGGCAATTTTAGTGTTGTGTTTTTAATGTATCGTATTTATTGTATTTACATGTATTTATTGTTCTAATTTTATTGTAATGTTGACGTTTTGTCTATTTTGCTTGTGAGCCGCCCAGAGACCTTTGGGTATTGGGCGGCATACAAGCTAGCTAAATAAATAAATAAATAAATAAATAAATAAATAAATAAATCTGAACACAACACTTAAGGTCTGTGAATACCCAAAGTGTACCTTCAACAAGGCAGGATCTCATCCCAGAAGAACAATGGATCGGTCTGAGATCCAGAGCCGATGGAAAAAATCTGGTCATTCCTTACATGGCTGGCGTGTCCAAAAAGCTTTAAAGGATTTTTGGCAAATGCTACAAACCCATTCATTTCAAACCCACAAAACACACTATGGCAGAGACTTATCCACCCAAAAGACCAGACACCAAAGCACAAGAGGGGCAATATAGTATATGCAGACCAATGAGTGCACAGAGCTCTACACTGGAGAAACCAAACAGCCATTAAACAGGAGGATGGCAACAGCTCAGGACCAGAATCAGCAGTGCACCTTCATTTGAAGGACAAAGGACACTCATTCAAAAGCCAGGATGTAAACATATTAGACAGAGAAGATAGGTTGTTCGAGAGAGGAGTCAGTAGCCGTTCATGTGTGTATAGAAAGTACCTCTCTCTACAGGGGTGGGGGACTTAGGCACAATCTGTGTCCCAGTAATCATGCTGCCCTTTCATCAATCCAGAGACAAATCAGAACCACTTCATACCTCCAACAGGAAGGCCACTGCTAACAATCCAAACTTAATGGGTGTTGGGAAGGGTTGCACAGGTGTGACTTTCATACACCCCAGGCCATTGTCCATCTAACAAGCCTACTCAGACCAGGGTAGGGTGAAACCAAGGTGAACTATACATTGGAAATCCTCCCACCAACTTTCCTCAGACTGAAGAAGCTACTTGGATGTAAAGTGAAATGTTTCAATAAGAGAAGATCAGCTGCCATGAATCAGCTCTCAGATAACCTCACCTGGATGACTGAGAATCTCTGTGGACTTTGGTTCTGTGTTGCCTCACATTTATACAGACAAAGGTTCCAGTCCTATGCATAGTTACTTTTCTATAATAACTTTGTTTCTGATCAGCAAAGGATAACGTACCAGCTAGCAAACACACATGAAATGTTAGCAAGTTCTTTACAGGTTCATGACAGTGACATGTGATGGATGGAATATTTGTTTTGATGTTAGATCATCCATGTTTCATTTATTTTGTGCGGAGCTGTAAAATGAGTTCCACACATACAGATGGTTGCAACAAGTGAAACATACCACCTGTTTCCATGGAGCTTGGTTTGCAACATGTTTGTAGCCTCTTTCAATTGCACCCATGCATGAAGAATAAGTCGTGGGTCAGTCTCCTCGTAGTTTCCTATAGACTGCACACGTTTTTCTCAATTCATTGTCCTCCACTAGATTTGGAGATACTGTGGTACTATTTTTCTCCAATTAATACTGTGATACCTCACCAGGACATTGGAAGGAAAGCTTAACTTCAATCCAGGTCCCCATGTTTACAACAGCCATGCAACATTAAGCTTTCAAATGACATATTCAGACTCTTTCCCTTGAATTGAATGGCAAACCTGGGGTAACAGACTCTACTTTAAGGACCCAAATGACTTCACATTGCCAGCAGTGTGTTACAAGGTGGGAGAATACATCCGCACACTCTTGAAGCTTTCTTGCTTTCTGATTCAAATGTGAAACCAGATTAACAGTATCCAGGGAATGACAGGGAAGTGCATAGGATTTGCTGTTGGCACAGAGTTCCTCTGTCTTCCAGCTTTCACAGCTGGCAATGCCACAGGATTTCATCTTGGTTAGGGCAAGTCGATGCTTGGAGGGCATGGACTCTTTGAAAGCCTTCTGAAGAACAGTGGATGGATATTTATTTATTTATTTATTTATTTTGAATATTTTACCCCACTTTTGTCCTTGGAAAAGGACCCAAGGCGGCTTACAATAATGAGGGACAATATACAGCCCAGAACATTTAAGTGCACTAGATAATGGTCTGTCTAAGACAATGGGACTACATAAAGTTCCTTTACACCAAGGTTCTCAATAGCCATAGCAGGGCAGAAGACCAGGTCTAAGGTGTGGCCTGCAAAATGAGCATCTGAAATGTTAGACTTTTATAGTTTTTTGTACCTGTCCTTTTACACATTATGTCAAAATAAGCCCCAGCTTGCTTATCAAATTGACATAGAAGAGAGAGTTAGAGTACATTGCATTTCCTTGAAAAAGCTGATGGCACAATACAGTATATTTTTTATGTTCAAATAGAACATTCCATGCATCTTAAGATGGAGGCTGCATTCCTCAAAGTTTATGCCAAACAAATGGTGTTAAGGCTATAAGATTCTTGATTGTTTTTGCTGCAACAGACCAATGTTGTTGCTTCTCAGAAATGTTATATTTGAAGGTATGTACTTAAAATATGTATAGAATCCAGTTCACAACTAAACATGAATTGTGCAGTATCTTTTTAAAAAAAGGCCTCTCCCAAACAATCTATGTAAGCGCATGCCACAGCTATTTATTCTTCTGTCTCAAATTTGTATAGTTTGCCTCAAGCTAAACTATAGATTACATTCAAACCGGTGTAACTGGTAGCACGACAGCCTTTTCTGAACAGGAATGGAGATAGATATATGGTGCTTTAACCATATTCACCCCTGCTATTTCCCTGCTCCAGATTTTTCAGTTTCCAAGCAGACTGTTCTCTAATCCATCTGTCAGCTGATCCCACATTTTGTGCATAGGTGGAAATCCTGTTGAGTGGCTACACAGGTATAATTCAATGTTATGCCTGCACTGCCACCAGGTGTTTACAAAGCGCTTTCACCAGTGCGTTGCACACTTGGTCGAAAGGGGAGCCACATGATCAGCTGTGCAATCAACTTACACATGCATAATGTTGTGCTGCATCTCAGCAAGCTGTACCCTGGCATTATTCATTAGTTGAAATGCTGATCTTAGCTTTAACTGAGTATTCCAGATTTGGGCTTAAAGAAATGCCCTGCAGATGTCAGCAAGGGGAGATATTTTCTGCAAAACCAATTCTGATTTGGCTGTAGGTCCTTTGGGTGTTGATGTTGCCTTAGAAACCAAGCTGCCATTGGATCTAGTAACTGAAATGATGGGTTAGCAGCAAAAATTCTAAACAGACATTTAATCTTTCTGTTTCATTTTGAGCCTAGCTGGAGGTTAACAAATCTAACTTTCTAAATTTCAGTAAAGTATTCAATATGAAGAAATGATCAGGGGAAATAAAGGCACAGCACATGAAAAATTATGGGCATACTGTACCTTTGAAACAGTTAAAAATATATCTTGTGCCCAAACTGTCACAATGATCATTATAATGTACAACTAAAATTCCTAGGTAGCATAGTCCCAACACAAGATTAAGCCAACCCATTGACTTTAATGTGATTCAGGGTACATAAATCTCTGCTGCGCTATGACCCTTGAGTGAACACAAGAAGGGATGTACAACCAAATGTAAACACACAAAATCCCACCACCCATCATATTCCTGGTACTGAGTTTCACTAGTAGTGTAGAAAATGTGAAACAAAACACAGACTTTGCTACTTAAAGACAGACAGCATGTGTTAACAGCACTCTGATTAGTAGAACTGGTCTGTCCACAGTTATCTTATCTGATGAAGCTTTCATATGTGCATATCTCTGCTTAGTCAGCATCCACCTCCCCTGTGCCTTACTATTCCCTCTGTTCTATTTCCTGCTGTACCAGATATTCTTGTAGCTGGGTTTGTGTGTGTGTCTTTTAGTGCTATCAATTTTGCAATACAGCACAAAAAGCAAAAAAAAAAAAATTAAAAAAGAAATCCTCACCGCAAAAAATGTGAAGGTTTGGGAACAGCAGGTGGGCCGGATGCTCAGGCAGGACAAGCTGATCCTTAACAAGTGTGAAGTTTCCTCCTCACCCCATGCTCACTGGGGGGAAGCTTAAACCTGTTAAATCAGGCATGTCCAAACTTCGGCCCTCCCGATGTTTGGGGCCACAACTCCCAGAATTCCAAACCTGCATTTCCAATGGCAAAGGACTGTGGGAGTTGTGGTCCTAAACATCTGGAGGGCCGACGTTTGGACATGCCTGTGTTAAATGCTTCCATGTCATAGATCTGTCATGCCGCTTTTCCCAACCTTGAGCCCTCCAGTGTTGAACTATAGATCCCATCTGTTCCCTAGCCGGAACAGATGATGGCCTCGTGGACGATAGGAAGAGTGATAACAAAGCTGGAGACCCAAGTTTTGGGGGAAGTGCAGCGGCAGGGACACCCATTGGAGAAATCAAATATTTGGACTGCGTCTCCCTTCCGTGAGGCGTTTCTGGAAGCAGTCTAGCTCAAAATGTATCCTTTCCAAACTCGGCCTGGGAAATATCTCCCTCAAATGAAGATACAGTACAATCGTTCAAGTGTCAGCACTAACCCGAAGCCAGCATCGGGATCGATGCGCCCTGTGCGTAGGGTGCGGCGCGCAATGCGCCTCGACAGTCGCGCGGGCTTCAGAGGGTGGTGGCCGGGCCCGCGGGTGCGCCTCGTCCCCAACCCAGCCCATCACTCGCGGAAGGGAGGAGGAGGAGGAGGAGGCGGCGGCGGAGAAGAGGCAGGCGAGCCCCTCCTCGCCCGTGACCCGCCAAGCCCGGGGAGCCCAAGGAGGAGGAGAAAGGAACCGGCGCTTCCTCTTCCTGCTCGCTCCCTCCCTGGGTGTTGGCGCTGCTAACGATTTTTGGCTCCTCCCTGGGGCTGCAAGAGCGAAGAGACGCGACGGGCGCTTTTAGAAATACTACTTTTCGCGACTCTGCCCCTTGGAGGGGGATCCCGGGAAAGGATCCCCTTGCGTCCCGGCCGTCGACCTCTCTGGGGCATCCTTGGCGATGTTTCGCTTCTGGATGGGCTCCTTCGTGCTCCCGCGGGCGTCTTGCGAGGCGCCTGACCCTCCGTCGAGGTACGAGAATCTCTTCAAGAAGCTAGACCTCAACGAGGACGGCCGCGTGGACATTGCCGAGCTCCAGGCCGGCCTCCAAGCCTTGGGCATCCCCCTGGGACAGGAGGCGGAGAAGGTGGGTGAAAAAGCTCGACGTTTGGGCCAAGGGAAGGGAGGAAAGAAGAGGGCGAGGATCTGGAGTACTGGACAGGAGTTGGCAACCGGCTCACGGTTGCCTGTTTGAGCAACGCAACAAGCCACCTTCCGCCCCTTGGAGTTGAATGGGAGTTCTTCCCATCCTGCCCTACCTTTTTTGTGCAGAAAAAAGAGCATAATATCCTCATGCACTTCCTGTAGGAAGGGGTTTCCTTCTCTCCCGTCCACCAGGGGAAAAGCTCAGCGTGGAGATGTGCTGAAGGCCCTAATCATAGACGAGGCACCGCTCTCTCCCTCTGAGATGGCTTCCCCTCCATTGGCCATGGGGTACAAGCTGGCCAAGGTTGCCTGGTGCCTTCAGCTCCCTTGTTGACTCCTGGCCCTTCCCTTGGCTGGCTTGCTCATCAAAGCCCCACCAATGCCCATATCCCTGCCGAGTGCCTCCTGCTGCCCTTCAACTCCTGCCTGGCCCTAAGCAGCTTCCGTCTGGCCACACTGTTTGCCCCCCAAAGAAGCAGTTGTGCCTCCTGACCAAGACTCATAGGGTAGAACGCGACCCACACTGACTGGCCTCCTGTGGAATTGCCACAAGTGAACTGATGCATCAGAGCGCCTGGCCATGGTAGCAGGGGTTGGCCTTCCAGATCCCCATGGTGTCCTTTGGGTGCATGGCTGATGGGGATGTGTGGGACTGGTAGGCAACCTCGGAGTATTTTATACCTAGAAAATGTTGGGAGGGTCACAATCAGGCGGATTCAACTTGACCATGCACAGCTAATTATAATTTTGCATTCAAAGGTGTTCTTAATGCCTTATAGGTATATGGGAGTGGGCTATCTTAAGGACTATTTCCTCCCATATAAGTAACTTGGACCTTCTGTTAGGTCTTTGCCAGAGCTTCCCTGTGGTTTGAGATTCAGAGGAAGTGGATGGCTGGGTGAGAGTTTGGAAAAGTTACCTTATGAACTGCAATTCCTAGAATCCGCAGCCAGCATGGACAGGGAAGTCTGGGATTAGTAGACCAAAAATATGTTTTAAATAAAAGTTCTCGGATGAGTACAAGGGCTTTTGGAAACTTATCCAGTACCAACTATGCATTGGAGACTGAAAAGAAAAAAAAGATGAGCTTTAGGGTCTTTGTTTCTGGGAGTTTCAAAAATATTCCTGCTAATTATCTCTTGGTATATGGGCATTAAAAGGCCTGTCAACCTAAAGAAAAATATATTCCCTGTCATAATATTTTTGGGATCATGTTTATGCCTTTAGATTTTAGTAGCTGCTTGATATGGGTGCTGCATCCACAATGGAGCCACAGTAGTTTGACTTTTAGGTTGGGAAATCCAAGTGATCATTTCCTTAAGTGTGCTTATAGAAATCAGTTCTAAAATAAAGGAATATTCATGAACTGAACTACAGTAATCCCCCATTTATGGCGGGGTTTAGGGACCCAACCTAACCCACGATAAAGGGAAATACGAGTTACTAGGTCAAGTCAGGACTGGGCTCTTTTACACTTATCTTAGGCCTGGCGCCGCCTTGAATGGGTCTCCAACAGGCTTCCTGTCGGAGGCCTGGTCAGGGCGGTGCCAGGCCTGGGGTAAGTGCAGGAGGCCCCAAAGAAGCCCGCGCAGCTTGCCCCAGGAACCCTTGCCTTCATATACTGTGATCCTGCTATATACTGGGGCTGCAGTATATGACCCACAATATAGCAGGGGACGATTGTACCACCACTGTCCTGCTGCCACTTAGACTATTTCAGGTGTAAATCACAAATAATTATCAGTGTGTTATCTTTTAATGGTACTTACACATTTCCTGCCAAATGGTAGGGCTGGTCTTAGTTTGTACATTTGTTTATTTAGTGAGCATAACAATTTTAATACTGGCCAAAATCCTGTTGCTTAGCATAATAAGTAAAGAGTGGGCCCATTTGAATGAAAGGAACTTATGGAGAAGATGGCTCATCAAATCACCACTGGTCTAGTGGGCTCAGTTCTCCAGTTGTGACTTTTGACGCTAAGCAACAAGATTTCAGTCAGTGTGTATTAATAAGAACCTGAAATTCCTAAGACTTTCTTTACTGATACAGTATTACCAAACCTGATCTGTTACATTCTCCTTTACAGATCCATCACTCCTTATTTAGATAAGTAGACAAGGTCCAGCCTTCCTTTTGTAGTAGTTCAGTATTATGTGATATAATGGACTGCTGTCAGGTCAGGAATAGCAACAGAACTTGTGGCTCAAATAACAGCAAACAATGCACAAGCCCCTTGAAGGTCTGTGAGTGGCATCTAGATGTTCACACCTTCTTATGAAAGTTTTTGCATGTGAAACTAGAAATTAAAATTTTAATGCTACTTTCATTAGAATAGGAGCTGAAGGAATAATCTTATAATGGTGCTTGCCACTGCTTGTGGTATTGAAATCAGCTTATTTTATGTGTTACTGTATATCATATGTGTCGTAGCGGTATTTAAATCTATGTGGAATGTTTTATATGAGTTGATATAGTAACCGGACAATTTCTTTGTTTCTGCAAGGGGACAATGACAATAAAGATTCTATTCTATTCTATTCTATTCTATTCTATTCTATTCTATTCTAT
>JAHTLZ010000129.1:14388976-14419538 GCA_023846285.1 Phrynocephalus versicolor
ATTCTATTCTATTCTATTCTATTCTATTCTATTCTATTCTATTCTATTCTAATGTAGATATGGGCACAACTCAACAAAGTTGTCCCACTTTGTAAAAATTTGTATGCTCAGCATCACAGGTGCTCTCACTCCCCAGCTGATTACCCCACTGGCCAAGTCCTCCTCTTTAGGCAACTAGCCAGTCAGGATCATGGGCTTCCCCTTTCCACCTCCCCTGGCAGCCATCACACTCAGACAAGGAGGTGGGCAGGGATCTAGCCCTGTAACTATTGAGCTGCTATATCATTAGCATAGCATAAGCATTTCATTCTGATAATTAACATTGAACTTTGAACCTTTTCAGTGCTTCTTTATAAATCAAGGGTGTTTTATCAAGAGAAGTCATAGGTGGAAACACTTCAAATGTTGGCAAGGCAGGCCACCTCAGCTATTTATTTTCTTTCACTGCCTCTTCCTTCTGCATGTGAAATAACCATTATTATTATGTTTCTGCTGACCAGACAACACTGTGTTGCCCAGTCAACATATAAATCAATGGCAAAATACTGTTTTACCCTCAACATGGAAACCAATTTCAAAATACCTTTGAGCAGAAAATGTTACTCCAACATGGAAGAGGATTGGATCTTCAAGAAAGATCTGAGAGCAAGAGATTGTAATTATGTGGGATCTGCTCTTGAAATGTTTTTTAGAAATCTGGGGTTGACCTTCAGTTTATGTGGAGTCTGATAAAAGTTAGGTGTCTTAACAGAACAGGAATAAATCAAAATTGCTCATTTTTGCCTAATTCTAGAACTTTTGGTCACACAATGAAACCTGTTCGCAAGTACATTCAGGAAAAATGAAGGAGGTATTTTTTTCAGTGACACAAAGAACTAGCTATTAGATGTGGTGATATAAATAGGTCATATGGCTTTTGCTGGAATTCTATATCCACAGTTGGGAGAAAGCTACACAAGTTCTGCCACATATAAATTTAATCCCTTTTCAAAGGATTAGACAATGGAAGACATGCCTGTCAATGGCTGTTAGTCAAATCTTGTAGTTAAATGGCACTTCTGTATATGGAAGCAGTGAGGCAGTACATTGCTAATTATTGCATAGGATCAAACAAGAGTAGAATGCTACAGTAATACCCCACTAATCACAGGGGTTGGGGGACCCGACTCGACTCACGATAATGGAAAATCCACCCTGATCTAAAGAGAAATCCACGCAAATTAGTTATTATTGCTATTATCATAGAATAGGAAATACAGTTGTCCCCCGCCCGTTCACGGCTCATATACTGTGGTCCCAGTATATCACGGGTCTGCAGTATATGAAAAAAGGCCCCCTGGGTTAAGGAGGAAAGGCCTTCCCGGGCCTGTCGGAGGCCCCAAAAGTGCTTCCCCGCAAACCGGAAGTTACCTCTGGATCACTAGAAAGCACTTTTGGGGCTTCCAGGAGCCCCGGGAAGCCCCTTGCAGGCCCGTTTGGAGCAATGCCAGGCTTGGGATAAGAGCCCCCAGAGAGCCCACCCAGTCCTGACCCAACCCAGCATCCGCATATTCAATTATTGCGGGTCAGGTCGAGTCCCTAACCCCCGCAATAGGTGGGGGTTTCTGTATGGGAAATAGCATATCAGAAAAAATTGTCTCTTGCAAAATATTACTTTTAAAAGGTAATAGAGCTGTAACTGTTTGATAACAATTATTCCTAAATTTTTGCTTTGGGAATTATTTGTGGGTAAAATTGGCCATTTTTGCATGGTAAGATATATTTTAAAACCAACTATTTTTTTTTAATAAAAGAAGTAAAGTAGGTTGTTAATATGCTCCATGCTGAAATCTCTTTAGTGAGGAAACATGACATGAGAACTAGTCTTTTGATCATTCTTAAGGCAAAGAATTAAACATTCATTAGCTTTAGTATCTAATTGCTTGGGTCAAATAGTATGACTTTTGGTTACATCTGGTGCATGCTATAGTTTAGAGATTTTACCGTAGTGGCTGATTGCAGTCTACAGTTATGTTAAAAATATTCACCATTGTGGACTGGGACTTAGCCTTTTATATTTTGCATTATGGTGTATGGTGTTGTGGATAGAGTGACAGACTAGGGCAGTTATTTCACGGCAATTCTCATACCGGTAGGACGTTCCTTCCGTCTTGATTTCGGTTGCGATCACGTGGTCCTCTTGCGAATCTGTCCCTGTTCCTGTGTACTCACGGTCGTGATGTGTGGGACCGACATGAAACTAACCGCACATCCTCATTCCGCGACGAGCTTTCACTTTTTGCACTGCATTACATCAAGCGGGCAGGGAACAGGCTGCAGAAGCTGGCTATGGCTCCGGTTATCCAAAACATTGAAAGCCAACTGTCAAACCTTTTTTTTTTTAAAAAAAATGAAGGGGCATTTTAAAGGGGAACACGTTTCTCGTTTTGGAAGGACAGTAACCGCACGGACTCTCCTTTCGAAACGAGAAGCGAGTTCATGAGATTCCTGGCCCCAAGCACTGGCATCTCTCATCCCGCTTGGGACGCAGTTCCGGGGGCGTGGTCGGGATGAACTCGGAACGTCATGACAAGGGTGTGAGGTTACGTTTCTTCGTACCGGTCCACAGTGGGACCGTGAAGAGGGACGAAAGGTACGTGAAGTAATGGTCTAGGACTTAGGAGACCTGGGTTCAAATCCCCACTCAGCCATAGAAACTCCGTGGGGTTGGCAATGATAAATATTTTACATATCTTGAAAATATGTTAGGCTTACTGTATGCCAGATGCAACCTGATGGAACATAACATACAGTTGTTCATTGATAAGATTCTATAGACCTCATATAAGAAGAGGATACTGTTTTCTTGATAGCTGACCTCATTTAATTATTTTTTCACAAAATGTCACTTCATTTTTACTAATAGGGCATCTGTAGGGATAATCAAATTTTAGAAGATGACAGTCCTTTTTTTTTCTAATGTGCTATTTAAATGTTACAGGTGAGGAGATTCTTGACATCACTGCTAATTCTTTACTGTTCTTTTTTTAAAACAGAAAATTTTTACAGCTGGAGACACTAACAAAGATGGCAGACTGGACTTTGAAGAGTTTGCACGTTACCTCAGAGACCACGAGAAGAAAATGAAATTGGCATTTAAGAGTTTGGATAAAAACAATGATGGTAAGATCTAATTGCCGCTCTTTATGTTAAAAGAAAAATACATGATCAGTGCTATATAAAAAGATTACTACATGCAATGTGTGAACTCATCAATTAGGAGCAATAGGTAAGGAAGGCATAACAAAGCATCTCCTTAATAAATCAATAGGAACTATAAGTTATAATAAATTTCATTTACTGTCTTGCTAGAAATTTGTTTAAAGTAGCAGCAGGTAGACTATAGCATATAAGATCTAAGGTTTGAGATAAATATTTGTAGAATAATTGTATTAATGTTCATTTGCATGTACATATCCATTAGGCATGGGAACTCTGTTTTGGACTGCAACTCCCATATTTCACGAGGAATTCCCCCAGGCAGACGTATGGGAGCACCAGCTCAAAAGCATCAGAGAAAGATTTTTCACTTCCATGCGAGCCCCCATTGCTATTGTGTTGCAGAGTTTTGAATTTCTGGTAAAATTCTAGTTTAGCTCCACAGCTGAAGTATAGAGATCCGCAGAGGAGAATACCTGGAAGTTCTCCAGAAACTACCTTTTTTCTTTAACAATTAACGTTTCAATAACTCACTCTGAGAAATCTGGAGGGGAAAGAATAAAAACACTTTCTTTGCTTAAACATGCATGGAATTAGACTTGTATATACTGCTTTGTTTACTGCACAAATACTAACAACCAACTGAATTGATCTTCAACAACAAACAACTGCCACCAACCAATGAATGAGAAAGATGGACTACAACATACAACCACCCAGAGTGACCTCGCTGCCAGATGGGCGGTGTAAAAATCCAATAAATAAATAAAATAAAATAAATAAACATTTTGAATTTCAAAACAGGGTTAGTGATGGCTACACAGTCATCCAGAAAAGTCCCTCCCAGTCACTCAAACTGCAGACTGCATGCAAGGTTGTAAATAAAATTCCAACATTATATTGGTCTTCCAAGAAGACGGAAACTGCCGCGGCCAGAGTTCATGGGAGCCTCAAGGGATCTTGGGACAGGTAGTTCTTTGAGAGCCTCCTTAGAGCCTCCTATAGGTAGTGAGGTTAAGCATTCCATGATCCCTTGAGACTTCCACGAACTCTGTCTACTGTCCAGCACCACCATAAGCAGTGTTCTCCTTCAAAGGTCAATATAATTGTGATGGAGGCCCACGTGGAGGTAGGAAAGGCTTCTTTAAGCTATAGTCTTTGAGCTGGAGCTCTGAGAATTCTGCCTGAGGGAATTCCTGTTGGACTCCGCAGTCCAAAAGAGACAAAATCCTTATGCTTAATGCCCATTAAATAAGCTCATATTGCAACCTTGACGCTAAGAAACAACAGTGTGCCTATATGCTCTTCGCCCACTGGTTTTTAGTACCACAACTGGACTGGCAATCTTTTCATGCAGAATTCCACTCTTAGCTTTCTCCCAAAAAACTTTACTTCAGCAGCCCTCCCCCCTTTTTTTGCCAAAGGAGGGAGCCCTTTAACCATTGCAGGTGTTAACTGCTGGGATTAAAACTCCTTCCTGGTTGCTTGCAGATCACCCAGAAATATATCCATAGTACCAGATTTACTTTCCTTCCCCACTACAGGTGCTGGATATCGGATGGTGACTATGAAATCATCTAACACTTAGGACCTGTCTCTTTAAAATGCATCAGTACTTAGGGATAACCATTCCTGAAACACCAGGCCATGGCATTTACTCACAGTAAGGCATACTGTAGTTTGAAAAAATTATTTCGTGGAGTACAAGAGTGGCCTCGTTGCTACGTGCACGGCATATAAATCCAATAAATAAATAAACAAATACTCCAAAAAGCAAGTTTTCTGAGCCCTGTGATAAAGCTATCTATAAACTGCTATAAACGAAGCTGTTCTGAGGTTTCACATCACTGTATCAGAACTCCTGGTTGGGAAGGATTTCCAAGATAAGCTTCATTTCTAATGAATCTGCACAACACATCTGCTGGTTAGGGGACAACTGAATCTCGATGGATTCTCCCACCACCCACAGTCTTTTCACCTGTGAAGCACACTGGATGCTCTTGAATTGGTTTGGGTAAGAAGAGCTCAAGATTTGGTGCCAAGAGCACCTGCTAATAAGACAATTCCTCTTTTCCCCCATTCTCCTACAACTCAGAAAGGTTGAAAGGTTACCAGGTGGAGGAAGAACCATGTCTGACCTTCTTGGAGAAAGGACCAAATGTAAAAAGGCTAAATCCAAATTTGATCTTACCTAAAGTAGACCTAATCATATTAGTGGCACATAAGTTATGAAATCTCATTCATTTCAGCAGCTGCGCTCTTGGTAGGATAGTTGCCTTTAGCCCCGAGTTCCATAATAACATCATTAAATCTCTGTGTAAGACTACTACTCATACTGTAAATGCAGCAAAATGCATTATCACTAGAGGAAGATAACCTTTATTTTTTCCCCATCTGAAGCAATTGGTACAGAGCAGCTAAACTTTTCAATATTTTTGTCTCCCCTACCCTTTTCTCTCTTTTATAAAGGAAAGATTGATGCTTCAGAGATTGTTCAGTCCCTCAAGATATTGGGTATAGATATTTCAGAGCAACAGGCTACAAAGATTTTACAAAGGTCAGGAACTAGAAGTATTTCTCATTAAGGACATTGTCTGTGCTGTGTATGGGGACCAAGACATATTCTGAGAACTTCTGCCGCCATTGAATGTGCCCACAACCCTGCTTGTTGGACTGGGCCCAGGTTTATCATTACAGTGGTACCTTGTCTAAAGGAATTAATCCGTTCCAAATGAAATTACGTTAAACAAATTTCCCTTTATACAAATTCCCATAGGAATGCATTGAAAACGGAGTAATCCCATTTTTATGTTATATGGATTCTCCCCATAGACGATTCTGTTAAGCAAATTTCCCCTATCTCAGGAATTTTTTATGTTGTACAGATTTTATGTTATACAAGCTGTTTGTTAGACAAGGGTCCACTGTATATGGTAAAGGATGCCACCGCATTGAAGGTGGAAGTAACGATACAGGGAGAGTTTCCTGAGGAAGCATATGCTGTGGTTTAAAGTATAGAAAACCCACAGTACAAGCAAAAGTGAAGCAAAATGTTCTGTTTATTCTGCCCCATAGCACCTAAAGCACTCACAATTTAATTATGCAGGCTATGCATTGCAGATGGGGAACGTCTCGCTGTGGCTATTCACGATAAAGCATCCCCTAAAGCTTGGACTATGGTTTACTGTTTGTTGACGGGTACAAAACAATGCTGGAAGCTTCACTGTCAACTATAAGGCATACTCTCATACCTGATGCCTGGCTACGCGAAGGGTCTGGGTTCCCACCCGCCCAGAAGACAGTATAAGGAATGTGTTTGATTCTTGTTCAAGAAGCTTTTTTTTTTAAAAAAAAATCCAGACATATTAGAATGAAATGTTTCTATGGTATTAATCCCACCCCAAACCACTGTTCAATAGATATAATACTTTGTGGAACCCTATATAGATAGTAACACTTGATATCAAATGCTAGGAGCTTGGGATTGTTCATGATAGGACTGTTCATGATGCTGCTTAGCCTGGAATAGGAGGCATTACCTGGAGGTTGCTGGGAGGAAAGACAAGTTTCTAACTAGAGGGGAAAGGAAGAAGACCTTCCCCCAGGTCTTCTGCCATTCTGTATCAAGATGGAGGATATATTGCAGTCTAGGTGTTGTTGCCTAGCTGCCTAGATGCCCTAAGCACATCTGATCTCGCCTGATTTCGGAAGCTAAGCAGGGTTGGCCCTGGTTAGTACTTGGATGGGAGACCACCAGAGAATACCAGGTGCTGCTAGGCGCCTGGAGTAGGAACTGGCAAACCACTCCAGTATTTCTGCCAAGAAAAGCTCCATGGACACGGAGTCACGAAGAGTCAGTCATGACTGTAACGACACAGCACACACACACACACACACACACACACACACACACACACACACACACACACACACACACACAGGTGTTGTTGGACTACAACTCTCATCATCCCTCGCCCTTGGATGTGCTGGCCAGGACTAATGGGGGTGGGGTGGGTGGACGTCCAGCATCATTTGTGGATTGCAGGAAGAAGCATTTCCTACTTGTGTTCTACGTGCTTTCTGGAAAGATGATTTTAGATTGGCAGGCTAAACCCTGTCTGCAATGGATTAAGATAACAAACCATGGTTGCATGTTACCTTTTTATTTCTGTCAGCAAAGAAATAGGGACAAGATGGAATATTGTAAGGCTTCTTATATTATATTATAAAACTATAATATAATGAGTGTATATTATAGGTGGATAATGATCTGTAAGATTTTAATTTTTATTATTTATTTATTTATTTATTGGAATTTTACCCCGCCCATCTTCCGAAACGGAACTCTGGGCGGCTTACAAAGCTGAACAAGTCAGCAACCAATACAATAGGGCAACAAACAGGTTAAAACAACAACAACAATATAAGAACAACGTAATAAAATAGCTTGGGCATCATCACATCTTGACATAAAATTCCAAGGCACTTTGCCTTACGTAACATCCAATGTGATGAGACCTAAATATGGTGAATATTTCACTTGCGAGAATGTTCAGTATTTCTTAGCCCTTTTTGAAAGCAAGACAGCTGGGAACACATTGTATGAAATACTGATTATTTCATTCTGAACCTTTAGCATGGATGCAGATGGCACAATGTCAGTGGACTGGAATGAATGGCGGGATCATTTTTTGTTCAATCCTGCTACAGATATTCAAGGCATTATCCGTTACTGGAAGCATTCAACAGTGAGTATAATTTGCATGTTCACTGACTGCTTCTACATTTGTGCTCTGCATGCTCACAGTGAGATAAAGCTGACTGAGGTAATTAATATTTTGGCAACATATCTACAATGTTTTTATCTGCCTTTCCTCTAAAAATGTAACTCAAAATAGAAATTAAATGAAATTTAAAAAGGACATCTTGTTCACCAGAAGACATACATTCAAATACATATAAAAGGAAAATGAAAACACAATGATAAGAAACACAAGGTATACTACCTTTAGCACCTGGCTGATATATATACTTGGGATCTTTCAGAATATAAGATCTTTGCTTGCTAACAATCTGTTTAAAATGCTGTGCGCTGGCACCATGATTGGTACTGGAATTTTCATAGGATGAGTATTTCAGAGTGGTTTGTAATCAAAATATTTTAAGCTTATTTATTTGTTATATGAGGGGAGCAAGGCCTCATCTCAGGGTAGATTTGATTTAAATCATAATTTAAATTTTAAAAATTAGATTTGAAATGTATAACTTCTGAAGAATTCTCTAGCTTTCCTCCATTTCTTTTTGATTTCCATTTAACAGGTCTTGGATATTGGAGATAGTTTAACTATTCCAGATGAGTTCACAGAAGAAGAGAAGAAGACCGGCCAGTGGTGGAGGCAGCTTCTCTCAGGAGGGGTTGCCGGTGCTGTCTCTCGGACAGGCACCGCTCCCCTGGACCGCCTGAAAGTCATGATGCAGGTGGGTCTCTTTAAACCTAGCGACTTTGATCTGAGGAGCCATTGCAGGTATTCCGTGCCCCAAAGGGTAGATGTTCCTCATGGGCTTTTCTACTTCTGTAGATCAGATGCCATAATTATATTATTAATCCTTTATTTGTATTCCAGTGTCTAAGGAGTGGATTTGATTCTTGATAGCTCACACTGAAATAAAATTGTTAGTTTTCAAGTGTTTTTTTAAAGGTCTTTTTTTGCTTTTTCCTCCCTTCTTTGTCTTTTGTTGAAATCGTTAGAGAATTATCATTGCTTTGCAAAGCCATTTGCTATGTGGCTCTTCTGTGCGTGGAATAGCATTTGTGAAACACAAACACAGAGTCCATTTGGGGATGTGGAACTAGTTGTTCTGGGTTTTTGAGAGAAGGTTGATGAACAAAGAAATTACTTATAAGAACGTACTCTTAAAGATACCTTAACAATGAAAATGAGGCATGCGAAACTATGAAACATTGTGTGCTGAGGAAGTATCTCTTCTTGTCTCGTATTAACTGCAGGTTCATGGCTCAAAGGGGAAAATGAACATCACAGGTGGTTTGCAACAGATGGTGAAAGAAGGAGGACTCCGCTCGCTGTGGAGGGGCAATGGTGTCAACGTTGTCAAAATTGCACCCGAAACAGCTATCAAGTTCTGGGCATACGAACGGGTAAGATGTTAAGTCAAGGCACTCAAGTTTAGCAACCAAATGAAGGAAGATTGACTAAATCCAAATTTTTCAGAAAAGAAGTAAAGTGATCATTGTATTCGTTTAAATGTAATAGTATCACTTTTTATTCCCCCCCAAAAAGAAATTAAAAGGGTGTGCAAATTAAATTGAAATTTAGCAGGACTTGTATATGTGAAATTGTGTACTGTGTGGACAGCTACAGCAATGTCAGCTTCACCTCAGTTCATATTTTGTGTGGAAACATCAGCAGGATTCTAGCATTTAAATTCACTGAGCTGCAGTAGGGTGGTCTCACTCTAGCTTTCAGAGTTGCATTTACCTCAAAACCAGCTGTTAAGAGCTTATGTAAAGATCTAATTATCCTTGGGAAAGCCCACTCCTGGGATCAAGTTCTTAGTTCTGTCGTTTATCCTCTGAAGTGAATCTACCATTTGAATTTGAAAATTCCCAAGACAACAGCAGGAAGGTGTATTTTGTTAAATTCACATTAACTTGCCCCTCTGCTGAGTAGTTTGGGATAACATTTGAAAAATAAACTCATTTTATCCTTGCAACAATTTTAGAAAGTTAGAAATGAAGAAAGAGGCGAAAAAAAGAGATAAGCTTTCTCAGGACTCATCCAGTGAGTGAGTGAGGATTTGGCCTTCATACAAAATTGACAAAACCCAAAATAAATACTGACTTGAATGTTACATGTATTGGTCCCTAAACCATTGTTTTTAGGGGAAATGCAGATATCATGCAAGTTCTTTTTTGGAGTATGAATAGCTTAGTAATGATGGGACAGTTACAAGCAGCTGATGCATGCAGATGACAGCAGTCCTTGGAAGTAGCTTATTTGTGTCATTCTCTGTGCTCCAGGAAAATCAACAACCCCTGAATAATATTTCCAAATATGCTGAGGCTGAGGGAGTTATGATGCAAAACAAGTGTTCTACTTGGGTACCTCAATTTTGGTGCAAACTTGCCTTTTCAGCCGATGTAACCAGTGGGCAAATTAGTTACTGATGAGCCAAAGAAGCCATTCTGTTTTAGATGTCCCCTACTTCATGATACAAAAACAACAACAACTTAACAACAACAATAGCAATAACAATAAATCTGTCACCTCTTTGGGAGTGGCAGAGGTGGTGTCTCATGATGTCACAGTTGCCACTCTGCTACCAATGTGGAGTTCATATTCATTGCAGCCATGGTGAAAGCCTTCCTGTTCTATCCCTGCTGCTCTGAAAAAATCTTACACCTCTTTACTCTTTGAGAGCTGGGGATAAAAGTTTTTTCCAGGAAGAATATGGAAATTAATTTTGGGGGTGAAAACACCAAGATCCCTGTTCCACAGTGAGTTACAGCATTGCTAGTTTGGGGATTCTGGAGGTTGTAATCCAAAAGGTAACATTTTTGTGTTCTGATCTGGGGGGGGGAAGAGTTTTGTAACTATGGAGTTTATTGACTATGACAACAACAACAGCAACAACAACAGGCTCAAAAAAGGACCTGTGTTCTGCTAATATCAACTTTGAAATTTCCCTCCATATTGATTTCCAAAGACTATCAAACAAGTTTGCAGAAGGAGGCATCACCGTGGAAGCAGGAATACAACACATGAAAGGAGCTTGCCATCTGGAGTGTCCCTCCCTACTCCTAGCATCTGGCTTGTGTCCATGAAGTTTCATGATGGTCTTATGGGCAATGTGTAGCTCTGGGGGGAAAGCCAATAATGTTTTTTTGTGTTTTTGTATGTCTTGTAATTGCAGTACAAGAAAATGTTTGTCGATGAAGATGGGAAGATAGGAACTATACAAAGGTTTATATCTGGCTCTCTGGCTGGAGCAACAGCACAGACTTCTATTTATCCTATGGAGGTAAGTATTAGACATTATGCTCAATTTGGAAATGCAGTGGACCATTGCCTGCAGCTTTGGCTCTCCAGCCTTCACACCTCTGTAGACAGTGTGGTTAGTAGTATGCTGTAGTTTTTAAAGAGTATGAATTTTATAGATGTTATTTTGAGCTAGTCATCTTGGAGCAAAGGTAGACCCTGCTGCGAAGCCGGCTGTCGTGGGCAGATTATGGACAAAGCTCAGAATAATAATAAAATTATTATTATTTTGTGAGCACAGTTCCCAGCATCCCCGAGGCAGGATGGCTAGGGAATTCTGAACTTGTAGTTTTCCAAGCTCTGGTTATTCACCTTGGACAGCCAGAAAGCCCCTCATTCATTCCCCAATATTTTCATTTGAAGAAGGGATGGGCAAAGTGTGACCGGTGGGCCACACGTGGTACCCCAGGGCTCAAAGAGCAGATGCCAACATGTAGTGCTACTGCATTGTCTACGGACCATCTTGGGTATTTCACAGTTTATGACTTGGTTATTCCAGTTTAGGTAGAGTTCTGGCAAATAGGCATGTGAACAGACAAACGCATTTATATTCCAAGATGGCAACCTGAAGACAGAATAGTTAGAAGATGTGGCCAGCACCAGCCAGATGAAAGAAGGTGGAGTCAGAGATGTCAACCCTTTTTTTGGAGGACAGATCACTTTGCTGTGAATACAGAGAATTTCAAATTTCTTTTTTCTTCCAACCGTTAGGTATTAAAGACCAGACTGGCTGTGGGGAAAACAGGGCAGTATTCTGGGATGTTTGACTGCGCTAAGAAGATTCTTAGAAGAGAAGGCGTGAAGGCCTTTTACAAAGGTTATATTCCCAATATTTTGGGCATAATACCTTATGCTGGCATAGACTTGGCCGTTTATGAGGTGAGTTGCGCGTCCTCTTGTCTCGGGACATGATAGAGAGCTTTGTAATGGATGGAATATCAGAAGACTTGGACTAGACAAAAATATCTGGGCTCATATCTTTGTGCTGGAGGACCCCAAGAACTCCAGGAATTTTAGTTTGGTTGGGAGAATTTTGGTAGCGATCCCTCTTCTATAGAACTGCAATTCCTGTAGTTTCTCAGGAAGAAGGCATGACTGTTAAATCTGTAGTATAGACACACCCTTTTTAGTGTAAATAAAATAGACTAAACTCAAAGAGCTTATAGCTCTTTGAAAGAAGAGGAAATCTAAACAGAAGAACAAATAATGATTCCCCCTGCCCTAGGGGTAGCTTAGTTTTGTGTTTTGTCCAGACAGTTTGCCTGTACTAGAATAGTACTTGCACAGGAAAAAAGAGTTAATTTCATAAACCATGGTTTGAGGATAGCTGGGTTTTGGAATCTATCATAGTTACTGTTAAAGTATGATTCCTGAATTAACCAAATGATAAATCATAGATAACTAAAGCAAATCTGGAAGTGTTTGACCTGTTCCTCCTAGCCACGTCTGGAGGAGAGGGCTGAAGGGTAGTGCATGGGCCGAACAGAATGTTAAACTTATGAATTAGCATTGTACCTTGGTATAGTGCTCTGCTCAAATGCAGACTAACATATCTGTCCCTTTCAGTTACATGCTAGATTATGTAGCCCCACAGCTGTTACAGTTTACAATGCATCTGGCTCTCATTGTAATTGGACTACAGTACATTAATCTTAACACATTTAAGCATGTTCCATGCTGGAACAATTCTGCACGGCTGTTTTTTTGTGCCATATGCACCTGTCAACATTCTACCGTGCTGACTTCTTAATTAGTTCTTAATTAGTTGGTGTCATGCTTTCCAGCTCCCTAATGCCATGAATAAGCTTCACTGACTCCACAACTAACTAATTTTCTTTTCCCAGTCTGCATAAACGATCTTTACAAATGATGATTAGCATGTCCTCTGAATTCACAATACTAATCAACATCTCCGAGTTCATTGATTCTGCCAGTCCAATAGCCATGATTCTGATGGCTTGTATTCACAAATCATTTAAGGCAGGAAAGAGATGAGAGAAATTTTACCTGGGTTGAAGGCAATTTGAAAGAGGAATCATCATTTGGGGTGGATATGCTAGCTTCTGTTTTCTGGCTGTCAAGCAGATTTTTGCAGGTAAGGCCAGTGTCAGACATGTGGGATGCTGTCATCCCATTCCATTCCATGTGAAGGAGTCAGTTTTCCCCTCTCCTTTTTATTCCAATCCCATGAGTGGGTGAGTTAACCAAGGATAGGAGATAGAATGCTGCTTTTGTTGTTTTTCTGGGTCCCAATGAAGGGACCCCATAGCAGCGACATCAGTAGCGGCGGGCTCTTGGCAGCTGCCCAAAGATGCTGCCTTATGGTGTCAGCCTTGTTTATAAGGCATTCCATTGTACTATAGGGATTGCCATTCAGAATCTCTGGACTATAATTTCCATTCTGGGAGATTCATCTAACCGAGAGACACCTGCAGACCCCTAAATGCGGCACACCTGGGAGAAAGGCCTAAACCTGAAGGCCTTGTGAGTTAGCTAGGATGAGTTCTACTCAAGCTTGCTGTTCAGAAAGGAAACTCCCAGGCAGCGTTGCCCTACATAAGCTGGTAAAGAGAGCTGCTCCAATGCTATGGTTGGCAGAGCTTCCTTTCTAAACAGGAAACTTGGGTGGAGTTACATCTAGCTGGGCCGTCAAGCTTTTCAGTTTAGGCCAGTGATTCTCAACCTGTGGGTCATCAGATGTTCCTGGACTACAAATCCCAGAAGTCTTCATCACTAGCTGAGCTGGCCAGGATTTCTGGGAGTTGCAAGAACATCTGGAGACCCACAGGTTGAGAACCACTGGTTTAGGCCTTTCGCTCAAGTAAGTCACATTTTTATAGGCTTTATTGGTATCTTTGTGGGTAAGGGGAAAAAGGAAGGGAAGGAGGAAAGGAGGAAAGGGGTAAGAGGGAAGGGAAAGGAAAAATAGGGAAACAATGGATACATTGGATACAGACCGAAAAACAAAGACCAAACATTATTAAGTACCAAATTAATTCTATATAACAGTCAGTGTATACAGCTTAATGGTTGTCAAGCTCAGCAGCCACCCCTTGCCATTTTCTTATGAAGAGTTCTTCACGATCTCCTTTCAGGTAGCCAGCAAGTTTATCGATTTCCATATAGTCTCTTATCTTACAATACAGCTCTTCCTCTGTTGGGATTTCAGCTTGTTTCCAGAACTGTGCATACAAAATCCTAGCAGTTACAATTATATGTTGTATTACATAGTTTTGGTCCTGTGAGACGCACCTATCTGCTATGTTGAGTAAAAATAACTCTGCTTTAAAATCGAATTTAGCTTTTAATGCTCTCTCTATAAAACTCTTTACCCTAGACCAATACATAGTTGCTTCTTTACATGTCCACCACATATGATAAAACGTACCCGGATTCTTTTTACACTTCCAACCCCATGCATCACAATTATACATTTTAGACAGACGATGCGGAGAGAGGCGCCATCTGTAAAATATCTTATAACAGTTTTCTTTATAAGATACAGCTTTAAACTGTTTCACTGTTTTCCATAGGGAGTCCCATTTATCCAGATGTATTGAGTAACCAAAATTTTCCGCCCATCTAATCATACAATCTTTTACTATTATTTCATTAGTTTCCAAGTTTAACAAAGAATTATAGAATTTACTGAGCACTTTCTTCCCATCAGAAAAAAATATTTTATCAAGGGCTGTTTCATTTACCATAAAACCAGTTTCTTTCACTATCAAGTAAGTCACATTCAGGTGTCTGTCTGTCAGGTGGAACTCCCAGGCTGGATAATTATGAGACTTGTACTCCAGAAATCCCAGATGACACATTCTTATTGTACAATATAGTATTGGTTATTTTTGTTTGCTTTGTCTTAGCTTACAGCATTAAGAGAGAGAAGATGAACTAAATAGGTGTTATGCTGTGAGAAGTGATACTTCATTCAAAATATATTTAATAGCCTTAAAATGATTATCTTTCTCCAGTCTCTTTAATTTTCTCCAGTTGTGCAGAAAATTAAATTTAACTTTTAGAATAGCAGTGCTGACACGGTTCCTGGCCACAACATGGCTGTTTTATGTGTCTGTCACTTTTGTATCTTTTCTTTTATACATGGAGCAGCACCTTAGCTTGGGAAGCGGGATGTATGCATCTGAAGTGCAGTGGCATGTTGAGCAGAAGGGTGACGATTAATTCCCACCTCCACTGTAAACTTACTTTAGGTGGCTGCAGTATCCCATCTTCACCACACTCTCCAAACTGCAGTGTTTGATAAAATTAGAACTAAACTGTCAGGTGATTATAAAGGTTTATGGAAATAATGCATGTGATATGTTCTGACTAATATTCCAATTAAGTGTTAAATGCCACTGCTGTGAGGTAAATCTTTTTGGTATCTCCATGTTGATTCTGGTCCAAAACTGGATAGATAGCTCAGCAAGCTTGGTTCCTGACTGTAGAGCCAGAGAGGTTGGGAGTTCAGTTTTCTGTTGCACTTGCTGAGAAAAAGAGGCAACCTGTGGAGCCTTGGGCAAACTGCACAGTTCCAGAGCAGCCCTCACAGAAGGGAATGATAAACCATTTCTGAGTACTCTGTACCAAAAAAATACTAACCTCAGGAAAGGGTTACCATAAGTTGGAATTGACTTGACAGCATGTAGTTGTTATTCAAGATCAAAGTAATATATATTCAGATCTCTATAGAGGAAAGTCTCTTTAATATGGAAAAGAGAGGGAGAAAAGGGAAAAAGGAAAAGGAAGATATAGCCAATACCTGCCACTGTCTTTTATGGCTATGAAGTATATATTTTGTTTAATTTCATCCTTCTGCATCTCGACAGGCTCTGAAGAAGGCATGGCTGGAAAAATATGCAACGGACTCTGCCAACCCAGGTGTAGTTGTACTGCTGGGATGTGGAACTCTATCCAGTACATGTGGCCAGTTAGCCAGTTATCCTCTTGCCCTCGTCCGGACTCGAATGCAGGCTCAAGGTGAGCATTGGTGTTATGCTACAGTCATCCCCCGCCATTTCGTGGTTCATATACTGCAGTCCTGGGACCGCAGTATATGACGGCAAGGGCCCCTGGAGCAAGCTGTGTGGGCCCGTTTGAGGCCTCCTGCACTTACCCCCAACCTGGCGCTACCCCAAGTGGGCCTCCAATTGGCTTTCCGGGCCTGTCGGAGGCCCCAGAAGTGGTTTCTGGCGAACTGAAAGTGACTTCTGAAAAGCCAAAAGTGCCTTCAGGGTTGCCCAAAACAACTTCTGGGGCCCCTGACAGGCCCTGGAAGCCCGTTGGAGGCCACTTTGGGGTAGTGCCAGGGTTAGGGTAAGTGTAGGAGGCCCCAGACAGGCCCACAGTCCCGACCCAACCCAGCATCTGTATATCGCAGATTTTCCTTTATTGTGGGTCAGGTTGAGCCCCTAACCCCCCGCTATAAACGTGGGATTACTATACATTGGGGCAAAACAAGCAACTGTCACCCTAATATTTTGGTATTTCCAGCTTGGCCACTTTTCCTTTCTGGTTACTTTTCTAGGTTGTTGCCATCAGGAATTATACCCTTTGTCAAAATCACACTGCCCATTTCAAATATTTGAGGCAGATACCTAGTTCTCATAGCATCCATACGTGATCATAGACCTCTGTTTAGAGTGTAATGGTGTAAATGGCTGCTGAATCCTTTCATAGGCCGTGCATATAAAAGACTGCTGTGTGAGGAAGAAGTCAGTGTAAAGCCCTTCATCCTGTTTCCTCTTCACACTGCAGGGATAATCTTTTCTATTCAGAAACATGTGTAAGGCCCCACTTGCAGCCTGAAAGAGGATAGTTAAGACTGAATTCATATTTGGCAATTAGGCCTGAAGGCACGAAGGGCAGTAATTGTGGGGGACTAGGAGCAGATACAAGGCACACTTACAGTGTTCCTGTGAGTGAAAATTTTGCTTTAGCAGAGTTACTGGTTGTGAAAGGACTGTCACCATGTTCCTCTGAATGCACTTACTGTATGTTACCTCTGCACTCTTTCAGAAAGAATATGTGACAGTTTACCTTACTTCTGGATGGGTGGGATTGTGAAAAATGAGGCTAACCTTCCTCTCCATATCATCATTATACATTTAGCACTTCATGCCTTCAGGTTTAACAAACACCTCAGTATATCTCTAGATGTACACAAGGAAAAGGAAGAAGATTTTTTTTTCAACAGGGGACACTCACATACTAAGAAATGTACCAGTGTAGATCTGCCTATTTCCTTTTTAAACTTTTTAAAATATTTATTTTATACCAAAGAGAGTAGCCAACTTCACAGCAACAGAAAAAGGTGGCTAGAAATCCAGTTTAGAAAAAAATGGTATTTTGGAGTAATAAATACCTTCTGTGACCTGTTTTTAAGGCGAATCTCTGGTTTTGGTGCTCTGAGGAGCAGCATTTCATTTTTTTTAATTGCTCGAAAAAAAGGAAAGTAGGGCATTTTGTTGTTGTTGCAAAAACAGCTTTGAGGGGTCCTCGTGTAGCTCTGTATTTTGCCGGTCTCCCCAGATTTAGAATATTTTTCTATTCTTTGTTTCTGTACATACCTTTGGAGAAGGTGAGCCTGTGTATAGCAGGAAAAAACTGTGCTCTGTGATTGTTACTTTAACGTTAACCTTATCATGGTTTGTTACCTTAAGAATGACATATAATTTATGTTGTGAGTAATCACTCCTCCTGTCTCTTTCTGCATTCTGTAGCCATGGTAGAAGGCCCTCAGCTCAACATGGTGGCCCTTTTCCAAAGGATTCTTGCCAAGGAAGGAATCTGGGGACTTTATAGGGGCATAACCCCTAACTTCATGAAAGTGCTTCCTGCCGTCAGCATCAGTTATGTGGTGTATGAAAAGATGAAAGAGAACTTAGGGATAGCATGAACAAGGACACTTGAGAAGGAAAAGAATATTATTTTGGAATATGCACATCAGATGAAACCTTCTTGGATACTACATGTATTTGTGTTTACAATTAGATACACGACCTCTGTGCAATGACAAACACTTTGGTTAACAGAGAACAAAGCCTACTTAACTGAAAGAGCTGTGAGCCTTAAAAATGTACCTTCACAAAAAATCATGATAAGAAATATTTCATTGATCAAGCAAAACAATAATCTTGTTTTAAACTGGCTCTTTGTTTTATGTTCCTCGTCCCAATGGGTATGCTTAAACATAACTCATGAAAATGCTGATTTATATGGAAGCTGAAGTAAAGTAGGAGTTGTTTCATTTGTGCAGTATCCATCTACGTGTCCCCATTTTTGTAGATCAGGAATGACCTCTGTAGTAGGGAGCTGTTCCTTTTTAATGGTGTACTTAGACGATACTATAGACTGTTGATTGAAAATTGGAAAACGCTCCTCTTCTCAGCGTCCAAAGTCTAAACACCAGCTGAGAGAAATAAGAAACCTTGGAATTACCTAAAGGACAATTTAAGAATTCCCACCAAATTGTTCAGTTTAGTAAAATCACTGGAAGAAACTACAATGAAAACATCAAAATGTTGGCCAGACAAATTTTGCAAGGAATGTTGTGCTGCAAAAATCTTTCTTCCTGCATGCTTGTTGCAAAAGGTATGAATGTGTTGTGAGTGAATTCTTAGATTTCAATTATACTCCTGTTGCCTGTGAATTGGAAGACTGTGGCTGCTACATATTAAACATTACTTTGACATACCATTAGAAGCTTGCATGCTTCAATTCAGCTACTCATATAGAATTAGATGCAGATTCTTGCATGGCTTTCATTGTTTCTTCAGGACTGAGCTATTTTTTTTTAACTTGACAGAACGTTCTGTGTGTGGGGTTGACCTGAATAATAGTGCTCTAAGGCATGATTAATTAAATAGTTTCTATTTCTTACTCCTTTGAACGTCTAATCTCTATTCTATAATTTAGCATGGAAACATGGAAATGTCCTTCCTTCCAGCCATAACGTAGCTATGCTGGTAGTGGCATTCTAGGAATTGTAATGTTAAAAATGTAACACTTACAAGCTCTAGAATTTAGCTTCTAAATTCCAGAGAAATTGTAGATCACACAACACTCTCTTCAACAAAGCTAATTTGCAGCCACTGCATGAGTTTACCAAAGGTTACCAAGGGACCTGTTCCTTCATACCCTCACATATCTAAGTGTGTGATCATATGGAGTGAAGTTAGCACCAGCTGTTCTTGTTTATACAGATACGGTAACCATATCCATGATTTGTGGTTTTTCTTCCTAACCACTAGGCCTATAAAACATCTAATTTCACTTTCCTGGATATAGCCTGGTTCCTATTAACATCTCCTGAGGGCACTCTGGCCCCTATGTGGAACTGTATCTTTATCTAGCAATAGCCTACATTAGAACATGTATGTTGTCACTTGGCCTGCATAATCGTTTGCCCCTTTCTCAAGAAAAATGGGGTGATTTATATAGACACTAAGCATCTGCCTTATGGGTGATATATAGTCCTTGGATTGGGATGGGAACATAAATTTTCCCTTTATAATGTTAGCTTTTTATGTTTTAGTAGGAAAACCTTTGTTGAATCTCAGGTAAAGGTTCAAGAAAATGGACAGAGGCTCGTGTCTTTTTTTAAAAAAAATTGCTTTGGGAAACAAATATACAGTAATTGCCTAAGATTAGCATAGCTCATAACAGAGAATCTATATTAGCACTTCTTAAAATAGCATCATGTTTTAAATAATTAGCTATATAGTAAGTACTCTTAAGTAGTTTTTTTTAAAAAGATGCAGCTGTGAGCACAATCTGTAGTCCTTTTTCATTCAGGTGGAGTTAGGATAGTTGGGCCCCAGTGGCATTCATTTATGAAAGGCAGCTTTTGGGGGTTTTATCCTGTCTTATTGTGGAAACCTTCACTGGATTTGCACTTGATCAAAACCAAAGATTTAATTGTGTGAGCAAAAATTAAGTGCTTGTTTTCTGATGTTGCATGCTATTATATGTTTGCCCATCTGTGTGTGTACTTTTTAAAAATCTGCCTTTCTCTTAAAAGTAGGCTTATTTCGCATGCAGCTTTACACTATATGTGAAGCTGACCGAATCCATGTTTTTGTACAAGTGCCTTTTTGAAAATATTGGAATTGGTGATCTGTTTCTATTTAAAGACACATGATACAATGCAAACAAGGGGATTTCCTTACTTACTATGTGCCTACAGAGGGCTGGGTTCTAATTGTGTGTGCTTTGATTGTTTGCTTGGTGAAGGAAAAGTTGATCCTTTTTGTAAACTTGACCATCTTAGCTGTTTATATAAATGAGGTTTTGTAACACAGTTGTTGAGTACTTTTGTCATTGCTTGGAAATTTATTTATAGCACAGTGGTATCTTATATAAAGGAATTAATTCGTTCCAAATGAAATTCCCATAGGAATGTATTGAAAATGGAGTAATCCCTAATCACAAACATTTTCATGTTGTACGGATTCGCCCCACAGGTGATTCTGTTAAGCAGATTTCCCCTATCTCCGGAATTGTTTATGTTGTACAGATTTTATGTTATACAAACCATTTGTTATACAAGGGTCCACTGTACTACATTTCTAGCTCACATGATGGAACAAAACAATGCACGGGACCAAGTCTTTCTTAAGTTCTAGTAGGGTTGTAGTGTGCTGTTCCTTTAGATCATACTCTAGGATCATGAAGAGTAAAATAGTTTAACACTGTTTTTCTCTACAAGAAACATAACATTTCTGATATTTGCAGTGCTAATAATCACAGTAGTGGAGCATCCAGTTCTCATGTCTCAATATATGAGCCCTTTGGCCTTGGGTATTATGACAGACTAGTTGCTGGATCTCTTGGGTTTAGTGATCATTTTGCTTTGTCCTCTGATTTACTAGAGCCTAGCTTTGGAAACCGCAGGCTTTCTGTAGAGCTGCGATGAACAACTGTGGCTATTTTAAACTTCAATTCACACAATTCTTTATCATTGCTATGCTGGCTAGGACTCATGGGAACTGTAGGCCAATACATCCATAGGGTATAGTTGTTCACTCCTTTCATACAACAACTCTCTGCAAGATTTGGTTTCTGTAGTAGACATTGTGATGCCTTCGGGGCGTTTACCACATGCCATTTTTGCTGCCACCAAAAATAAAACAATTTGGGGACTTGACACGCCCCAGGATTACTCAGGAAGGTTCCTCAATTTAAACTAGCAACGCAGCTTATACCGGGAAGGGTGAGCAGCCGTCCCCACTGTGCCCCAGTTAAAAGGGAATTGTCTCCTCTGAACAACCCTCAGCCCGGGAGCCTCGGAACAACTACTCTGCTCCAGGTCCCATAGAGTTTCACCCATGTGTTTCTTCCTCTTAGATATCATGTGTGAAGGCAGGTTCTGATCTGCCGGAGAGACAATGTAAGGTCCCTTCCATTTGCTATTTTACAACCACAGCAAACATTTTGATGACGAGGGAAACATAACATTGGCGATCCCATTTGACTTGGCATCCACCTGTGAATTACAAAGGAAGTCAGTGTCTCTTTCCCAACCAGACTTCAAAGAAATGATAGCGTGTGACATGACATAGCCAGGAATCAACAGATTATACAGATGATAGGTCATATCAAAGATGAATTTTCTAGAATTCATCGCAGACATCATTTAGTCTAGCCCTCACTGGAAACAGATGGCCTATCTTCTCTCTTTTTAGTGCAGAAGAATGAGGACTGTGGATCTTGAGCCTAATTACCCAGATATTGAACGTGTATGATATCACATAGCCACTGGGTGCGGTGTATTGCTGCTATTGCTGGTGCTAAAGAACATGCGAATTAAAGAATTCTTTTCTTCTTCCTGATAGCCATGTCTATCTGGCAGAGGCTTCTCCAGAATCAGAGAACATACTAAACATTGTTAGCTGTGTCTTACAGTGCTGGAGTAGAATGGTGTGTGTGTGTGAGAGAGACGGGTACTTGAAATCAGGAGGGACAATTTAAAAACCCACTTTCCCCTGCTTCTGACTTTGGCTGTTTCTCCATATTCACCAGTGCCTTCTGAGTCCCTGGAGAAGAGTTTTGCGAATGAAACAGGGCTTCCTAGGCAATATGTGGAGGGAGGGAGGGAAAGGAGAGATCCGTCACCCAAGCTTGCAGTGTAATGTTACAGTGCATGAATACTGACAGCCAGTTTACTGCATGGTAAATTACTGTGAAATGCCTGTAATCATCAGGGAAATTGGTTGCTTATTCTAGTTCAGAATATTGCAACAGCCACATATCTGGAAAGGCAGGAGAGATGTGAAAAATTCTTCTCACTTAGGATGTCTGCATTTATGTGGAGGATGTCAGCCTTAATGAAGTACTGGACTGTATTATCCCTCATTACTGTAAGCCGCCTTGGGTCCTTTTCCAAGGAGAAAGGTGGGGTAAAAATATTCTAAAATCAGTAAAATAAATAAGCTACCTTTGGTCCTTTTAAAGAAGAAAAGCATGATAAAACACCTTTAACAAAACAAAGCAAACAAGGTTTTGTTCACAGTTGTATACTCATTACTGAGTCTCCAACATGATGACTTTCATATGCCTTTGAGGACATGGGAGAGGTCCTTCTCTGTTAATGCTCCCAGACTCTGGAACTCCCTTGCATGGGAAGCCAGGCTGGTAGTGTCTTCGTTGTTCTTGTGGAAGAGGCAGGGACTAACTGACTAGGGGAGAATAAATGGGATGTTTTTATATATTGTTGCTTCTAAATCTGTTTTTTGTAGTGCTTTATCGTGTTAAATATGTAATTAAATCATGAATAACACACAGTTTTTAACTTTCAATATTATATTTTTAATTATGTAAGTGCCTTGAGACCTTTTTTAGGAGAAAGGTGGGGTAAAAATGTTTTGAATAAATAAATTAACATGGGAAGGGGATATCTAAGACACAACATCATACATAGGCTGAAATCCCAACCACATATGGCTATGCCATATAGAGCCAATGATGTTTTCAACTGTTACAGTTTTCCAAAAATACATAAGCAAACAAAAAACTTCCCACTCCTTAATGTGCAAAAAGGGGGTTGATAGAATGAGATTGAATTTGTAGCTAATAGACTCCACTTGATATGAGTCTTTTGGTAACCTACTGTATATAACTGGCAACAATTAGTTTTATTAGTCAGCCAGATAAGCAATTCTCCTGGTAAACCTTATTCACTAGTATAGGCATAAATCTGCTCAAAGTCCATTGGGTGGTTTAAATGGCTTAGAGGTAGATCTGTTACATGATTTCCTATCCTTTATGATGCTTCCAAAACCAGAAATCTAGTTCTCAACTGCCAAATAGAAATGACTTCAATAAGAGCTAGTTTCTTGTGTCTGTCTATCTGTTGTCTTTTTGTTTTATGGTCTCAGCATGGGACTGATGCTCTTAAATAGGGGTGTAAATGTAGACTAAAATGCCTACCAATGCAGTCCCACAATGATTGCGGCAGCTCCTGCCTGCCAAATCCAGGATTTGATTCTGCATAATTGGACATATTTGCCACAGTGCTAGTCAAGATGGGAGACACAGAAGGTCCTCAGTATCACTTTGAGAGATAGGAACTAGCATTCAGTTAACTAAAGGATGGGCGGTAAGGAAAATGTTCTTCCTAGTGTGAAATCAAGCTGCCTGCAGTTGTGGCTCACCACTAGATAGGCAGGATATAAATATAACAAACAAACAAAACAACAGGAGAAGGTAGATAATCTAAATTGGGTTCTCCCTATCATGGCTTTCCTTGTGACCGCATCTAATTTTTCACAGAAAAAATTATAATAACTTTAAGAAAAAGAAGGCACATCTCGGCTGGGGAAAGATTTGCATGATTATCACTACACGAGGCATGTAGTATGTACACTACACTAGTGTACTAGCGTGCACTAGTGGCTAAGTGGGAGTTGCCAGTGCCTGGGGCAAGGCACGTTTTGTGTCCCCTAACTCATGGGTGGAGTGGGTGGGAGGTGAGCTTGCAAGTGAGGGTGTGCTTGTCCAGGGCACATGTACTTGGGGTGGCTGCCCAAAGCCCAAGCTGTGGAGGAGTTTGGCTTCTCACCAGCTTACCACCTTCTTGAGGTTCCCACAGGCCACCCTACCTGCAATGACCAGCCACTATCCCACCAGGTCCTGCAGTGGAGGCTCGATGTGGTCAATGAAGGGCAGCATGAGGGTCTGGGAGGAGAAGCGTGAAGCAGTAGCAAATCCTTGCCCCAACATATAAAACTGGCCAGGGCTTCTCCACCTTGCCAAGGCTGAGCTGTGGTGGTAGAACAAGGGAGATAGCTGAACCTGACCCATTGCTGGCCAAGGGATCCCCTCTCTCAGTGCAGGACTCACAATGGGCTTGAGGGAGAGCTATAAAAAGGGTATTGAAAGGAGTTTTAGGGCTGAGTCTCCACACAATTTGGGCTAAGCCCCCTTCCACCACAGCCCCCTTGCCCCTCTCGCAGCTTCACCCTCCGGCCAACCAATTCCTGAGCCTACAGGTACACCCAGTGGCCCTGGAAGCCACCCTGACTTGGGCCCTGGTCACTCCAGCACACACTGGGTGCCACTTGATGGTGCAGAACCAGTCCTGGGGCCGAAACTGGGGGGGGGGGCACTAGGGATGAGGCCCTGGGCCTCTGCCACCCTTGCTACCTCCCCTAGATGGCACTCCTTGGTGACGGGTTCCTGACCTATGGCTGAACCAGCGAGGAAGGGAAGGGAGGAAGCAAGAAGGCAGGCAGGTCATGGTCAGGAGGTAGCTGCCACTATGCAGAGAGGGAGGGCAGACTGCAGCCCCTAATATTGCACTAGAACTGCCCCTCTTGCTCCACCCCCCCACCATGCTATGCCACTGTGTAGCTAGAACCAAGATATAGTTGAAGCCATTGGCATCTACTCATGGCCTCCATTTGAAAAGAGAAGAAAGATCATAAAGGGGCATTTTAGTAGAAAACAGAAATGAACGCCCATGGTAACCATTGTTATACCTGGATCTACCCTTTCTTCTTCTTCTTCTTCTTCTCCTTCTCCTTCTCCTCCTCCATCATATTTTAACTGTGCTCGGCCAGAAACAGCCAGCACTCCAGGCTTGACTGGATGGGCTGCAGCAACCATACTTAAGCTGGTGCCTTTTAGACATTTTTGAACTGCAGCTTCTTGCCAATGGTGATGGAGGTTTACAGGAATTTTCATCGAAAGCAGCTGGAGCTCTGTTGGGCAGCTGGGGGGACCTGCTCACTGTTGCTGGCTATCCATTTCTATAGACCCATGTAAGCAGTGGTGAATGAGAAATGGATTTGCAATCCAACCAAATCTAGACAACCGCAAGGGATCCGTCCCGATCTAGAAGACGAGGGCACAAGGAAGGCTGGGTTATCCCAATGTTCCCGAATGACTACAAACATGGCAGCTGTCCAGTGAACAAAGAAAGTAGCAAAACAGTGTTTGCAGCCTCCACATTTGTGGAAACTACAAAAAGTTATTCCAGTGTCATGGAGCCTCTTACGGATTCCTTTTACACCTTGGCACCTCCAAGAAACAGAGGAAAACCCATTTTTGATTTTGAAATGTGCGCGCTGGTGAGTGAAGAAGAGGCAGTCCAGCGATCGCGTTTAAATGATCACATCTATCCACTAGGTGGTGCTCCACGCTTAACCCAAGAGGATGATCGAACTTGGAACAAGCCCTCATTTGAACGGGAGCAAGTAGGAACAGCAGCCTGAGGAGGCAGCGGAATAGGCCAGATTGTTTCAGATTGTAGGTACACAGTTCAAAAGTGTAAATGGTGCTCCACATAAGAAACATAGCCAATCCCACACCCTTCAAGAATTAAAATAGTGTAGCAGGAAGCAGACTCAAATAAAATCTTTCCCCTTGGTATGCTAGAATTTTATATACAAAAAAATTAGAGGAAAATGCTTTTCTCACTTATGTGTGTTGGGATTAGGGATAGGGGTTACAGTACACATTGCGGTAGAGGTTCAATATTTCTTGTCATATTGATGGGGAAAGGGGACAATTTTTGTGTATTTTCCTCAAGCTCTAACATTCTCTCCTCTGCAGAATATGAAGCTATACAGCTGGTGTTTTATTTGAAGCAGGCATTCATTTTATTGGTTTTGTTGGGTGGTTGAGGTTATGACTTATTTTATCTTTGTAAACCACTTAGTGTTTCACACTAAGTCAGTGATATATAAATTTACAAAATAAAAATCGAACAAACTGGAAGTACCACTTTTTTGCTAATTAGGTAGAGTAGCCTGAACACCTCACAAGGTCCTGACTCATCATCTGCTGTGCATTATTCCGTCTTGCACAATTATGTTGGAAACATTAGGAGTGTCTATGCACAGCGTTCCCCCTCAAAAACCCTGATACCAGTCTTAATAAAACATTGCATACTGGAAAAACAGACCTGAGACCCAGCAGAAACCCATTGCTTTTCAGGATACCAAAAAACTTTGCAGACAGCTTGTATTAGAAAAATAGTTTTATATTTAAACATTCAACTTTGAGAGCTTATCTTCAGCAAAATTTTTTTTTACCTGTACATAAAAACATGCCTGATAACATTACCTTGACCAGCAAAAACTCATCTAACCTTACACAGGAACATTGTGACTGCCTTTAAACAAAGACCAGTAACTTGTGATCCCTCTGTGCTACATTTATACAAACTGCAGCCACAATCACCAGCACCTGCCCGATGCTGCTGCAGCCTCAGAGTTTTTCCCTCAGAATCTTAACAGCTGTGTGTGTTTTACCCACACACAAACTCCGAGTTGCTGTACTCTTCTGAGTAAGGTATGTTTCAATATTTTATTTATATTTTTACAAGTTTATTTAAGTATAAAAACTTGACAAATTACATTGCACTACATACACTGGCCAAACAAACTTCATGAAGAAGTAGAGGGGGCATTGAAAGAACCCCACCACATTTCCATAAAGGTCACAATAGCTATTAGGACTATAAGCTACAATCTAATTATGGAGTCCCACTGGCTTAATTATGCCTATTTCCAAGTACTGTATAGGGTTTGGCTACATGCCTCTTGACACCTTTTTAGTACATGCTCTATTGTACTTCCTCGTAGACAGTGTTACTGAAGCAGAAGTTTGAAAGCCAAGACTCTGCCTTGATTGTAGCCTTTTCTCCCAGTGGGTTGTTAGGCAATATGCTCTCTAATTTTTTGGCCTAATATGTATTGGCTTGCAAGCAAAGGACAGTCTGGGTAAGATACCATAATGTCATTTGCTGGTGGCAAATGAGAGGTCACGTGCTGCACAAGTGCTTCACATGACACAGGGTGGTCAACCAAACCTGATGAGGAAATCTCACAGTTGAGAAGTGGGAGAATGGAAGTCAGCTAGACTGTCTTTAGGGGCTGCACCCCAAGATTCTGCAGCACGCATGTCCTACAGGATGTTGTTGTATTAGAGGTTCCACACCAACATTTGATTCAGTCCAAAAAGGCAGAAGGTGAGCCCGTACAAAGGCATTTGAGGCAAATGTGAGCAGTTTAGTTGTTGCATGGAATTTTTGGAAGTGTCACTACTCAGAATGCAGTACAAAGGCTCTACTGTCTTCAAATGCAGTGTGCAGGGATTTCTACAAGCAGTATGTCCTGTTCCTTTAGAATGACTCAGAGTCAGTCAGGACATTACACTGAAGAAGGAGAAGGAGAAGTATGACCCACTGCTGTGCATATTTTCCCTAGTTCTGCCACAGTGGGAAAAGCAGAAGCTCTCCGATCTCACCCGCAGTGAGGTCTAGGAATCCCGGCTTATTTTTGCAATCTGGCAGTCTGATTGCGAATGAATCACCAGCATTATTGCTGTATCTGAATAATCTAGAAACTTGCCTGCATGGGCAAATATTGGAGAGATGTTATAAAAACAAGTGATTGACTCCAGGATGTGAGCGTTTGGCATGTGACAGTCTTATCTGTCACATGGGGAGAAAATGGGGTGGTGGTGGTCTAAGATGAGAGAAGGATTGTGTAAATAACATGTCTAAAAGATGACAGAAAGGAAATCTTGCCCTAGGCTACAAAGAGAGGGGACACCACTGCAACTTGAGATTGATGAACACATAGTTAAGGAGTACCTTACTACTTTAAATGAGTTTGGATCACCGGGACTGGATGAACTGTGGAGAAAATGGCAGAAATGATAGTCGAACCACTGTTGAGTATTTTCTTGAAATCATGGAGGATGGGTAAAATAACATAATTGGAGGAGACGTAACATTGTGCCTATCTTCAAAAAAGGCAAAAAGGAGATACTGGGGAACTATTGACCGACAGCCTGATGTCAATCCAGGCAAAATTCTGGAGAAGGTCATAAAGCAGTCACTCTGCAAGCACCTTGAAAACAGTGAAGTAATTAACTAGAAGCCAAAATGGATTTGTCAAGAACAAATCCTGACAGACTAATGTTATCTCATTCTTTGATCTGGTACTCCCCTGGGTAGGCAGTGGGAGTGCTATAGACATAATATAACTTGACTTTAGCAAAGCCTTTGGTAAAGTGTCCCATGATATTCTGACTAGCGGACTAGGTACGGGCTGGATAGATTAGAACAACTGTCAGGTGGATACACAGTTGCTTACAGAATCATACTTAGAGAGAATTTGTCAGTGGCTCCTTCTCAAACTGGATGAAGGTAACAAGTGGTCTACTACAAGGCTCAGTCTTGAGTTCAGCACTCTTGGATGAGAGAGTGCAGGGAATGCTTATGAAATTGGCAGATAACACAAAACTGAGTGGACTAGCTAATACCTTGGAATACAGGGACAAAACTCAAAAGATCTTGATAGGCTTGAGCAAAATTCAAAATATTTAGATAGGTGTGAGCACTAGGCTGAAAGAAAAGAATGAAATTTAACAGGCATAAGTGAGAAATTCAACATCTGGGGAAAACAAACAAACATACAGTTGGCATATACTTGGCTTAGTAACATCACAAGTGAAAAGGATCTTGGAATTGTAGGTCAAAAGCTGAATATGAGCCAACAGTGTGATATGGTTGAGTTCATTATGAGCTCATTGTGAGGATTCCATTCAGGACTTTTCTCAGATTTCTTCTTCTTAATAGACACACTTCATTTGCTTGCCTCATTAAAATCCTTTTGACTTTTTTTCTGGTTCAGATGACCAGTTTATTGCCGAGTTTACAGTTTAGAATGTATGATTGTTTTGTTAGGAATTGCACTTTTTTAAGGGAAAAAAAGAAAGAAATGTTTCAAATCACTTTTTAAAATGGAAAGCTACCCACATGTTTCAACACCACTTTGCTGTGATGAGCATCTGATCACAAGTAAACTTTTTCATTAGGAATTGTAATCATTTGGCTTTAAAATGGTCATTAGATTCATGGGGAAAAAATAAAAGGGAAAGAAGCCATGAAAAGTAGCATACAGTATTCAACGTCAGTCTCAGATCATGTTTCTGCATTTCCAGCTTTTAAAAAACAACAACCCAATGCAATTCTTCTTCTGTTTTGATGATAATTCATGGTGAAATAATCAGACAAAATGCATTACACAGGATAGAGGTCTGGCAACAAAATGTAAGACATGCATACAAATGTCACAGCATGAGTGGTTCCTGTTCACTGTTTCAGTGAGCTGCCAGATTTATGGAGGGCCAGTTTGCTTTCCAAAATAACTCGTTCTCTGGGTCTTCAGCTAGATGCAGCCAGCCATGTCCTTCATCAGTGATGCTGTTACTCTAGTCATATTTTTGTTCAGGTTTTCCGATTCCTCCAACACTCTTCAAATACCAAGGATGCTCTGTCTTCATTGAACTGTTTCTTGAGGTTTCCCAAATCCATCCATCCATCCATCCTTCCTTCCTTCCTTCCTTCCTTTTTTTTTGGTACTTTTACAAACCCTGGGGTTTCCCTAATGTTTTTCTACAAGTGGTGCCTGTAATGGGATTATAAGTAGGGAAGCTTGGTAGTTTGGCCAAATGTAAACATTGAATATTAAAGTGTAGTTTCATTTTAGTAGTTATGTGCTTATGTGTAGTATGTTTAAACATGAGCTTGCTGGAGTTGCAAACAGGGTTCAGTGAAGAAGCAAGAATAATCTGATTGGTCTATGAATACCATGTGACTAATGTTTCCCATGTTAATGGACAGTCTGGAATGAGCAGAGGGAGAGACAGTGAGAAGATTCTTTCGGTGCATGAAGACAAGACAAGCTTAGAAAATGTAGTTTAGGAAATTAGAGGGAGGCCTTCGTCTCTGGCCTCATGAAAGTTAGTGTAGACATCAGCTTTGTTATTTTCTAGATAAGAGCAATATT
>JAHTLZ010000129.1:14432387-14462223 GCA_023846285.1 Phrynocephalus versicolor
TAAATAAATAAATAAATAAATAAATAAATAAATAAATAAATAAATAATCTAATGGAACCAGCACAGTTTCTCAGTGGGGTGATTTGTGTAAAGGTGGCATTTTAAAATTTTGAACGGCTGAGCCAATTTAGTAGAGCAGATGGAGCATTGGACTATTGAGATCTGAATTCAAATCTATACCCACCCACAGAAGCCCCCTGGGTTGGGATGGGGGTCATACATTTCTCCTGGCATGTGTCACATAGCTTGAAAATCCTACTGTCAATTGCTGCCCCGCCCCGCAGGGACCCTCGGCCATCTGTTTGGGCCCACCCCCGGAGACTCCTGGCACCTGATTGGTTTTGGGAGGCCTTCGGGGAGCTTCCTGGCGGCCTGGCTGACGATCTGGTCGAAGCCACGGTGGATCAATGGTTTGAAGAACCTTCCGGGCTGTCGACTGGATCGCCCCTAGGTGCCTCCTCCATTACAGAGCTCGCTCTTCGCCATGGTATACAGCGGAGTTGAGAATAATGAAGCAAGAATGAAAGAGGCTGGAGTGTAGCTGGAGGAAGAACTGGACGGCGATTAATAAGGCTGCAGTTATAGCCCAGTCCAGATGCTATGTTCAGGCGATCAGGGAGGCTAAAACATCTTATTACTCCCTGAGAATTAGTGAGGCCTCGAACCGCCAAGTGGAATTGTTCGGTGTGGTTCGCGACCTCACTAATCCTGGTCTGGTTAGGCCTCCTCCTACTGATTTCAGTAGTGAGAGACTTTTGCAGCCTTTTAAAGATCAAAAATAGAGGCCATCCAGACCAGTTTCGATTCTGGTTGCTCTAGCCTACCCTCGACATCCCCTGACGCTGCACCCCCTCGGTCTCCTCGTATGGTTGAGTTTGGGCCTGTTTCCTCGCTTGAGGCCTCCAGGGCTCTTGCCCATTGTCGGCCTGCATCCACCCCCTTTGATCCTTGCCCATCCTGGCTTATAAAAGCTGCCAGCGGGAGTATGCCTGAATGGGCCTCCACTATTGCCACCGCCTCCTTCAGGAAAGGGATTTTTCCCTCTCACCTGAAGGAGATGGTGGTGAAGCCCATTCTGAAAAAACCTGGCATGGCATCAGGTGAATTGACCACCTACCGCCAGATTGCAAATGTTCCCTTTATGGGCAAGGTAATTGAGAGGGTGGCCGCAGTCCGGCTTCAATCATTTTTGAAGGGAGAACAGGTCCTTGATCCATTCCAGTCCGGGTTCAGGCCGGGTTGGGGGACCAAGACAGTCTTGGTCGCTCTGCAAGATGACCTCCTCCGGGGGGCTGACAGGGGTAGCTCTACCCTGTTGGTCCTTCTGGACTTGTCAGCGGCCTTTGATACCGTCGACCACGGTATCCTGCTGGATTGGCTCTCCGAGACTGGGATTGGAGGCACTGTTCACAGTTGGTTCCGGTCCTTCTTGGAGAGCCGTCCCCAGCGTGTGCAGCATGGGGGGGGAGTTGTCTGCCCCTTGGATACTCCCTTGTGGGGTTCCACAGGGGTCGTCCCTCTCTCCCATGCTGTTCAACATCTATGTGAGGCCGCTGGCAGAGGTCATAAGGAGATTTGGAGTCTGCTGTCATCAGTACACTGATGACATGCAGCTCTATCTCTCCTTTTCCACCTCTGCAGATGAGGCTGTCTGGACCCTCAGCCAGTGCCTGGACGCAGTCATGGAATGGACCAGGGCCAACAGGCTCAAACTCAACCCCGGGAAGACTGAGGTTATGTTCTTTGGGACTTCCCCATCTGGCTATGGAGGCCCCTTTCCCATCTTGGAGGGCGTTTCCCTCCAGCCATCGGACAGTGTCCGGAATCTGGGCATAGTCCTGGACCTAGCGCTCACTATGCTGTGTCCAGGACTGCCTTTTTTCATCTCCCTTGCATCCCGAATCAGATTCAAGGTCTTGGTTTTAATTTATAAAACCCTCCATGGCCTGGGACCTGACTACCTGGCAGAGCGGATCGACCAGCGGTCAACATCGGCCTGACCGACTAGGTTGTCGCAGGCGCAAATGCTGCGGGTGGCCACACCCAGGGAGGCCCAAAAAACATCCACTTGCTCTCGAGCCTTCTCTGTGGCTGGCCCTGCCCTGTGGAACCACCTCCCCAGCGAAGTGCGCCCTGCACAGTCCCTGCCAGCCTTTCGGAAAGCGTTAAAAACCTGGCTTTTCCGAGAGGCGTTTGGTGGCTAAATTATTTATTATTTATTTTTTCCGCCATCTGTTATCTGCTGTTGTTTTTGGTCTACCGATTGATTGATCGTTAGTGTTTTAATTGTTTTATTTAATTGTTTTGGTTTTGTTTTAGATTTTTTGTGTGAACTGCCCGGAGTTCCTCCGGGAAGATGGGCGGTATACAAGTTAAATAAATAAATAAATAAATAAATAAATAAATAAATACTGGGGCCACTCTGTGTTGGAAGCAATGTTAGTTTAACTGCAGAGTTTCAGAAACTTCAACATCTGGCCAGGATGATTTTTTCCCCACTGTTCTGCTTCTCCGGCAACCTTCTCCACTCCACTTCTTCAATGTGCAGAAAAGTTTGGCAGGAGTGCAAAATGTACTTGTTCATAATATTTGTTGACCTCTAATAAAGACATAGCGCTGCCTAGATGCCCTAAGCACATCCAATCTTGCCTGATTTCGGAAGCTAAGCAGGGTCGGCCCTGGTTAGTACTTGGATGGAAGACCACCAGGAAATACCAGGTGCTGTAGGCGCCTGGAGTAGGAATTGGCAAACCACTCCAGTATTCCTGCCAAGAAAACTTCATGGGCATGGGGTCACGAAGAGTCGGTCACGACTGTAACGACCCAACACGCACACACAATAAAGACATGGAATCTACCTAAATGCCCTAAGCACATTCAATCTTGCCTGATTTCAGAAGCTAAGCAGGGTTGGCTCTGGTTAGTACTTGGATGGCTGACCACCAGGGAATGCCATGTGCTGTAGGTGCCTGGAGTAGGAACTGGCAAACCACTCCAGCATTCCTGCCAAGAAAACTCCATGGACATGGAGTCACGAAGAGTCGGTCATGACTACCAACACAACACACATACACACACACACACACACACACACACTAAAGACATGACCTATCACTCTTTTTCTTTTTCTTCTTCGTTCTTTTTCTCTTTTGTACACAAGGAATACTATACAGTGGAACCTTGACTTACGTCATTAATCCGTTCCAGTGGTCTAGACTTAAGTCAAACATGACTTAAGTCAAACGAACGTTTCCCATAGAAAGTAATGGGAAAGCGGATTAATCCATTCTAGATGATGAAAAAGACCCCCAAAAACAGCAATTTAACACAAATTTGACTGGGATAGGAGATTCCTTCTGAGGATGTAAATGAAATGTCTCTTCAAAGAGAGGAGGAGGCAGTGGAATTATAGTCCACAAGTTATATGCCTCCACTTTTTAATGTTCATAGCAACAATGTCTAACATTTAAGTTTAACTGATTTTTAACCTGACGTTCCAAGTTCTGAACAACTCTAGGCTTACCATTAGAGTCCCACAACTGTACAGCTCCCCAACTAAAATGCTTGCATTGTGGACCAGACTTCTGCAGCCAGATTTTTTACAAGACTGAGCTGACTGTCTAACCAGCGAGGCCAGCCCCAAGCTCCCGGCCCTTCTTCTCCTCCGGCAGCAGCGGTGGCTTTGGTGAGCCCGAGGACCAGCTCCAGGTGCTCAGAGCTGACCTCACCGAAGCCACCACTGCCGGAGGAGGGGAAGAAGGCAGGAGCAGTTTGGAGGCGGCAGCCGCGATGCTGGGTTGTGGCTGCCACCCAATTCTGGTGCCTTGCGCCAGGGCTCCGAGATGTAAGTCAAAGCCTATGACTCAAGTCAAACAGGCCCCTTCTTGCTGCAAGTCAAATATGATGTAAGTCAAGGTTCCACTGTACATAAAACAGCCTGCATGACTGTGAATGGGTAGGTTGTGTCTCCCACCGCACCCGACACCAAGGCCAAGAAGCATTTCATTATTGGAATGTGAGGAGCAAATTCCCTATATTGCCTTGCCTTTCCATACTTCCTGACTTAATTTAGCTCAGACAAACTGGAGGAAGTGAAGCTCTTGCTGGTATTTTTGTTATTTTCCCTCTGTGTCACTAAATGACCATGTAAAAATTGCAGCTCGACCAAATTAGAACTCGCCTTGCAGGGGAAACATCCTTCTTTTTGTGCTCATCAGGAACTGAACTGGCCTCAGGAATCCACTGTGTGGTTTGTAGATATGTGACACAATAAGTAAACATTTTGTCAAAGGAGACAGGTGCTATGTAGGGATGACAGCTGACTCATGGGTGGTAGTGTTCAGTTATTGTAGGAGAACCACAAATATTGCTACATAGGATGGGCCTTGTGAATTGCCTACCAGTGGTCAAGTATCATAGAGGGCATTTTCTTAGAAATGTAAAACACTTCCTCTCTTTCCCAGGAAAAGGTACTGCTGCTATAAAAGCAAGTCATACTTCCTGTTCCAGTAACATCAGCGATCTTTTAAAGATCTGCTCATGGCAACACTGTGCATATTAAAGCTGTGCAGCCCTAGGCTGATCTGAAGTACTGGTTTGGTTTGGGCAGCCAGTTCAGATGTGGGTTTCTGATATGCCCTATCGATATGCTGAATGAATTCATTAGGAAAGCATAAGGAGGAATGGTAAGGATGTTTGATAATCATGCTTGCCAAATGCAGTGGGGCAGCCAGTAAATAGGAGCAATTACTCTATAAGTGATACTGTAGGTAAAAATAAAAAACAACAACTAGCACCTATGGCTTTAGGGAATCTATCTGAAGACTAAGGTGAAAATCGTAGACTTGATTACAGAACCTTCTAGAGCTGGCCCTAGGTGTGCTGGTGATCATTAGGAAGGCCAAAGGGAAACCGCAATAACTAAATGGCTTCCAATATGGAGAAAGAAGGAAAACCATTTGGATGCCATGAAATGAATTCAGTTAGATTGCACCTCTTAGAAAAGATGAGAAAAGACAGCCTGTACAGGGCTACATCTCTTTCCCTCCCAATTAGAGATGGGCACGAATAAAAAAAGCGGCATTTCGTTTGTCGTTTGTCGTTTGGAGGGTCCGTTTCGGTTCGTTTCCGTTTTCCATGAATTTTTGCAAAACAATCGTTTTCATTTTCATTTGTTTCGTTACCATTTCGTTACCATTTATTTCATTTTTTTGTGATTTTTTAAAGGATTTTAAGCAATTCACTCATATTGCAGTAACGGAAACGAAATGCACGACAAAATTTCCAGTGTTTCTGTTCGTTTCGTTTCATTTTAGAGACGAAATTCGTTTGTTGTTTCATTACGTAACGAAATGAAACATTGTTCGTTTCGTGCCCATCTCTACTCCCAATACTGCTTACACACACTAATACATTATATGCTATATAAGTGGGTCCTGTGAGTCCTAGATCAAATCAAACCTGACCTATCTCTGGGGGCAAAAACTAAGGGTGCCCTGCTTTAGGCACATCATAGGAAGGCAACATGGAAAAGACAATAACTCCAGGCATGTTTGAAGGCAGCATGAACAGAAGATCACCAAACACAAGATTGATTGACTTCCTCAAGGAAGCCACAGGTTTGGGCTCGCAACAACTGAGCAGAGCTGTTGAGGATAAGACATCTTGGAGATCACTCATTCATAGGATTGCCATAGGTTGGAGGCAACTTGACAGCAACAGGGCAGGACATGTGAAGAGTGCCTGTCTGAAAGAAGAGCCCAGCCTATGTTTGGAAGCTTTCCATGCCATTGGAAATGGTCTGTGTTGGCACCCTCCATAAAAGATGGGGAAACAGACAGTGATGATGCTGGTCTGCTCTCTGCTCCTGACACGTTTTTAAGAACACCTGAATAGGTCTAGGTTGTATATACAAAGCAACACAATAAAGCTAATGTTACTTACAAAAACGAGCAGTAACCAAGCTGTACTTGGCTTGTCATTTGCAAGGGACACAGTAGCTATATGTCTCTGTTTTCATTTTTATTAGCTAAAGACGTGGAGAAGAGGTTGATCCTTCCAAGAAGGCACCATGTGGAGAGAGCCTTGGAGTTTTACTCCTCCCGCCCCCCAGTATGGGGAGAACAAAAATGACAGAGCATGATATCTAAAATGAAAAACATCCCCATTGGTTTTTCCTCAGCCAGATGCAGCACTGCTAATAACAAAATATATCCCTCTCTGTAATTAAAGTAAAAATAAGATAGGGAACTGCATGTAGTTTGACAGAATTCCACTGAAATCAGGAGGTATTTAATTTATTCAATATTTATTCATTCATTCATTCATTCATTGATTCATTGATTCATTGATTCATTTATTTATTTATTTATTTATTTATTTATTTATTTATTTATTTATTTATTTATTTATTTATTTATTTGTTTGTTTGTTTTATTTTATACTGCCCATGTTCCAAATGGAACTCTGGGCGATTTACAAGTTAAAAACATCAGTATACAAAAAAGAGGGGGAAAGCCCTAAGCAAAGTACATCAGGGGCGGGAGAAGGAAAAAAAACGAAAAAGGGGCAGGATGAAATAAACTAAACTAAAAAGAGGCAGGATGAAATAAACTAAATAAGGTTGCCATATGCCTCCCTAAAAAGCATGGTTTTCAAAGCCTTTTTGAAGGCGGGCAGGGATGTGCAAGGCGCAGCTCACTCAGTAGATCAGGGGTACCCAAACTTTTTGTAAGGAGGGCCAAATTTGGTGGCTGAGAATGCCACCCCACTGCAAGCCCCACCCACTGACCCCTTGCAACCCCACCCGCAGGAAGGAAGGTGGGGACCAAGGGAGGGAGGGAGGGAGGAAGGTGGAAACCAAGAGAGGAAGGAAGGAAGGTGGGGAACAAGGGAGGGAGGGAGGGAGGGAGGGAGGAAGGAAGGTGGGGAACAAAGGAAGCCCAGGGAGCCGTGGCCACAGGTTTCCCCCTGGAAGAGGCGATCTGTGCGACCTTGCACCCCCCCAAGCTCCCCAGCGGTGGCGACGGCTTGCCTGCCAGCCCACCCCAAAGCTCCTTGGTGCTGGCAGAGGCCCGCTGGCCTGCCCACCCCCACACATTCCCCTGCGCTGCTGGTGGCGGCAGACCGCCCGTCCGCCCAAGCTTCCCAGTGGTGCCGGTGGCGCGGCCCGCCCGATCACTGTCCCGCGTGTGCACCCAACCTCACACATTCCCCTGCAGTGCTGCCCAAGCTTCCCAGTTATGCCGGTGGTGGCGGCCCACCCGTGCGCCGAGCTTCACAAGGTTCCCGGCGGTGATAGTGTTGGCGGAAGATTTTTAAAAAATCATGAGGGGGAGGGAGGGACAGGCCAGCCAGCTGCAGGCCACTCAGAATGGCCTGATGGGCCGGATTTGCCCCCCCCCGGCCAGACTTTGGGCAGGCCTGCAGTAGATGGTTCCATAACGAGGGGCCCACAACGGAGAAGGTGCGGCTGCGCATAGCTGACCTCTGCGCCTCCCTGGGCGTGGGCACCCTGAGTGAGCGTGCCTGTGACATTCAAGTGGGCCTGTCCTCAGTTGACCTCTGGGAATTACGCTCCAACAGGTATTCAGGACCCAAGCCATGGAGGGTTTTGGAAACCAAAACCAGAACCAATCATTCTAGAGCAGTGAGTCTGGTCTAGTGGTCTAGACATGGCTTCCAACCTAGACATACTTTGTTCTAGGGAAGAGAAATATAATTTGTGCCTGTGAAATCCCACAATTGTGCCTGGGAAATTCTTAGAAAATTTCTAGGGTTAAAGTTCCAGTGTGGTAGCGTTGTGGTCAAGAACTCTGGGGAACACGATACAAATATCTACTTAGCTGTGGAAATGGACTGAGGGAATAGAACAAGTAATACCACTCCTAAAACACTTACCTTGAAAACCCTGTTGGGGTCACTATAGATTGGCTCCAACTTGACAGCACATAACAACAAAGTCCAAAAAGAAAACCACACCCCCCAAAACAAACAAACAAACAAAAACACAGCCAAACAAAAAGGACTCAGAAAGTCCCCAGAGGAAGGAGAAACTGCAGTGCTCCAACCTCTAGGAATGGGTGTACTGTACATGGTTCCCTGATTTCTGGAGATTGCCTACCTTGTCTCTTGTGATAAACCCAGAATTGCCCTAATTTTTAAATAAAACCTTAGTCCAAACAAAGGGGGGAAAAAGGAGGAGTAAGGAGAAGCCCAGACATCTGATGGTATGATTCTGAGGTTTGGTTTGGATGTTTCCTAGATCTTTTGGAGGACTACATGTGGCCCTTGAGGCTGAAGGTGATGGTTGGCCATGCAGCCCACTGGATATTTAAGCAACAAGTTTAGAACTGAAGTACCTTTTATGGCTATTCCACCGCATTGTATCCTTGGCACAGTGTCAGATGACAAGAAGATGAATTGGCTGAATTATATCCCATGTAGGGCAGATTATCTTTCATGTGTGTCTCCTTTTTGTGGGGAGGGATGTATTTCAACTAGGAAATAATCTGCATTGTGGTTTGGAGTCATCCTGCTAATAACAAAATGTCAAATGACTGTTTTTATTTCTTTATGCTGGTCAATATGTTGGAACCGTAGCAAAAATAGCCCTTGGAAATAAAAGAGATCATCCACCAGCAAACTATCCTGCAGCTACTGAAAATCAATTGAAATTCCTACTGTTCTTTTAAGGTTGCTTTGCTTTTCTCTGTGAGAAAGAGCGATTCTTATGTCTCTCTAATTGCCTGGCCATCTGATGAGATCTTTTGCTCTGTGCACAGCAAGCAGAAAACGTCCACACATTTTTTTGTCCTGCCAAATTATTTCCACACTGGGACCAGTGGGTCTGCTCTCTGATTACTCTGGTGCTCCTGTTGTTGAAATGGATGTTGGTATCCATAGTGAAGGGAACAGCAAAAAATAAAATAAAATAAAATAAAATAAAAAAGAGAAAGGAGTGGGTGTGAAAGAAGACAAATTTTTCTTGACATGTGTGTGTGTTATGAGTATTATTGTTTTGAGGGGGCTGTTCTAAGCCTACCTTCTTCAGTCTCTCTAGTGCCTTTATGGCTTCAAGATGTGACCCGTGGACACTTATTGATACAAGGCGGCGGAAGAACGCTGTGTTCCGGCAGCACATGGCCACACGTACATTTCGTAACAGGGGCCCAAGATGTAGAATGCTCACAACAGCAGCTGTGACCATTTCCCCTGGACAGTTGACTGGAAACTGAAAAGACAAGGCACCTTCTTAGAAATGTATGATGCTGACACAAAACTTAAAACGGCACGTCTGAAATGCAAACATCCCAATTAAGAGCAAACTTGAGGCTCTGAAACATCTCTCTCTCTCTCTCTCTCTCTCTCTCTCCCCTTGTCCCCACCAGCTGTTAAACAAGCTGAAGATTTCACTAGTGATTTAATTTTATGGTCTCTAAAAGGTTTGATTACTCTGAGGAGATGGTTAGTAGAAGGTCAAGAGGAATGTCTATGGGATTCATCCCGGGTGCCACGCAGTGGAGCGAGCTCCCGCTGTTCACCCCAGCTCCTGCCAACCCAGCAGTTCAAAAGCATGTAAAATGCAAGGAGATAAATAGGTACCACCATAAAAGCCGGGAAGGTAAAAACAGTGTTTCCTTGCAGCCATGCCGGCCACATGGCTATGGACTTGCACAACACTGGCGCTTCCGGCTTCAATACGGAGATGAGCACCGCCCCTAGAGTCAGACACAACTAGCACGCATGTGCGGGGGGAACCTTTACTTTAATAAGTGATAGGTATAAGTCACATTTTGTCAGGATTTTGTTGTGTTTAGGTGTGGCCCTACAGATTCATGAGAGTGACACAGAAATTCCCTACAAGTGACACACATTGGTCTGATTTGCAGAAAAATATGTAGGGGAAACTGTGATCAATTTATATGAATCAGAAGGAAATATATAAGTTATCATTTCCCTCAGAGATAGAGATCATATGCTTTATTATGATTAGAAAACATTATCATTTTATTTTCTTTGTCTGTTTTGACTTTTCATTACACTGACCAACATCCTGTTGCTTACCATAGTAAATCACAGTAGGGTAGTCCCATTGTATCAAAGAGGATTTAGTGAATCAATTCCTTCATAAGTTTCATTGATTCAAATGGAATAATGCTAAAATAAATCACTCTAGCTATGATTTATTTTGGCAAAATGTCACAACTACAATAGGTCCAGTTGAATCAATGGAAGTTTTGACTCACTAAATTCTCTTTGATTCATTAGGCCTATTCAAGAGTGATTTACTCTGGTAAACAAAATGATTTGGGGTACAGTAATACATACCTTTGGCCTCAGTCTAGAAATGGGGCACATTTCTACTTTTGTGTCCCAGTTGATCAGTGAGGCTACAAAATAAAACAGGCTGAACTGTGCTTTCATCAATGTAAGGCTAATTACACTGGTGACAATGAGGCCTGTAATAAGACTTCCTGGGGTAAGAACTGGCAAGCCACCCCAGTATCCCTGCCAAGAACATTCCATGGACAGAGACAAAAGGCTAAAAGATATGACGCAGGAACATGAGCCCCTCAGGTTGAAAGGCGTCCAACATGCTACTGAGGAAGAGCGGAGGACAAGTACAAGTAGCTCCAGAGCTAATGAAGTGGCTGGGCCAAAGCCGAAAGGACACTCAGCTGCAGACGTGCCTGGAAGAGAAAGGAAAGTCCAATGCTGCAAAGAAATATACTGCATAGGAACCTGGAATGTGAGATCTATGAACCAGGGTGTGGTCAAACGTGAGATAGAAAGAATAAACATTGACATTTTGGGCATCAGCGAACTTAAATGGACAGGAATGGGTGAATTCAGTTCAGATGAATTCCATAGAAGAAATGGAGTAGCCCTCATAGTCAACAATAGAGTGAGAAAAGCAGCGCTGGGATACAAGCTAAAAAATGATAGAATGATTTCAGTATGATTCCAAGGCAGTCCTTTCAACATCACAGCAATCCAAGTTTATGCACCAACTACCAGTGCTGAAGAGTCTGAGCTTGACCAATTTTATGAAGACTTACAAGAACTTCTAGAACTGACACCAAAGAAAGATGTTCTTCTCATCATAGAGGATTGGAATGCTAAAGTAGGGAGTCAAGTGATAAAAGGAATAACTGGCAAGTTTGGCCTTGCAGTTCCAAATGAAGCAAGGCAAAGGCTAATTAAGTTTTATCAAGACAACAAGCTGGTCATTGCAAACACTCTTTTTCAACAACACAAAAGGTGACTCTACACATGGACATCACCAGATGGACAATACCAGAATCAGATTGATTATGTTCTCTGCAGCCAAAGATGGAGGAGCTCTATACAGTCAGCAAAAACAAGACCTGGTGCTGACTGTGGCTCAGATCATCAGCTTCTTATTTCAAAATTCAAACTTAAACTGAAGAAAGTAGGGAAGACCACTGGGCCAGTCAGGTATAATCTAAGTCAAATCCCTTATGAATACACAGTGGAAGTGAAGAATAGATTTAGGGAACTAGATTTGGTGGAGAGAACATCTGAAGAACTATGGATGGAGGCTTGTAACATTGTACAGGAGGTTGCAATGAAAACTATTCCAAAGAAAAGAAAATGCAAGAAAGCAACGTGGTTGTCCAACGAGGCCCTACAAATAGTGGAGGAGAGAAGGGACGCAAAATGCAAGTGAGAAAGGGAAAGATACAGAAAATTGAATGCAGACTTCCAAAGAGTAGCAAGCAGAGACAGGGTGGCATTCTTGAACGAACAGTGCAAAGAAATAGAGGAAAACAACAGAAAAGGAAAAACCAGAGATCTATTCAAGAAAATTGGAGATATTAAAGGGGCATTTCATGCAAAGATGGATATGATAAAGGACAAAAATGGTAGGGACCTAACTGAAGCAGAAGGGACTAAGAAGAGATGGCAAGAATATACAGAGGAATTATATCAGAAAGATCTGGATGTCCCTGATAACCAAGATAGCGTAGTTGCTGACCTGGAACCAGACATCCTGGAAAATGAAGTCAAGTGGGCCTTAGAAAGCATTGCAAACAACAAGGCCAGTGGAGGTGATGGCATGTGGAAAGAGAACTTCCAGAAGTACAAGCTGGATTTCGAAGGAGCAGAGGAACTAGAGATCAAATCGTCAACATGGGCTGGATTATGGAGAAAGCCAGAGAGTTCCAGAAAAACATCTACTTCTGCTTCATTGACTATGCCAAAGCCTTTGACTGTGTAGACCACAACAAACTATGGCAAGTCCTTAAAGGAATGGGAGTGCCGGACCACCTTATCTGTTTCCTAAGAAATCTATATGTGGGACAAGCAGCAACCGTCAGAACTGGATATGGAACAACTGACTGGTTTAGAATTGGGAAAGGAGTACGACAAGGCTGTATACTGTCACCTGAGTACATCATGCGAAAGGCAGGTCTGGATGAATCACAGGACGGAATTAAGATTGCCAGAAGAAATATCAACAACCTCAGATACGCAGATGATACTACTCTGATAGCAGAAAGTGAGGAGGAATTAAAGAAACTCTTAATGAGGGTGAAAGAGGAGAGTGAAAAAATGGGCTGAAGCTCAACATCAAAAAAACTAAGATCATGGCCACCGGTCCCATCACCTCCTGGCAAATAGAAGGGGAAGAAATGGAGGCAATGACAGAGTTTATTTTCTTGGGCTCCTTGATCACTACAGATGGCGACTGCAGCAACGAAATAAAAAGACGCCTGCTTCTTGGGAGGAAAGCAATGGCAAACCTAGATAGCATCCTAAAGAGCAGAGACATCACTTTGCCAACTAAGGTCAGGATAGTCAAAGCTATGTTTTTTCCAGTAGTGATGTCTGGAAGTGAACGCTGGACTATAAAGAAGGCTGATTGCCTTAGAATTGATGCTTTTGAGCTGTGGTGCTGGAGGAGAGTCTTGAGAGTCCCCTGGACTGCAAGGAGATTAAGCCTATCCATTCTGAAAGAAATCAACCCTGAATGTTCACTGGAAGGACAGATTTTGAAGCTGAGGCTCCAGTACTTTGGCCACCTCATGAGGAGAGAGGAGTCCTTGGAAAAGTCCCTGATGTTGGAAAAGATTGAGGGCAAAAGGAAAAGAGGACGGCAGAGAATGAGATGGTTGGACGGTGTCATCGATGCATCCAATATGGATTTGACAAAACTCTGGGAGGCAGTGGAGGATAGGAAGGCCTGGCGAGCTCTGGTCCATGGGGTCACAAAGAGTTAGACATGACTGAACGACAGAACAAGGTAAAAGCAGAGTTAGTCCTTTTCCCACCTCCCCAAATAGTTAACATTTCTTGTTATTATCTGAACCCTTTTCCCAGAACTCTTAGATTTACAGTAAAAATCAGCTCACTATTTCATTCTTCCCTCTCAATTTCCCACCTGCAAACACAGCAGACTCCATGACACCTTGTATACTAAAATGTACTAAGACAGTACAGGTTTTAATCCTGCTTTGCACAGGTATTTTTGTTTTGTTGTACATCCCTTCTCTGTTTATTCCCAGAACTTCATGCTTCCTATTTTTGCAGGCAGCTCTGCAAAACTACCTCATTGCTTTGGAAACATCAAAGAAACAACTTCCCCCAAATTGGAAAATTACTCAGGAATTGGGAAATAAACATAATCAGCTCTTTGAATGAGTGTGCTTTGTCCTCCAAGTGGAGGTGTACTGCTAATTCTGGTCCCCATCCTGTGTTTGGCCATCCCTCTGTTTAATGGCTGTTTAGTTTTTCCAATGTAGAGGTCTGCACACTCCTCACTGCATTGGACCGCTTATACTATATTGCTCCTTTTGTGTTAGAGAAGATAGGTGGTTGGAGAGAGAGGTGAGATAATCCATGTGAGCATTGAAAACCTGACTCTCAAAAGAGGTGGGGGGCTCAAGCACAGTCTATCTGCTACTTATCAGGCAGCGATTTCAACAATACCCAGTCAAATAAAAAATACTTCAGGCATCCACCACGAAGGCCATTCTAACAACTCATACTTTATGGGTTTCAGCACCTTAGGGCATTGTTCACCTAATGGCCTAGTGGTAGTGATGCTATGCTACTGTCTACCTAATGAGCCTATTCAGGCCATTGTTCATCTTATGAGCTTATTTCAGACCAGGGGGACCTGAGGTCAAAGTGAACTACAAAATGGAGGACTCGCAACTAGCTTTACTCAGACTGACGTAGTTGCTTGGACGAGCAGCGAAACATTTGAGTCTCTCAAGAAAAGAAGTCCAATCGCCATGACTCAACTTCCAGATAAACTCACCTGGATGACTGAGAATCTTCACAGACGCTTTGGGTAACAATTTGTTGGACAGCCTTGCTTTACTCTGCATGAAGGTGCCCCTCATTGTCTCCCCTCCCCCCCCCGTGCAGGCTCTTCTCTGCTGTTTTACCTCAGGCAGAGAAAGGCTTTGGGCCTTTCTGCTTGGGATACACTTCAAGTGATACCATTTAAAAACCCACACCATATTTTTTAGTGATTGTTCTCTGCCCTGCTTGAATGTATCAAATATTCTGCAAAGAGGGGTCTTGTTTAAATGTATAGCTGTGCTACCTTGTGCTCATTGTGCTTGCCAGGGTGGAAAGCACAGCCAGAAGCAAAAGTATGTACTCTGTCTCACACCCAGATAGGTAGGCAAGCAAACATTTATTCACGGATGGAAGGAAAAGAAACACACATTGATAGGAAGTAGCCAGAACCTGAGCTGGGGTAATGCACAATTTCCCCTAAAGGACTGGCTTGCACTGGTCTGTGTAGTATGCAGTAAGCTAATCTGTTCTGTCTTCTTCTGATCGAGGAGGGGAGGTTGTCACATCACTTCACTCTTCCTTGGCAGCAATTAAGCTTCTGCTGACCTGCTTTCACAATAAAACCTTTACAGCAGCATTGTCAAGTAAGAGGACATTCTGCCTTAACAGTTCTTTCCCCTCCTCTTCATTTAGCTTTCTCACTCAAGTAAATATGATGTCCATGTTTTTTCTCTGGTGCTTTATTACTTACGTACATTTTGCCTTCAGAACCAGTTGTGTTGCTATACAACATTTGCCATGGTCCCTTTAAACATCTGTCTTCAAAGCAGCAACTAAAACAATCAGTGTCTGAAATGTGAGCTATTCTGCTTCCGTAACCCTGGAAATAGTCCAATTTTGCTGCACAATATTGTGCCTGCATTACCAGCAGGAAAAAAAAGATGCCAAATTTGCATAGCAAAGGGCAGCATGTGGACAACACCAATGGCACAAGTCAAGATGATATAAAGGATACCGTCCTATGCAGATAGGTCCTTTGGAATTTTCAGAAGTTAAGTTTCTGTAAAACAGTGTGTTTTATTTTTAATCACAACTCAAAAACCCTTTGCCCAAACAGTCCTGGAATTTAGCAGACAAAGACCTTTCTCTTCTGGCAGACTCCCCCTGAACGACTTACTACCAATTATGTGACTTTTGGATGGACTCTCATGCATTATCGCTTAGACTGAATTCGTAATTCTCCCCCTGTTTGTAATTTTCCATCTCTCATAATGGAATGTTTTCTTTAAACTATTTGCTTATTATCATTAACTTTATTGCCTTTTTAATTATGTAAAATGCCTTTTCAAAATCATTGCTCTTAACTTGAATGTTGTCTTATGTTCTGGGTTGTATATTGTACTTCAGTACTGTAAGCCGTCCTTTTGCAAGGAGAAAGGTGAGGTGAAAATATGCAAAATAAATGATAAATGAATAATGTCCAGGTTAGGATTAGGGTTAGGGCTAGGGCTGGTGCCAATCCTCTCTCTTTAAATTTAAATAAAAGAGGTTTATGGGTAAAAGAAGCCAGATCTTATCATATTCTCTTGATTTCATATAATTTTTGCATGGGATATATTTCAATCACCATAAAATCATCCTCCACACTGTTATATCTGACAGCCCATCTCTTCCAAGACAGATCACTATATCTTACTGGTACATCATCCATTCTTAGGTCCCCCCTCTCTGCACACAGATTGTAATTTCTAATCTGTTTCTCTGACTCTTGAGCTGCCTACAAAATTGGGTACCTCTAGATCCCAGGGGATCAGATAGACTTAGGACCTGGCTACTTAAAGGACCACCTTCTTTCATATGAGCCTGCCTGTACTTTATGATCAGGCCAGGGGGCCCTGCTGGGGGTGTTATCTCTTTAAAGAGATAAGGGGGTGGCATGTTGAAGCAGGGCCTTCTTGGCAGTTGCCCCCCCCCCCCAACTCTGGAATGCCCTCTCTATGGAGATCTGCCTGGCATCAACTATTTTGGCTTTTTAGTGTCAGGCGTCCTGTTTGGCCAGCATTTTAATTAGATTATTTGATTTGACACATGAGCAGCAGGGTTTTATAATTTATAATTTGTACTGTAACTGGTTTGAACTGTATTGTATTTTATAGTTTTAATAATTTTATAGTTTTAGAGTTTTTAATACTTGTTGTGTGCCACCCAGAGACCTCTTGGTAGTGGGGCGGCTAAAAAAACCGTGTAAAATAAATAAATAAATAAATAAATACAGTATAATGTTTTGTTATGAGTTTTTTTAAAAACATCGTTAATAATGAAGTCAAACAACAAACGAAATAAAATAAAATGCTGGGTTTTTTTTGTTTGTTTTATGCCTATCTGTATATGAGACTTGTTGAATAAACTTCCCTTGTCTTTGCATTGCTGCTTTTCATAGCAGAAACATTACTGCAAAATTAATTGTAAAAGATGGTGTTGCTATTTTGCTGTGGCTAATAATATGTAAATTAGTGAGAGACAAGGGCCAGAGCCCAGTTGAAGGTTATTATGATTTATGGAGGGGAACAATTGTGTGGTGATCTGTATAAATAGACGTGATTATAATTTAGAGAAACTGCGTGGGAATTACAATCCATGTTATCTAGAAGCTGACTATGCTAGCCAAAGTGGCGACACTTCATTGCAAGGAACAGGACACCACGAGCTGAGACCTGATCAATAACCCCTGCAGTTTGCTATTTTAGACCTGTATGAAAGAGGTGTGTTCGTATGTGTGGGGGGGAGGGGGGGAATGATCCGATCCAAGATTCCACTTTGCCACCGAACATTCTTTCATGAATCAGTACTAGAGATGGGCACAGAGCCCAACAAACTGCTTTGTACAAAGCTTTACCTCCACACCATACCTGCCAGGCCAGCTGGGCCACTCACCAGTCTTTGTCTGTCACTGGGGTCCTTGTTCTTCAGTAGCAGTCCACTCTGGGCAGGAGCTTGGCCAAACCTTGCCTGCCTCCTCCAGCAGCCGACCACTTATTGGCTGTGCAGGGAGAATCCATGTCTCTTCTTGTTGGAGTGGTCAGCTGCTGGAGGAGGCAGGAAGAGGCCAGCTGAGCTCCTGCCCAGAGTGTCTCCAAAGAAGGATCTTAGCAGAGTGCAATGATTGGAGAGTGGCCCAACTAGCCTTGGGGGGGAAGGGGGAAGGAAAAGTGCAGCACCTGTGGTGCCATGCTGACAGCTTCATTATGAAGCAATTTGTTGGGCTACATATCCATCTCTAATCAGCAATTAGATACGGGCACAAAGTGATTTATGTTTGTTTCATTTTTCATTTTTTGTTTGGCTACATACAGAACAAAATGAAAAACAAAGTGCCCTTTTAAAAAAATGAAGCAAAACAAAATGGATTTTGTTTTGTTTTGTTCCTTTCTGTTTGGTTTTCATTTATTATTTATTTTGACAAGCACCATCTCGGCACTTGTCAAAAGAAATAATAAAAACAAGTGCTGACCAGCCGGGCCCGCAGACCAGCCAGTCGGCGCTAGGTTAAAAAAAAAGTGCAGACCAGTTGGGCTGGTCGGCTGTACACATTTTTTAAAAATTTTAAAAAGTGAAAAATGAAACCAATTTTTTTAAAAAAAAATCATTTCGTTCCAAATGAAATGAAACAACAACAACAACAACAAATGAAAACCAAAATGAAAACCGCCATTTTGGCATTTCATGCCCATCTCTATCAGCAATGCAAAATATCACATTGGAAAGATGCCATGACTCCAAGCCAACAAGAATCTGGGTGTGGGCAGACATTCATTGATAAACTTGGAAACACTGCAAAATTATGACAATGAAGGCATAAAATAACAAAATAAAAAGAAATGACCAGATTTGCATAAAGTTTGGGTAACTTCACACAGCTGATTGTGGCTAGTTGACAAGGTATCAAGGCATATCCTGGACATGTGCCTGATCATATGTTTGTCCGAACAATTAAGGTGTGTTTCCTATGCAGTAGAATTACAGAGATCAAAAGTGGAAAATAACTACAAATTTCTCAGAACTCAACCCTTTCTTGTTAACTGGCATCTGAAGTCTCAACAACTCACTCTGAGAAGTTTGTAGGATAAAGAATGTCTAACAGTTATTGAAAATTTTGGACTCGTGTATGCTGCTTTCTTTACTGCACACACACTTAGCAACCAACTAAAGAGAGGGGAAAACACTAGAGAAGCTCAGCTCTCTTCGAATTCAAAGGCTGAAAGGAGTGATTGATTTGTATTGGATGGATATACAGTTGCCTCACCCCAGAAAAGCCCTGCCCAGTCTCACAAACCAGATACAGCATGCGAGGTTGTAAATGAAACTCCATCAAACCTTTTATGAACCCTAATGGGATTCTGGCCAATCTGTTGTTTTTTATTCTAGGAATATTATTGTTGATTAGGAGCATGTTATTCTTAAATTAAAACATCGCAAATAACAACTGTGATTTGTTCTCCTGAGTGACCCCTCCAAAAGAATGTTTCCAGATAACTAAGAAATGTTGCTTGTCACATAACAATGTTGCTGCTTGTTACAAATGACCTAGTTATTAGTTGTTGTATGGCTTTACAAAATAACCTTGTTGTCCCATTTTAACCCACCTCAAACATAGGGGTTTGCTACTTGTACAAGTTCCTTGTAAATTCCAAAACCTGTTTACAGTTTACTGGACATTATTTCAGATATAATTTTCAGAGAACTCCTGTTATTGCAAAATGTTCAAAGTATGTTTCTAGTTTTATCAAGGTTTATATCACCAATTGTTATTACAAAATGTTCAAAGTATGTTTCTAGTTTTATCAAGGTTTATGCCACCAATTGTCCAGAGGAGTTGCTTGTGTGGTTTCCTGCTTCAAGCACAAAAGTAACTTGGCTTTCTTTAGGAACTCTCTGCGGCCTGACTCGGATGCATGTACGCGACAGGGGAGACATCTGTCTTTTGCCTCAGACTGCAAAATTGCTTGGGTTGGTCCCAAAACATGTTAAAATTAAAGGGAGTAGTAAATTTTTTTTAAAAAACCACAGGGTGAAATTCCTGCCTCAGATTTTAGGAGGTGTTTTGGTAAATCTCGTATTTGAAACAAATAGTTCTATAAATTTTGTGGAATCGAGGAAGGCCAGTACAGCAGACAGGAACAGGTGGAGGACACATATTGAACAACTACTAGGAAATAACTCAATAAAATGGGACAGAAAAAGATCAGCACGGTTAGGAGATGAAAGCAAGTTTGCTTAAATAGTGTGCTTGGTTTTATATAATTCATGTGTCATTCTTTGGGATGATACTACCTCTTGAAATAAGGGGTGATATATGCAAGCATCTACCTAATCACACTGCATGTTGCAGCTTGCAACTTCCTCCCATGCTATATAATGGTATTCAATGTCCTGAAGGATAGTGTTCATCTAATTTACCTACACAAGGCCAAAATAACCGAAAAGGCGGTTTTTCTGATTCTCCCCTCCTCCTCTTTTTCTTACCTGCTTGTATGTCTCTTGCTTCTGCTCGTTGCTCAGAAGTACAGTTTGTAAAATATTTTTTTTCAAACTGAGGGTCCCCACCTCAAAATGAAAACAATAAAACACACATGCAGAATCTTGTTTATATTCAGGATCTGTCTTCGGGACTTGACATATGTACTGGAATGATAGAAGCCAGCGGTTTCTGGTGTGCTTAGAGAGACTTGGAGTCAAACAATGAGATACTAGTTAAGAGCTTGCCACTCCCCTTAATTTCATATGGCATAACAGAATTCAGCATTATTGTATAAGACTTTGAAGAGACAATATATAATACATATAAAAGGTAGAATATTAAAAGAATAAATCCTATGAGATTTTTTAATTTGTGCAATAAGAATAGCAAATGATTAGTGCATTAAATTAGAGCAGTTACTAAAGTGACTCAACCTAAGGCTGGATATCTAAATCATTTAACCATTGAACAGCAGTGCCTGCAAGATGATCTAATTCTTGCAGGGAGGCAGAGAACTTTCTAAGGAGGAATTCCATAAGAATGTGATGTAAAGGTTGTGGAACATGCCCACAGTCAGAATTAGAATTATCTACCAGCCTCCACTTATGTTTCTAATATTGACACTTGTCATGGTTATTTTGAATCCGTTTAGCACTGTCCAGTTTTTCCTTGGGATATCAAACCCATAGGGCATTGTGCTGGACTGGACACCAACTTAAACAGGTCTGGATTAGAAGTTGTCCCTTTCTGATGCCATGATGTCTCATTGTCAACCTCTTATCTGAGTAGTAGCGGTCCAAATTTCCACAGCAGGTTCTATGATTGGAGTCTAAATATTTGATCATGCCAGTCCTTGTATATAGGTAATAGTCAGTATTATGCCTTGCATTTCTGGTACTCCCTTTTTAAAGCCAATATATCTTCTAAGATATGGGGGTGGTATTAGGTACCACCTGTAGTTACTCAAAAGGTGTTGATTTAATAGTTCCTGATCTTAGCCCCATAGTGTGATTAAGCTGGGTGTCCACTGCTTCTGTTTGCCCACTGTTTAGCTATACAGGGACCCAACACTCAGCTACTGAATATACCAAGGCAAGACCTGATGTCCTTGAGAACTATGACACTTGCTCCTCCTCTGTATGACTAACAACCTTTCAAACATTTGAAAAGTGCCATCCTATCTTTCCCCAGTCTTCTTTTCTAAAGGTTAAACATGCCCAGTTCATTCAGTCCTTATAGAGCTTAGTTTCCAGCCTCCTGATCATCCTTGTTGCCCTCTTCTGAACTTGCTCCAGTTCTTGAGAAGCCATCTTAAAGGTTATTGTCCAGAACTGGGTGCAGTCCTCTAGTTGAGGCCTTACAATACTGGATAGCTCTGATTGCTCAGACATGGAGTTTTGAAAGCTTGACATTCACAGAGGGAAATTTCTCCTCTTGGTTCCAATGAGATACTGCCTGAATAGTTTGACTCTAATTTGCACATCTAGAGGAGGAGAAGGAACTAGATCAGTAATGGCGAACCTTTTAGAGACCGAGTGGCCAAATTGTGATTCAACACCCACAAATTTTTCGCAAAGTGCCAATACAGCCATTTAACCTGAATACAGGTGGCTGTGAAAGGGCGATGTCGGGTGCCCATGGAAAGGGCTCCGAGTGCCATTTTTGGCACCTGTGCCATAGGTTTACCAACATTGTACTAGATGCTTTGGAGACAAATGTAGTCCCCTTTTATCAAAATATAAATCACTCCATTTGGGAGGATGGATACCAGCTATTTATCATCTCATCATCTCTGAGTGTCCATCCGGAATACGTCACTACAATAATCTCTAGCCCTGAGTGGGCAGAATTCCCAGGCCCCACAATTTCACACTTTGTCCAAAACAAAGCCAGCTGCTTTCCTCTTTGCAGGCACATGCAACCTCGTCCAGTCATTCCTCGGTGGATACCTTGCCTTTCCCAGTTACCGGCCTGTTTGGGATAAACAAAGAGGAGAGGAAGTAGAAGCCACGATGTTCAAATGCTCCTGTCAAGTCAAGGGCTACAACGGGGCCACGGATGCCTGACATACAGATCATAGTCAACCTTTTGATCATCTGTTATTTTGTTATAAGAAAGCGACCCATCCTTTACCACTGTCTAAAATAGCCCAGAGGAAGTCAAGCATTAATCTTAACCTCAAACACATTGAGCCATGCATTTCCTCTCCGGCTCTAAAATGTGCTATCTAGTTTCCCGCACCTCAGTCTTGCTAAGTTTAGTTCCTTCAGGCCAGCTGCTAAGGAAGGGAAATTGGGAGGTGTGTGTGTGTGGGGGGGAAGATGACACAATGCATCCAATTGATATAGCATCACATTGCTTAGAGCTGTCTTCTTGTTCCTTTCTGCTTTCCTTCAAAACCATCTCAAGATCCTCCCAGAAGAAATGTATTTACATGCATGCATTTTTATTGTAAATAGCCTAAAAGAAGAAGTATCATTGTTTTCTTTGCAATTTGCAAGCAAATGAATCATTAATTTACTTTATTTCTCAAGGGGCAGGTTGCTTTGTTAAAAATAAATATTGAACATTTTGGCTTATTGAGCAGTGACTGATCTTATTTAGCTAAGAGTTGCTCCTTTGAGCATATTGGGGGGCGGGTTGCTTTAAAATGAATACAGATTCATCAGTGGAGAAAACATTTCTTAAATTTGCTTGAAATATTACCTATTGGTCCTCTGGAGACATTCAGTAACTCATGGACTGGAGTAAGTGCCAGTCCACCTACATCTCTGATAGCTGTTTATCATATCATTTCCATATATGTATGTAGGTGGATTCGGTGAGATGAAGCATCTGGCTGCAGAGTCAGGGGCTGGGGATTTAGTTCCCCGCTGTACCTTATAGGTGGGCCAGGCTGTGTGGGTTTGGACAAGCTGGGTGCCCCCAGATAAAGGTAATGGGAAATCATTTCTGAGTACTCTGTTCCTAGGAAACAGTGGAAAGGGTTGCCATAAGTTAGAAGCAACTTGATGAGACACCATAGTTATTAAAGGGGCTGCCTGCATCAGAATCTCATGAATGATTAGTGCAGTGTTCTGATGTTGGCAGATGTGTTGCATCTTGCATATGTATTTCGAGAAGCTCAGGACCAAATACAAAATTCCATCCCAAGACATGCTCCTTCCTTAACACTGGACTATGGGTGATACCTTCATAAGCTGCTAGTAGAAAAATAAAAACAGTTGCTGAGCTTTTGAGAACAAGCCCTCTTTTTCAAAGCAGCTATAGAAGTCCAAACATGGCAAGGGATGTAATTTGCCAGGAGAGAGTTCTTAAAAGTTCACTTGGCAAGATGGACGCCAGGCGTCTTCTTGGAACGCACAGAGCAGCATGGTCCGATGGGGCTGGACTTTACAGGTGGGTGCTTGTGGGGAGCATGTGTTGTATTTGCCACCAAAATTAAGAGTACAATACTTTTGGCATGGCCGAGTGTTTAAGGCTGCTCCCCCTTGCCTGTTGTTGGTTTACTTCAGGGGTGCCCAAACTTTTTGTAAGGAGGGCCAGATTTGGTAGCTGAGAATGTGTCAGGGGCCGGTTGCTCCTCAACCCTGCCACCCCACTGCAAGCCCCACCCACTGACCCATAAGCCTCACCCACTGACCCCTTGCAACCCCACCCGCAGGAAGGAAGGCATGGACCAAGGGAGGGAGGGAGGAAAGTGGAAACCAAGAGAGGAAGGAAGGAAGGTGGGGAACAAGGGAGGGAGGTAGGGAGGTAGGTGGGGACCAAAGGAAGCACAGGGAGCCTGTTTAAAAAAATAGGGCGAAGGGGGGGGGACGGAGGGGCGGGCCAGCCAGCCGCGGGCCACTCAGAATGTCCTGAAGGGACAGATTTGGCCCCCGGACCGGACTTTGGGCAGGCCTGGTTTACTTGGTTATAGTTCCTTTCACTTCCATTTTCTGCTCCTGAAGACAGGCGTTATATGTAAATGGAGTTCCAAAGCATCCAGACTAATACTTTTCCCTTTTTCGTTTTGCAAGGGAAAAGGTGAAACTAGGCAAATCTCCCTTTGTAAAAAAGGAACAAATGAATTCCAAATTCTCAAAGAAGACTGGACCTCTTCTTCATATACAGAAAGCCAACAGGGCTGGCAGTGGAATCTTAGGTCAACAATGGGATTAAGTGGAAGAGTGGATGGATTGCATGGATTGCCACGTAACGAATCAAGCTTCCCACCTCTGTGAGAATACTTGTTTGTCTTATCCTTTGAACTACTATACCAGTACAAGCAGTAGAAGAGGCCAGTGGAAGCTAGGGGACAGAAAGATGATTAGCTGGGTTGGAAGGAAATTGTGACTTTTCACTTGACCAGGAGCTTCTTGAAATGCCTCATTTCTCCAGAAACCACAGTTAAGCATTTGTTGTTCTAAATATTGGACAAAATACCTTTACCTAGACTCAGAACCTGGCCGCCATTCATTTATTACATACTTCCTTCCTTCCAGGACACTCAAAGTGATGTACATGACTTTCCTCCTCAACACGTTACCATGACAGCAATCTTGTCACATTAAGGCTTTGGGAGAGTGAGTGAGGTGGGCTTTATAGCTCACTATGGATGAGAATCTGAATCTTTCAAGTCTCAGTCCAATATTGACCAGTACTTCATACAGCCATTTTTACACCAGCAGCGAATGGAACGGTCTTTTCTTACTCCCTTACTTACACACTTCATGCTCAGGAACTCTGAGCTCCCACAGAATGACCCCCCCAGCACATATTCTGAACATTCTCACCATTTTGTGGGCACCAATGAGAAAAAGAATAATTTCCTACATAAGATTTTTTTTTAAATCAAGGAGCTTGCTCATTCTCAATGCAGATTATTTCCCCCCCCCACACACACACACCTCATCTGATAGCTCTGTGTGCTTTTGTTTACTACTGTGCTATGGCCCATTTTTACAAAAACAAAATTGCCCTTGAACGTCATTCTGACTTCTAAATAAAATCAAACTGTAATGTGTGCAGTGCCCTATACTCCCTTTAGGGCAAATGAAAGTCTTTGCTCCCCCACTTCTTCTGACATACAAGCTAAGGCTTTTTCACTCTGTCACTTTTAACATATATTTAGCATTTTCAGCCGTGACAATTTTTTTAAAAATCCGCCGACCAAGGAAAAGGCAATTTCCTTATAATCAGCAGACTTTTACAACATAATTAGATGGGGCCACGCTCCCAGGGAAGCATGACAGGTGCAGTGATTTAGCTCAGATATATGTGCACAGGCATTTCATGTTAAGTAAAAATGACCTCCTCGGAGAAGGAGCCATTTGAAATTCTGTGATTGCAGAAAAGGCATTGTTCCTGCAAAGGAATCCTTCCTGGTGTACTTGAATGAATGATACTACACCACTCTTAGGGTATTTGTACACGACCCCTAAACTCCGCCGCAAACGGCTGCCAGCTCTGAAGCTTACAATTGTTTCCCCACCAGCTCCGGAGTTTGCAGGAAATTAAGTGCGACCACACCCATCTAAGCGCAGCCCTGCGCACTTTTCATGTACCTGCTGTTGGAGGGTGAAAATCCCCATATCCAGATGTAATCTGGTGAGTGCCCGGCACTCCTTGCTTCTGTTTGGTTTTTTTTTGCCTCCCGCCCCTTTAAGAGAAGGAATCGGGACGACGGGGCGGCTTGGAGCGGTAGACAGAGGGGAGCCTGCATTCTTTTGTCCCTTTTTTTCTCCCTCCCCTTACACAGACAGGAGCAAGGAAGTGCAGAGGGGTGGGGATGCAGGAAGAGCAACGAACCCCCAAGATCTCTGGTCCAAATTTAAGTGGCCAGTGGATCTTAGGGGTCGTGTGAAAAGGCCCTTATTTTTCAGCCTAGCAGTTCTCAGATAATTAGCCATATTGGTCTGCTTTAGTATATATAACAAAATTTAAAAAAATTAAAACATGTAGTAGTAGACTGCAAACCATGAAAGAAAAAAATTGATTAGTCTTTAAGGCCCCACTTTTATTTCATTTTATTTTATGAGGCATTTTTAAAATCTCTTCAGGATACCCGATAACCATTACTTACTTTGGTATCCTCTTCTCTGGTAGTCCCTTAATATTATATCATTTCAGATTTGTTTCACATTTGCCTCTCAAACAAATACAATATGTTCTTTTGTTTGAAGAAGGGGTGTGTGAAACCCAATGCTTAAGCAACTTTTATAACTGCCCAACAGCTTCCTGCCTCTAAGATGACTCTTTGCCTGGCGTACGTCATCTAGCCAAGCTCTTTAAGAATAAGTTCCTGGCAAAGCACCTCTTTTGCCATGTTTGGACGTTTGGGACTCGCTTTGAAGAAGAGTGTGTTACACTCGAAAGCTTGCATTTTTTAATTTTTATTAGTGGCCTATAAAGGTATCACCAGTAGCCTAGTCTTGCATTTGTGTTTTATGATGGCCACATGGTTCAATCCCCTTTTTTGCTTTGAAGTAATTATGCGGTCTACATATTGCCTCCACAGCAAGCTGGGTATTCATTTTACCAACCTCGGAAGGATGGAAGGCTGAGTGAACCTCGAGCTGGCTAACTGGAATTGGACCCAGGTCATGAGCACAGTTATAGGTGCACTACAGCATTTTAATCACTGTGCCACGAGGCTCAGTCAAGACAAAAAAAGTAAACCAGATAGTGCTGTCAGCACACCAAAAGGTGATCTAAATAATAATTTGAAATAGGCTGAAACGAAGGAGTAAAGTATGGTGGGCTAGAGGTTGCTTCTACCATCCTTTTCTCCAGACACTTAGAATATCAAACACACTGGCTCCCAAATTCCACGGTGGTTTGACAAACAATATCACCCTGAGAGAAAGCACTGCTGGGTTTATACAATTTCAGAGGTAATCTCTCATTCTTGTGCACACACAAACACGCACACACATGAGCACACATGCACACAGAACTGACAGCCCTCCTGATTAATGGTGATAGCAGATGAGACATTATTGTAGTTTTAAAACATTATGGTTAAAACAGAATGTGTATAAAGATAGACCAGAGCATTTTGAGAGCATGTCAGTGGTGGCCGTGCTGGAGGTGACCAAAAGAGATTCCCTACTGCTGTAACAATAATAAACCTATTACTCAGACTGCTTTCTTGGATAGAAGAATGTGAGGTACATTTTTCTGGGAGTACTCAAACAGTACTGTTTTGTACTCCATTGATTTTTCATGGTAGGCCTTTTGCTTATTGTCGCATTCGCTATTATATGTGCTGGCGTTTTTGCTTTCAAGCTGATCAGCATCCTCATCTTATTTCCCTTTGAGCTGCAGCATTGGAACTACCAATGCAGATGCTGTAGGTATGCAACAGAATGAATTGGCATGCCCATCACTGCCTCGATTGGTCATAGAATAAAACACCTCTCAATTCCATATGGCTGATATCTAAACGTTTTTTAAATGCTGCAAGTTCACCTGGGTTATTTTGAAAATATAAATCTGCTTGGATGTGTGTGTGTGTGTGTGTGTGTGTGTGTGTGTGTGTGTGTTTGAGAGAGAGAGAGAGAGAGAGAGAGAGAGAGAGAGAGAGAGAGAGAGAACCATTGCTTCCCCCTAGAATTTCAGAGTGTGATACCTACCAGCTCACCAAGGAATCCCTCCTCCATTTACAGATCCATGGAGTTAACATAACAGGCTTTGCAAATGCAACATAGTTTATTAAGGGTATAATTACATGCATTCTTTTGCTGTAAAATTGCATGGGACATTTGATTCTCTTCTCTTCTATTTATTTATTTATTTATTTATTTATTTATTTATTTATTAGATTTTTATACCACCCACCTGGTAGTAAGGCACCTATGGGCAGCTCCACAAGCAGAGGAGAAATTGTAGTTCTATTTGAAGCTCCTGCAGGTATACGCTGAAAACAATCTACCTTAAGATGAAACAAGTGAACTACTCATTTTTTTTATTGGTAGAGCTGGTAAAGCTGTAAAAATGAACAAAGAACAGCTGTGCCTGAGGAGAAGCTGTTAAAAAGAGAGAGGGAAATGTATTGGGAGAGAGGCTTTGCAGAGAGAGGTGAATGCTGGTGCTGCTTGTTCATGTACATGAATGTATGTGTGTGCACACATACTCTCCTAACCCTCTCTTGTGATACAGGAGGCAAGGGGGAAGGTGCTTTGCTAAAGCAACACTCTGTGTGTATGTATGAAGGTTGGTTTTTCTTTTCTGCTTTGGTTCACAGCAATCTCACACACTGAAATGATGCACAAGAATTTGACTTCTAATAAGTATAAGGTCTCTGGTGGAGAGGGAAAATTCGGACTGAACCTATGGGACTCTGTGTTGATATGCATTTTCTGTTGTTTCATGTGATATAGAAAAAAAAATCTGTAAATCAGCCCACCTCAAATCCATAGATTTCCCACTTTTACATGAGTAGTTGGGCTCTAAAATTCAGTTGAAGGATTCAGCAAACACCAACTTGGATAGCTCATCTCACTCAGGTATAGTTGAATTCGCTAGCATCTGTATGTTCCTACAGCACCCCACTCCCGAGACAATAGGACCAAGGTCTGAGCCCACAGCTTCTTTACAAGTGGTTGCCATGTTCCATTGAAATTGGAGCATGCAGAAGTTAGGGCCTATGCCTGCAAATGTGGGCAAGGCATGCAATATATGTGGGCTCTTCTGCTGTGTGAGTGGTGACCACTGTTTACAGAAATTCCTATCATAGAAGACACCAACATTCTTTCTCATACCACCATTTTCCAGCCCCACAGCTGGGCCAGGGTTGGCTCTCCTAGTCTGCTCCTCACAGTAGATGGAGAACCTTATTTCTGCAATCTCTTGCCTCAGGAGGAGGACAAGATTAATGGTGTGTCACTCCCTCCTCTTTAGACTGGCTTCCTGATCTAGAGAGCTTCCTTTAATGGTAGTCTTATTCCTCTGCAGGTCATTCCTCCTCCTCCTCCTCCAGTACCACCAGCACCACCTGAAATGCCTCTCCTAACCTCTCTCAGATCCCCCCCCCCTGTACTATCTCCTCCAAGAAGGTGGGTGATCTACTCTTCTGGGGGTCTGGGCTGGGGCTTGCAAGAAGCCCCTTCAGCAACATTCTTCTCACACAGAAACATGTCAGGATAAGTTGTGTGTTGTTAGGACGAGGAAACACCAATGGTATGTCCTGTGTCTGTATATTATCATGTGGCGTCCCTAGTGACTGCTGTCTTTAAAATGTACAATACTCTATAGCTGCTGATTAGATAGGAGGTTGTATACTCGATGAGTCGATATATATCCCAATGACTTTTCTAGCCTTCCCCCACCCACCCCAATTTTCTCTTCCCAGAACAAAGTCTCTGTGTCATCTAAATAGGACAAGCACAAGAGAAGCACAGGGCTTTATAGGATTATATTTTCTAGAACTAATCACTATTTTAATTACCTTCAGAATTAGCTTTGAAATGTTAATGAACTCAGCATACTGAGCACCCTAACCCCCCTCCTTTATTTTTTGGTTTTGATTTAGAGTTTTGAAATCTGTTCTGGCTGTTTTATGCAGGCCAAAGATAAGCAGAAATTAATTATAAGTGATTATGTTTGCATGCATGTGCTTACATTTTTCAAGTCTACACATCCTGCTCATAGTTCGCTGAATAGTCCTATAATACCATGCAAGCTTATGTTTTTTCTTTTCTTTTTAAAAGCTAGGGTTATACAACATCCAGCAGTGGCATGGGTACCAGCTTTGTGTCCCTCCGTACAAACGTGGCTTGAGTGCACATCTTCCAGGGATTATGGTTTCTTCTGAAGGCATCAATGCCTTTGTGGATGTTGTAAGCCATATGTATAAGCTCTGAGCACTGCCACAACCTGAATTCAAAATGGCAGTTCATATCTTTCTAGGGAGGACTATGAATCAATCTGCCTTTCATGAATATTTGTTGTCTAGAGATCCACCTGGAATACTGTTGCTCTCCGGGGGAACATTGTGTTTCACTGGCATTTATTATTATTATTATTATTATTATTATTATTATTATTATTATTATT
>JAHTLZ010000129.1:14462233-14483753 GCA_023846285.1 Phrynocephalus versicolor
TTATTATTATTATTATTATTATTATTATTATTATTATTATTATTATTATTATTATTATTATTATTATTATTAGTGCTTCAGACCTGGAGCCAAGAGTTGGCTCTCAGAGTTGATGGGAATCTGAGGCACATTGCCCTCTGTTGGGACTGAAGGGAAGATGAAAAGTAGGCTTTCTGGAATGTGTTGGGGCAAACTGGGAGATACAGAAGCCAGTTCGCTCTGAAAGCCTCTTGAACAGCACTGGAGTCAATGTACTGTATATCTCCCCTACTGACTTCATTGAAAGGATATATTTTTTTAAAAAAATGGCTGAAATATCACTCCGATCTTAAATAACTGCTCACTTCCTCTACAACAGGCCAGAGGACAAGGATATATGGTCAAGGACAGGACCTCAATAAAAACTCAGATGCCAACCCTGTCCCATACACACTCTGGCATTAATATTATAAATCCTAACAACGTCACATGTAACATTTGGGGCTCATTTACTTGTTTATCCTCCAGTCTGATATACGCCATCCTGTGCTGCCAGTGCCCCTCAGTAGTCAAGGCAGGAAAAATCTCAACAGTCTCTGTGAAAGATTAAAAAAAAGGGGGGGGGCACAAGTCTGACATCAGAAATAGCAACACACAAAACCCTGTGTGAGAAAACGTCAGTCTCCCAGGACCGTCTGCTGCTTATTTCAGAAAAGCTACCGCAAGGAATTTCAAGGATAGAGTTGAAATGGGCACACCTGAATTGGGATACATCCAAAATTTCCAACTGAAGCTAGACAACAGTTTCAAAGCATATTGTATGTATTAATAGACTGGTGTCTCTCTGTGTTAAAAGAACTGTCTTATGCATAGCATAAATATATCCCCCCCCCTAAAAATAATATTTTCAAGAAGTCCCTCTAGCTTTAGCTAAAAGAGTCTCTTGAAAGCAGAGCTCAGAGGGCAATTTACAGTTTGGTAACCTGTATGGAAGTGAGAGCTGGACTATAAAGAAGGCTGATCGCCGCAGAATTGATGCTTTTGAGCTTTGGTGCTGGAGGAGAGTCTTGAGAGTCCCCTGGATGGCAAGGAGATCAAACCTATCCATCCTGAAAGAAATCAACCCTGAATGTTCACTGGAAGGACAGATTTTGAAGCTGAGTCTCCAGTACTTTGGCCACCCCATGAGGAGAGAGGAGTCCTTGGAAAGGTTCCTGATGTTGGAAAAGAGGACGGCAGAGAATGAGATGGTTGGACAGTGTCATCGATGCAACCAATATGGATTTGACCCAACTCTGGGAAGCAGTGGAAGACAGGAAGGCCTGGAGAGCTCTGGTCCATGGGATCACAAAGAGTCGGACACGACTGAACGACTGAACAACAAGAACAACCTAGGAGGCATATGTTAGTTTAGCATCCTTATTATAGCCAGGACACTGCCAAGTGGGACAAACATTAAGAAAAAGAAGAATTACACTAACCATCTATTTTTGAAATTCCTTATCTGTGTTGACCATACAATTGTCATTTCCTGTTTCCTGTTTCACTCTCATCTCGGTGCCATAACCACTGTGTGTGAGAAACCTGTGGCTTGAATGCTGTGCTTTATGTTTCTGAACAAGTGCCATCTGTGAAATCTCATGTTGAAAAGTGAGCCTCTCCTACTCCTTCTCCTCAGTGGGTCTCTGGATATTTCCCCCCAAAGTCCTGCCTGAAGCAGACTCCTGCTGACTTGGAGGATCTGCCCTCCTTCTCTCAGATTGTGTGCTAAGGAATGTTGTGGGTTGCCCTATGACAGTGGTGGTGACCCTTTGGCACTCCAGATCTTTTGGACCACAACTCCCACAGTCCTTTGTCATTGGCAATACAGGCTTGGAATTCTGGGAGCTGTGGTCCAAAACATCTGGAGTACTGAAGGTTTGCCACTACTGCCCTAAGATCTAGTTTTGCTTCTCTTGATTCTGAATCTTCCAGCCTGGGCCTATCAGGACACTGTGTTCCGCACTGCATTTCTTCTTACTGTAGACAATCCAACCAAGATTGACTTTGATAATAAGACTGAACTCATGCACATGTTCATGTTTCTGTCAGAATGAGTGAATGTCTACAAATAACTGTACTGCTTACTTAAGGAAGCTTCTTCTACCTGACCTGAAATACTGAAAATCACTGGAACTTTACATTATGTTGGGTGGAGCAATTATACTCACTTGGGCATAGGACTGCTCCTCAAGGCACGAATGCCAAGAGTAATCATGACAATTACTTTCCTATGGTGGGTAAGGCAACACTGGAGGAGGAGGAGGAGGAGCAGGAGGAGGAGCAGGAGGAGGAGGAGAGTTGAATGTCTAGTGTGATTGCAGAGAGCAATTCAGGACCATTGTGACCTTAATAAGGCCTGCCAACTCAGGCTCTGTCTTCTGTTTAGCTGAGAAAATGGCAGAAGTAAAATATCCAGTGTGACTGTTGTACACACACTCATCATACTAGGTAAGGTAAAGCTAAAGGTTCCCCCTGCACATGCGTGCTAGTCGTGTCCAACTCTAGAGGCGGTGCTCATCTCCATGTTCAAGCTGAAGAGCCAGTGTTGTGCAAGTCCGTGGCCAGGTGGCCAGCATGGCTGCACAAAACAATGTTTACTTTCCAGCTCTTTTACGGCGGTACCTATTAATCTACTTGCATTTACATGCTTTCGAACTGCTAGGGAAACCTACAAATGACAGTTGGTTTTGAAAGAGAATGGGGTGCTGTTGTGACCCATCTGTGCAGTGTAAGATACTTGATTCTGAGAATAGAAACTTTAAACTTGGTAACTTATGGGTGGGTGGGTTGGTTCGGTACCTAGCAGTGGAGTCAGACGGTGGGAATTTATTTCCCCTCTGTCTATGCCTCCTTGAAACGGGCTGCACTCAGTGATCCATAGGGTGTGTTTCAGCTCTGCAGTTCAGCAACAACAACAGCTTCGCAGCCCTCTCTCTTTGGAGGCTTGTCTTGCCACCTCATCATATGTAATGACAATTTAAATAAACAATTTGCCAGTTGTGTGCTAGGATGCATGACGTATTTGTTGTTAAAAACATTATGTGCTATAAGAATAAATAAGTTGCATAACTAAACCGCCCTAGAAGCCTCTGCCCCCAAAATAAAATCTGAAAAAATTATTCTGGAGTTGATTTCACGTCACGTAGCCATTCTTTGCCAATTCCACTTATTCTCTATCCTTCAACAATGAGTTTCCCTTCCATTTTGCTTCTGAGTAAGTAGGTTAGGTGGAAAAATAGTGGCTGATGAAAAGTCCGATTTTAAGCTTCATAGTTGGGGATTGGAAGTGCCCCCCCCCCAGTTCTTGTCTAACATTCAGTATCTTTCATCATGAACTCTGTGAGTGGATAAGTCTACCATATGATTGTATCTGGAGTGGCTGGATGACTATTTACTTGCTCCTAATTTAGAGGGAGAAAATTAAGCACTCAATCACAAGATAGTTTATTGATTTTTGTATTAATTTTTGTTTTGAAAGACCACAGCAACCATTGATTTATGCAGAGCTCTTCTGAAAGTGGATTATTATACTCTTACCATCTCTAAAGAAAAGTTTATATATATATATATGCAAATAGTCATAGATAGATAGATAGATAGATAGATAGATAGATAGATAGATAGATAGATAGATAGATAGATAGATTTGCAAAACTAAATCAGCCTAGAAGGCCCTGCCCCCAAATTAAAAACTGAAAAAATTATTATGGAGTTGATTTCACATAACCATCCTTTGCTTTGACTCACCAAATCTCCAATGATTCCATGGGCCTACTCTAATGCAATTTACTATGCTACGCAACAGGATTGTGCCTCATATGTTATGAACTGGTAAAATTTCACACTTAAAAATTCTTGGGAATAATTGCAGTGCTCACAAGGCCTTTAAGGCAGGAATCTGTGTGCTGTTGGATGATAGCTTGTCAGAGAGTTTGTGGGCACTTACTCCTGGCAAACTGACAAGAGGATTTATAAATACCTGGGTTTGCACACTATGTGGGACATATGATCAATTGATGATCAATATGAAATGCTCTGATTTTTTTCTACAGTCAAGGGATTCAAAGTTCACCCAATGACTGATGCCGCAGTATGCACTGTGAGACATATGATATTAAAACATCGCTAGTTTGGACTATTTCTGTGGAGAGAAAGACATCTCGCATCATTTAAAATGCCTTTGGAATTTCTGTAAACAGGAAATATTCCAGAACAATGTGTGATACATGTGTAGATTATATTTTCTCCGTCATTCTGAAAAGCAAAGCAGAGAAGCAGCATGCAATTCTTGGCAACCACTCCTTTGAAATGTCATGGGACTTCCCCTTCCTCTTCCACAGACCTCTGTGTTAACCTTGTCTGGAAGGATCCCCAGCCCTCCCTAATACATTTTGAGAATGTGGCAGGAGGGTGAAGTGGCCTCCTCACAACTCTGACAGCAGCCTCTCCTTTCTTGTACAGAATGAATAGTGTAAACTATCACCTTCTGTCTTTTAAATCGTGTCATGCAAATAGGATAGAATGTGTTGGGATCTAGAAGCACTATCCACCCACATCAAGGGGGTGGGGGCATAACTAGCTCAGTGGTTCTCAACCTGTGGGTCCCCAGATGTTCCTGGACAGCAACTCCTAGAAGCCTCCATCACTTAATGTGCTGGAAGAAATTTCTGGGAGTTGCAGTCCAGGAGCATCTGGTGACCCACAGGTTGAGAACCATGAACTAGCTGATTTACAGTAAATTGGGGGAAAAAACCTTACATAGTCCAGAAAGAATTAGGAAAAGGCCATGTGGTTCAGGATTACACAAATGCAAGAGTAATGAGATATCTTTATTGAACCACTAAAAAAAGCACACAAAATCCAAGCTTTCATGGATAGAATCTTGCTTTCTCAAGCTGTGTTCTATCCCTTTATGTGGACAATGCAGAAAAACTGACTTACAAATTTTCTTCCTTACCCATGAAGGGGTGGTGCATAGCTCGGAGAACTGGGATTTTGATTCAGAAAGCTTGCAGTTTGTGTGATTTTAAAAAAGTGGTTCAATACAGATATTGCTCTTGCATTTGGGGAAAAAAAAATCAGAAATCCTGGCTTACCAGGATGCAAGAAAATGTCCAAGTTTGTATATGTAGCACATGATACAATTGCTTGTTTGGGTTTTTCATTGTAGGATCCTCCCTTTGAAATGCTTGGCAATTCTGCTAATGACAGTTAGGAAAAAGGAAGTGCTGAACGTTGAGTAAGCTCTGTAGATGTGATCTGCCAAAAATCCGCTAGATTCTTCCATTAAGTGGAGGATAGCCTCCGGCAGACTCTGATGCCATTATGGACAGTCTGATAAACTACTCAGCAGCCACGTGTCACCCTCATGTGCCGCCTCCTGTTTTACCACCCATTTCCCCCTTGTTCATCACTTAACTGCAAAAAGTGATTACCCCACAGGCAAATCAACTTGCTGGTGTTTTGTTGACCTAGAACTGCTGTGCAGACACAAGGAACTGGGGCTTTTATATAAGGTAGCTTCAGTTTGTTTTCAGTCACAAAACAACAACAACAAAAATAGCTATGCTATTTTCATGACTGTGGTAAACAGAAGCTTTGAAATATCAATCATTCTGTTGCCTATGCAGCTTTTCATTATGGAATTTGGAAGTGTAATAGCAGTCAGTTGGAGCATTGGAGAATTACCTCATTGTACCATCTAGTAGCAAAACAAACAAACAAACAAAAAACACCACTACCAACAAAAAAAAAACCAAATCAACAAACTTTAAGTCAGATATTAACCACTGGTACTTTTTCACTGGAGTAATTTTACTTATATATGCTGTGTGAGATTCTGTTTGTGTTGTCTACCCTAACACGAAGACTTATATAACTGTGCAATCTGCAGCAGTGTGAATATACCAGGCGGATTCCAGGTGGTTCAGCAGTGCCAGAGTTTTTGAGGCATCAGGTACTCAAGAGTGGTGATACTAGAGAACAGAAAGGTGTGATTTTTCCTGTATTCCTTCAAATAACCTGTTGATCCCTAGTGTAGTAGAACAGAGGTTCCCAGTCTCGGGTCCCCAGATATTCTTGGACTGCAACTCCCAGAAACTCTGTCTAGCACAGCTGGTGATGGAGACTTCTGGGAGATGCAATCCACGAACACCTGGGTTATCCAAGGTTGGAGACCACTGGTAGTAGATGGTCCAGTTGCAGAATCACCGCTGAAGTCAGATTCACTTGTTGGATCTGTCAGCTTCTGTACATTAAATATGAAGGGAGATAATCTTGTCCCTCCTCTCAGGCAGCAAAATGTCTCCCGGGCATCCTGTGGTTTGGTTTATTGGCTATTGGCTGAAACCCGATTGCACGTGGTGTAATGTAGTCATGACTGTTGGATGTTTGTGCAACTACGCTTGTAAAACCAGTTGCTGGATGTGAGTTACCTTTTGGTTTGGCTACTACAGCTGTAACTACACAATAGAATTTTGGTTGTGACCAAATGGTAAGCTTGTGCACACAAATAGAATTTTGGCCCACCCAGCCTCTTATCCAAGCAGTGAACAGACTCAAAACTACAGTAGGCAGCTTTGATAAAGTGTCTGCATCATGTATTTACTGGCTGTTTGAGTAATGAACAAATAAGATAGCAGAAAAAGTTCTGAAGAATTTATAACTCGAATTTGTATGCAACAGCAATGAATATAAATCTGAATTTTTAAAAAGAAAATCTAGCTTGATAGCGATCCACATTTAATGTAAGCTAGTCTAGCTATCATCTGCATGGTTCATTTTATTTGCCACCTTTCCCCATTGTAGCACTGCTGTTCCTTTAAGAGGGACAGGAGATGAAGATATTCAACAGATACTACTGATTCTCCTCCTCCTTGTCATTGCATGAACACATGCTTGCCTACACAAACATTTTTCTAACCAGGAACAGCCAAGGTTCCCAAAGCTGTTGGGCAGTACAGAAGACGGAGTCGTGCTATTTCACTATAAGTGAATTCATTCCAGGAGGCTACAAGTGAAATTATATGTACGTTGATGCTACTGAACAGGTTGGTGTCTGCAGTATAATGTCTTGGTGTGGTGTTGTAGACTACAGACAGTTTATACTTAATTAAATTTAATCATTATTTAACTGGGAACAACAATAAGACATATACTTCGAAAGGTTCCTTAATATGCACATCACAGTTCAGATACCTAGGTTTCATAATCTCAGCAATAAGGCAAAGACACACACACTATCACTTTCTTTAATTACCTTGCATACTTTTAGGGAACTAAACCTATCCTCATATTTTTAATATTAATCATAAACTGGTTAGTTATTTTACAAATTAATCACCAATGTAGGAAACAGCCTTTTCCTTGATCATGTTTCCAATATAATTCACCACAGTTCTATACATGGGATAATCACATATCTTTATGTCATTAGTTTATAATGCTTTTCTTTCAATGCCAGACATGTTTATCATATTTCTATTGTGCAGATATACAGCCTGGATCTCATTCTTTGTCTACTTCTATCAGTACAGTATTTTATGTCTTTGACACAAGATGCATATCTGTGACTATTTGTTTAAATTATTTAACTCACCTGTTGCTATATCCAGTATTACCTTTCTGATACAAATGATCCAGTTCAGAAGTACAGTATCCAAAGGTGGAAGATTTATCAAGTTAAAAAATGAATAGCAAAAGCACCAGTGTTTACGCTGGTTCGGAGAACATTAATGTCTTCATTGGAGTTAAAACTCTATACAGCAGTCATCCTTGCAAATCTTCTCTGGGGAGTCTGCTCCAAAGTTGTAGGTCTGTCCCTGAAAAAGTCCTGCTCCTACTAAGCATGGCTCTCAACTGAAACGCCAGTGAAGCCTCTTTCACTGATTTAAAATAACAAGAAAGACATATGTGAGTTAATACTTCCTCAAATGTCTTAGGATCTGGCCTGCACAGTGCTGCATTAATCCATGTCACCCAGCTCATACTTGCCTGTCTGGAAGGGGCAACCCAATTGGTAGGGGTTGGCCCATCAGCAAATGGCTCTATCCCTTCTGATAAGAGAGAATTGCAAAGAGAATGAGCCTCCCATTTTGCGGAATGATCTCCCTGAATGGAAGGACAGACAGAAAGGCAGCCAAAGGGACAAACAGACACATAAAGACAGAAAGATGGACAGATGAATGGACAGATGAACAGAAGGATGGCCAGCCAGATGGACTGATTGACAGACAGGCAGACAGATAGAAGGACAGATGATGGATGGACAGACAGAAGGATGGAAGGACAGTCAGAAGGAAGGAAGGATGGATAGAGAGATGGAAGGATAGAAGGACAGAGAAGCAGACAGAAGGACATATAGACCGATGGATGGACAGAAAGACAGACATAGGGATGAATGAATAGATGGATGGACTGATGGACATACATAAGAACCTAAGAAGATAAGAACATAAGAGCCATGCTGGATAAGGCCAAAGGCCCATCTAGTCTAGCTTCCTGTATCTCACAGTGGCCCCACCAAATGTGTCTGGGAGCGCACGAGACTAGATACCTGTCTCCTGATACCACTCCCCTGCATCTGGCCCTTGAAGTACCCCGGTTTTAAGCCTGGAGATTACACATCTCCATCATGGTTTGTAACCTGTGATGAAGGTTTCCTCCAGGAATCTGTCCATTCCCCTTTTGAAGGAATCCAGGCCAGATACCATCCACATCCTGTAGCAGGGAGTTCCACAGACTAACAATGTGCAGGGTAAAAAAAAAAATTCTTTTGTCTGTTCTCACTCTCCCAACCCTCAATTTTAGTGGATGTCCCCTAGTTCTGGTATTTTGTGAGAGGGAGAAGAGCGTCCCTCTATCTACTTTACTCATGTCCTGCATTATTAGACAGACAGACAGGTGGACCAAAGGACAGAAGGACGGATGGTCAGACAGATGGAAGGGTGGAAGGATATGTCTTCTTTGTTTTTGTAAATTTCATAGTTGATTTTAGGGTTACAGCATCATTACATGATCCAGATAGCCCCTTCTTCATGAACCAAGCGATTTGAAGTTCTACTTCCAATTTATTTGAATTCTACTCTTGGAGCAGTTTTCATGGGCTGTTCTTAGAAGAACACCTCAACACACACAGTACTGTAATTAAACTTGATCCCACACTTTAACAGACAAATTTCATGGATCCTTTAAATCTTTCCAGTTACACAGCAGTACAACTAAAAGGTGAACTCAAAATGGTAGAGACTAACAGCTGCTAGTCACTTGAGGCTAGTTTCACAATAATATTTTCCTGCTCTGGAAAAATGATGCTAGGCACAGACTGGGAAAGGGAATTTCAGTCAAAGACACATTTCTTGGCTAGTATCTCAAGTTTCATCCCTCATGGCAAGATGCCAGATGATCAGAAGGTGAAATAGCTGGATTATATTCTTTTCTGCACAGCTTTCCTTTCAAATGTCCTATTCCGTTCAAATGGCTTGCAATCCTAAATTTACTGCTTTGGAACAAATCATAGTCTGTTTTTCCCGAGAAGGCGGCAGTATCAGTTACCTACATTTTAACAAGTAATTTTCTGTGTTGCAAACAGAAGCAATTAGAATGCAGCAAGCTCAAACAGCTTGTGATTTGAGCCAGAAAGAGTCCAGCTGTGACACATGGCTGCCCACCAAGACCTCAATACGTTTCCTGTTTTTGCTGGCCCGAAGGTACAGAAACCGTGAAGATGGCAGGTGTGATGGCACACCGCAGGACATGGTTTGTTGCAGTTTGGTATGATGTAGGGAAGATGATGGAGTCAGTGAATATTATCAGAAATGTTCCTTGAATTCATAAGGAGATTAAACGGGATAGCAGGAATTTTCTATTTTTTTCATAGTTCAGAAAAGTTACTTCTTTAGCCTACAATTCCCTGAACCGACATGGCTAGTCAGAACCAAAAGAGGATAATATCTTTACATGCCTGATGTACAACAACATTGGGTTTCAGTGGACTTTAGTTGTTGGGCAAGGAGGAAGTGTTGCATATGCCTACTGCCTCATTTTTAAAGCAAAGCCAGCATATTTGTGGGACATCCATTTATAGACAATTGATCCATCTGTACTTGCAATTCGGAAACATAAGCTCTGTTGGTGTCTGTGAAGATTCTCAGTCATCCAGGTGAGTTTATCTGGAAGTTGAGTCATGGCAACTGGACTTCTTTTTCTTGAGAAATAGAAATGTTTCGCTGCTCATCCAAACAGCTTCATCAGTCTGAATACAGCTAGTGTGAGTCGTCCATTTTATAGTCAGCTTTGACCTCTTGTCACCCTGGTCTGAATTAGGCTCATAAGCCGAACAATGACCTGTAGACAATTGTATCCATAGCCTTAAGGTGAACAATGGCCTAAGATGGGTTGTTAAAGTATGGGTTGTTAGCTATGGTCTTGATGGTGAAGGCCTTTTCATTTGTTTGGGTATTGTTGAAAGCACACCCTGATAAGTAACAGATTGACTATACCTGAGGCCCCCCACCTCTGTTGAAAGAGGGGGTTTCAATGCTCACATGAATGGCTCCCCTGACTCCTCTCTCAAGCCACCCATCTTCTCAGTCTAATATGTGTACATCCTCATCTTTGAATGAGTGCCCTTTGTCCTTCAAATGGAGGTGTACTGCTGATTCTGGTCCTGAGCTGTTACCCCTCCTATGTTGGGCCATCCTTCTGTTGGTCCTCTTCATTTCATTTGGTCACCAGATGAATTCCATCCTCCGTCTCCCTAATACAAATTCGTAGGCAATGTTTTCTAGAATGCTGCTACGTATGTGGGGAAACTCAAGAGCTTTTTTGTTTTTTTAAATCACAGATGCAAAAGCATGCTGAGCACTGATATATGAAGATCTTTTATGACGAGGCGTGAAGAGAAGCAGCTTCTGTAGCTGAAATGGAAATGCTTAGTAAGAGACATGCCCCATAAACCCTGAAATGTTCCATTTGTTATTTGTACAGTGGAAGGAAGATAGCTATAAAAATTCTACTGAAACGGAAGACAATAAGGCAATAATTACACATAGAGTGATTGGGCTTACCAGAGGAGAATAAATTACAGGACTATTTTCTATACTAATTTCAATGAAGGAGAGACAGGATGTAAGAAAACGAGCACCAAATCATAATGGAAAGAGGGGGAAGCAAGCTTTCCGCTGGCACCCTTATAAGTTGAACTCTTCACAGGTGCTGTTTGCTAACTCCCTTTCTCTGGACAATATCATTTGGACCATCTTAATGAGAATTTTTTAAATGTTCATGATATATAATTAGTGCAGTCTTTGTTCTTAAGTCTCATTCCACGGGTCAAAATCATGTTGTTGTAAACTATTATAAGGACACTCTCACAAGCAGTTTTTGTGTTTTGCTGGCTATTGGTCACGTCCCCAGGTATGTGACTGCATGTGTGACTAATGCACAATTTGGTGCGTCTGCATGTCTGACAGACAGCTGGCAAGATTTACGCCCATTGCTCACACAATTGCAGATTTATGCTGTGTGAATCCAGTGGATTCTGGCTGTGGTTGTTTCTGAATTGCCTCATTTTGGATTTAAATTATTGATGTTAAAATAATTATATAAGCTTGGGAGTGGTTCATGGAGGCAAGGATTGACTCAGCCCCACGGGGGGTGGGGGAGAGAAAAGAAAGCCACAAATGGTTACAAACAAAACACACTTTGTTGTTTCTATGTTTATTATGAAGTAAACCCCAATGAGTTCATTGGGACATATTCCTAGATCACTCTGCACAGAACCATGGTTTTATTTGTTCAGATAAAATGTGGTGTCTCTAGTAAATAAAATGTGGTGTCTCTAGTACCTGCGAAAAGGATTATTTTTGTTTTTGTTGTTGAGTTGTTTTTGTGGTTGACCAGGCTTTTAAATGTTGTTGTTGTTCAGTTGTTCAGTCTGACTCTTCGTGACCCCATGGACCAGAGCACATCAGGCCCTCCTGTCTTCCACTGCCTCCCGGAGTTTGGTCAAATCCATGTTGGTTGCACTGATGACACCATCCAACCATCTCATTCTTTGCCATCTCTTTTCCTTTTGCCTTCAATCTTTCCCAACATAAGAGAGTTTTCCAAGGAGTCCTGTCTCCTCATGAGGTGGCCAAAATATTAGCCTAAGCTTCAAAATCTGTCCTTCCACTACCAAAGGTGAATTGGTTAAAAATATGTCCCCTCAGTTCAAAATGTGTTAGGACATCTGTGTTGAAGCTTATTTATAGGTGATTGTCCTGTGCCCCTCAAAGGGCTTCCCTATGATGAAAGGGTTCCCAAGTGGGCAAGGATCAGCAAATTTTAATTACAAAAAATTACTTCAACTGATAACACGATCAATCTTACGCAGAGGAGCTTGCATGAGAGGATTTAAATCTGTTTAGTTGAGCACAAATGAGGGGAATGGGCTATACATTTTGTGTTTTAGTTTTTATAGCAGATTCTGTCTGCATGCTGTTCTCATTCTAAGTATGTACATGATTAAGATTAATTTGAATGTTATATCCATTTTTATAACTACTGAACATGTACTACACAGGCATATCAAAGGCATATTAAAGACCAAGGAGGGATTGCACTGCTTTTAATCCAAACAGAATTTAAAGTTGATGTGAAATGAGCTGATAGTTCAGTACTGGCAGGCAGGCAGACAATATGTTTTAATTCAAGTTTGTTTGTTTGTTTGTTTGTTTATTTATTTATTTGCAGTTTTGCTGCTTAGGAAGATGCTTTTAGTATGTGGGTGCTGTACTTAATGTGCTTTAATTCTGCTGCCCTTTAATTTTTTAATTTGTTTAATTGTCCTTTGATTCAACAACCTATGTTTTTATTTGCATCCCTTTTTAAATTTTGTGGTTGCTGTCCTTCCACATGACGGCAAAGCCTTTTCCCTGCAGGCAGGCTTTCCGTGAGGGATTGATTGCTTAAGAGAGGTATCAAAATGGGATGGTTTGCATTTTGTTGCATCTAAATCTGTTTTAGTACTGGATTGCCTAACATTATAAATACAATGTAAGTCATTTGTTTAATATTTGAATAATTCATAGTTTCTAGCTTTAATATTGTGTTTTAACGTCGTAAGCTCCCTTGGGACCATTCTTGGGTGAAAAACAGTTAAAATGTTTTAGTTAAAAACATTTTTACTAAATAATAAAAATAGGGCGCCATTGTAGTAGCCATTTCTGCAAAAAAAGACAGGATGTGAAAAAAACCCAACCCAAATAATTTAGGAAATAAACACAGCAGATAAAACTTTCTAGTAATCAGCTCTATGGGTCCTGCTGTGCAGTACTGTGCATGTCCATGCAAAGGAAGCCCGACTGAGTTCAACAGGAGTTGTTATGTATAGGATTGCATAGGATTGCAGCAGGGCATTGCTGCTCATTTACAAGCCAGGCCATGTTCTCTCCTTTCATCGAATCTTTGAATAAGGCAATAACATTTTTGACAACATTTGAGCATGAGTGCATCACTATGTGTCAAAACTTGGACAGTGTCACTCTGTTACTGTGGGGTATGCATTTCCTTATATTGATAATGCTTGGGTTACTTCAGTAAACTTCCTTTAAGAAGATGCTTTGGTTTGCTCTTGTTTTTTTGACCCTCTAACTGAAGGATTTAAATGTCTGCCCCCCTGATTACCACAGTATTAAGATATTTAGCAGAAAAATAGACTGGTTGACAAGGGGTGGGCCTTGGCAAAGCACTCCAACAAGAATGAATGTCATGACAGGCTTACCACAACTGAGCACTGGGAAGGGGACTGTGTCTAGTGAAGGAAGTTTTCAGAGTGGCTTTGGATTAATTACTCTTTTAAGTTATTTCCCCAGAGACATCCCATCAGACTTGACCCCATCTTTTGGTTCTTGGCCATATAATCTGCCTTTGATTTGGTAAAAGTACAGAAAGCGTACACCACGAGGCCTTTTTAGGTGTGCATAATCACTTCCTGTACCTTGTAAGGAAATGCTTGGGTTTTTGTTTGGCTTTGCCTTTGGACAGGCTTCAGGAAGAGTTTGGGAAGGAGAGATAATTAGAACAGCCCTGTTGTTTCAGCATTTGGAGGGAAATGAGGGCGGGCAATCATGGTTAATTATTCATTAGCCTCAAGATCTGAGCACTGCCTCTGACAGACATTTTTACCATCTGCTTCACGTCTCATCTGAATGAAAACTGATATTAAAATGCTTCCACAATGTATAAAGTCTGCTATGAAGAATAATGCTCTGAGTTCTCCATTAACATAGATTTAATTATTTTTAGTGATGTATTACTTTATCAAACAGACAGGATTGCAACGAATCTTTGAAGACTAAAGACACATCACAGTACATCCCAATGATTTTCCTGTTTAATCTGACAAGGGCAGTCTCCTATCAAATGCACCTGGAGATAAAATCTTGCCCACTGGCCCCCTTCTGTTAGAATTTACTAAGGGTGGGGACTGTTCATGCTCCAATACAGATACTGTACACAGTCTGAGTGCTTTTCCAGGCACGTTGACCCTGTTCTTGTCCATGCCTGTATTTGCTCATTTCCCAATCTCCATAGAAGCTTCCATTTTTGAAAATGGGGAAATGAAAATCACTATGACTTGGAAGGGAGGTTACATGGCACTATTATAATTATTTCTGACCTAATTACTTGCTCACTTCTAGCCCAGAGAACACACAAAAAAGAAGCAGACAATATTGCGAACGTTGATAGTGTCACCGTTGTATCAACCTGAAAAGAGAAAATGGAGTGGAGGAAGGCAGCTTCAGCAACTTATAGTGAAGAGCTATCCTCACACACACACACACACACACACACACAGTGCTAGTAGTGCTACTTACAAAGTACAGTGGACCCTTGTATAACAGACAGCTTGTATAACATAAAATTTGTACAACATAAAAATCTTTGGAGATAGGGGAAATTTGCTTAACATAATCGCCTATGGGGAAAATTCATACAACATAAAAATGGGATCACTCCGTTTTCAATGAATTCCTATGGGAATTTGTATAAAGGAAAATTTGCTTAACATAATTTCATTTGGAACGAATTAATTCCTTTATACAAGGTACCACTGTAGTTAATTACACAAGTGTTTAGCCAGCTCTAGGAATAGGTTAGTTCACTCTTAAAGAGAGGAATTGGTAGGTGCCTTAGCTGGGGTGAACCAGCTCTCCAACTCAAGGTGGTATCCATACCATTCTGAGCACCCCTCCCCCCGACTTCCTTCCTCTATTTTAGTACAGGCAGCATCACTCTGGTTTGGATTAGTCCCAGCACATGTAATTGCTGGAATAGATTCAAAGCAAGCCTTCTGGTTGGAATTTGCTAGTATCCTAAAGTGTCTTCATTAGTGAGACAATTGAAGATGTGGACAATTATATCATTTTCTCTCCCTCTCAGCAAAGGGATAAGGAAAGTAAGGTAAGAAAAGACTGTGTAATAGAAGATCACTGATGTGCTGCATCAATTCTAATTTTCAAAAGATCTTTTAAACACCCGTCTTCTCTCTCTCCCTGCAGATAACTGAGAAACTGCCGACACTCAGGTCTGTGGTGACAACTTCAAATGGAATCAGCTCCTTGACCATCCCTTTAATAAAAGTCAACCATGGGTGGTAGGAAATTGAGAGCTTGATTAGATTGTGGCCTGCAAGCTCCCTGCTGCTAATGTAGCTGCACTCTCTGTTCAAAGAAAGAAGCAAAAAGAAGCAAAAAGAGGAAGCCTAGGCAATAGGCTCTACAGTTGTTCCTTCCTAAAAACAAAACAATGCCAACATGAATGAAAGAGTGGATAATACCTTTTATTGGACCACTGTCTAAGTTTGGTCTGAAGCTCTTTACAGCAATACAGGCTTAGGACCAAAAGGCTGCCAGTTATTCTGTGATTACTCCCTCCCTCACATTTCCTCCTTTGATGCTTCCGTTTTTAGGGGTCGGGGTGGGGACAGCAAACTCACAAAACCCAGCAGCCAATAACAACAACAAAATCAGTCCTTTCAAAGGAAGCAATGTGAGAGTGTGCTTGATACCTGAAGGAAGGTTTCTCCTCTACAGACCGTAAGAACATAAGAACATAAGAAGAGCCATGCTGGATCAGGCCAAAGGCCAATCCAGTCCAACTTCCTGTATCTCACAGTGGCCCCACCAGATGCATCTGGGAGCACAGGAGACTAGATCTCTGTCTCCTGATACCACTCCCCTGCATCTGGCCCTTGAAGTACCCTGGTTTTAAGCCTGGGGATTACACATCTCCATCGTGATTTGTAACCTGTGATGGACTTTTCCAATCCCCCTTTGAAGGCATCCAGGCCAGATGCCATCACCACATCCTGTGGCAGGGAGTTCCACACATTAACAATGCACTTCTTTTGTCTGTTCTCACTCTCCCAGCCCTCAATTTGAGTGGATGTCCCCTAGTTCTGGTATTTTGTGAGAGGGAGAAGAGCGTCTCTCCACTTTACTCATGCCCTGCTGCAGTAGGAGACTGATTAGGGGATGAGAAACCAAGACTTATGCGGAAGGACAAAGAAGAATCTGGCATGGGCAGCCTGGAGGAAAACAAAACAGGGCTCATGTACATCAAAAAAAATCCATTGCGAATATGTGTCGAGGTAAAAGGAATAACGTGAAATCAACTCCAAGCCACGTGATGTTTGAATCACAGTTTGGGTCGCAATGGGACAAAGTTTAATCCAGTGTTTTTGAAGGGAACTCCCCCCCCTCTAGCCAGATGCATGTGATCTCTCTCTAACCCCAGGTTGGAATTCTCAGGAAGGCAGACGGGCGTATGTGTGCATGTGGTTGGAGGAGGGAAGTGCAATAGGAGACAGCTGAGCAAGACAGCAGACAGGAAGGGACGACAGCAAGGGCAGCTGAGACATGCATCAGCAAAACACTTGCTCCGACAGGGAGGGCAAAGATGGAGACGGTCTGGGGAAAGAGAGAGAAGTGGTGGAAGTGGAGGAAGCTTCTGCCTCCCTTTCAGCTATTGGTTCCAGGGTTTGCACACTGTGCCTGGTCTGAAGAGAGGCTCCCTTGGGTTGATCTTGACTTATCCATCCCCCACTCGCACCGGGAAGATTTGGGCAAGCGAACAAGTGGCAGGGGGCTCCTCTAGGCTGCTTGGTGACTGGGCTTCTCCTCCACCTTTAGCTTTTAACACAATAGCAGCAGAAGCAAATGGCTAAAGAATATGAGCAGAGGGGTTCTGTTTACAGGAGCCCGTTAGGCACCCACATTAAAATAAACAGACCTCTGGTGAAGAAGTAAAAAAACAAAAACAAAAAACACACCCTCTCCCATTCCAAGGACCATGATTCCTTGTCAAATTAATGTACCCTTACACATATGTCATGTGTACAGCCAAATCCTGTTTAAATAGGTTGTGTGTGTGTGTTTCTAGCAATGTACCTGACTTCTGAGGGGAGATATGATAGTGCTTTTCAAAAACTTGGAATAAAAAGAGCTTTGGAGATGTGCAGCCATTAAAACAAAATCAAAACTAGACTATGGGTGATACCTTCATAGGCTGCTAGTAGGAAAAAAAGTTGCTGAGCTTTCGAATTGGCCTGTAAAGTCCAGCCCCTTCGGACCATGCTGGTACTCTGTGCCTTCCAAGAAGAAGCCTGGCATCCATCTTGCCATGTGAACTTTTAAGAACTCTCTCCTGGCAAATTACATCCCTTGCCATGTTTGGACTTTTATACCTGCTTTGAAAAAGAGGGCTTGTGCTCGCGAAACAAAGCTCAGCAACTTTTTTTGTTTTTCTACTAGCAGCCTACGAAGATATCACTCATAGTCTAGTTTTGAAAACCTAGAAGAGTGTCATGCAGAGGAGAAGCAGGATTTGATCATTCCAGAGCACAGGACAGAAAATAATGGTTCAAACAGTAGGCTGAAAGTATGTTGTGCAGTTCGACATTGATTTATTTATTTGACTTATATACTGCACCATCTGGCATAAAAGCCACTCTGGGTAGTTTAATTCTGCGCAACATGGAGCAATGGTGACATTAGGAAAAGAATGGCCGAGTTGCTTTCTGCGCAGTGCGTGAAACAGGAGTTGCACTATGGACCGCACAATCTAATTGAACAGTTGTGGCTGCGTAAGTTTCACATCCAGCTTGGTTGCCCTGGGGTAATGTTACCTTGCTCAAAGACGAACAGGATTTGAACCAGAACACCCCTTAGTTTGTGTGTGTATGTTTCCAAGATACCATAAAAAAGAGGAACCTTAACCTGCTGACACCTGACTGAGGGGCTTTCATGGTGTGCATTTGCATCTGGGGGGCCTCTGTGGCATCTGTGATGCAACACACACGTCCAAGATGGCAGCTGCTATGAATACAATTCTCAAAATTCCTCAGTAGAGATGGGCACGAATCAAAAAAATGGCATTTCGTTTGTCGTTTGGAGGGTCTGTTTCGGTTCATTTCCGTTTTTCGTGAATTGTTGCAAAAAATCGTTTTTGTTTTCATTCGTTTCATTACCATTTTGTTACCATTTATTTCAATTTTTTGTGATTTTTTAAAGGATTTTAAGCAATTCACTTATATTGCAGTAACGGAAACAAAACGCACGACAAAATTTCCGGTGTTTCTGTTCATTTTGTTTCATTTTAGAGACAAAATTCGTTTGTCATTTCGTTGCATAACGAAACAAAAAACAAAAACGGAAACAAAAAATTGTTCGTTTCGTGCCCATCTCTATTCCTCAGGTATGGACTTGGGACTTGGACTCCAAGACTTAGACTCACACTTGGGACTTGGACTCCAAGATTTGTCGAATTCCTGGAAAATGGCTGAATTAATTTTAGCCGTCTTCAAACACTATTGCTGAAATCCTGTTGCGTAGTGCAGTAAATTATACTAGAGTAGGCCCATTGAACCAATGGTGATTTTTGTGCGTTCACCTCTTTTGTAAGTTGCATTGATTCACATGGCCCTACTCCACTGTAACTTACTAGACCCGATAACAAGTTTCCAACTTCACTAAAACAATCAAAACAATTGTCTTCACTAAATAAACATGATGTACAAAATAGGGCCAACCCTACCACTTGGCAGGAGATGTGCGAGTACCATTAATGCCTTTTTGAAGGCAGGCAGGGACTCTGCAAGGCGCAGCTCACTTGGAAGTTGGTTCCATAGGGAGGGGCCAATGTGGTCTGACCATGACACAGGTTGGGAAATGAGGTTCCCAACCCTCAGAAGGGAATCTGTTGACATGGAGGGAAATACCAGGTCCAGGGTATGGCCAGCACTATGGGTGGGGCATACAACATGCTGGGAAAGGCTCATGGAGGTCATGGACTCCATGAAATCCAGAGCAGCACCTGACAGTACCCCCTCGGCATGCACGTTGAAGTCCCCAACCACCAAAAGGCGGGGGGACCTCAACAGGGCAGCCGAGACAAACTAGGTGATCTCTGGAAAGGATTGGGCTGGATTGCGGGGAGCACAGTACACCAGCACAATACCAAACCTATCTTGCTGACCCACCGATAAGTGGAGGCATTCTAACCCGGGGCACACCAGTGCCACAGATCTGCTAATAGAAAGGGATTCCCTTTAAACGATGGCCACCCCACCCCACCCCCTACCTTCTGACCTGCCAGCCCACTGGACCTGATACCACCTTTCAAATGCATGTTGAAAATATTATTGCTTGCTTATTAACGGCAATCCAACCTGCTAGCCTAGGAACAGAACCCTTGCTTCTGTGACATTGCAAGGGCTCACCTGCTAACCCTGGTTTGATCTGGGATCTTGAAGAATGGAATGCTACCAATCCTACTGTTAACTCTCATGTTGTTGCAACCAAAGTTGCTTCCTTTTTCCATCCCACGCCTATTCTGAGAATATGATGTTGCCAGTCTTTTAAACCGTCAGGCTATTTCATAGGGACTGAAATTTCAACACCCTCTTTTTTTTAAAAAAAAAAACCATTGCAGAAAGAAAAACATCCTGCAATGGAGCAAAAGAATAATGGACATGTCTGTAAGAGTTAAGGAAAATTGTTACAAGGTATTTAATTCCAACAAAATTTGAATATAGCAAACAAAGAAGCATCCTCTTCCTGTTGGAGATATAAGGGGGAAAAGGTACATACTGTATTCAGTTAGATCCTAGGGCAGAGGAAAGGAATAAATTATTATGTTAGCAGCAAGACTGATATTTCTAAATAATTGGAAGAACGATCCATTTAATATTTAATATTGGTACAATGAAAAGTGGAAATGTGGCTATTAATGTTAAATTAGTGTGTGAATTAGACAGACAATATTGGAAACAAAATGTTTTAAGGAAATATGGAATGCTTTCTTAACATATGTATTTGTAAAAAAATTGGTTAGATGCCAACACAGGAATCATTACATTTTTTTGGAGAGAGACTGGATATGTAGAATAAAACACAAAGCAAAACAACAGAAAGTTTTAAAACAAAATAATCTCAAGGATGGTGGGGAACATAGTACTGTATACTTTGAGTTATGCTTGTGGTTTTAGTTTAGGCTTTTGATGTTTCATTTGTAAAAAAATAAATTAAAAATAATTTTAAAAAATACACACTGCAGTTCTCTAATTGTCTCTTTTTTCAGTAAATCTGGGAAAGAGTCCTATACTGCTGCATGTGTCTACTCGGAAGCAAGGCACGCTGAATTCAGTGGGGGTTTATTGTCAGGAAAGTATATAGGCTTGGAGCCTAAATGAAACTGAAGACCATGCCCTTTTACTTACAGCACATAGCGTGTACACCTACTATGTGGGAACAGATGGGAAAGTGCCACTGGTTTTGCTTAAATTTTTTTAGCCCTGCTGTGCTTTCTGTACTGGTTGCCTCATATAAGAGACAGAATCCAGAATGGCAATATGGCTTATCAGTAGGTTAATCCTGCTTCACTCCAGCTATTACTACTTGGCGGCTGGCGCACAAGGGCTGAGGGGGGGCACAACCTTTCTGGGGCATCTTCCCGCTTACGGGAGGAAAAAAGCACAGTCTGCAGGTGACATCTGTTAAGCTGACTGTCTAAATTATCATAATGGCTGGCTTGGATTCAAGAGGGAGCAGAGGGAACAGATTGGAGGAAGAACACATGCTGTATTCCAAAGATCTATTTGCATTTCACCCCACGAGGATTGTTAGTACCAAGTGTGCTGTGATAGATCCTGAATTATTTTTGCTATTTTGCTAATTCCTGTAAACTGCGTTTGGATCATTCCAGAGCACTAAATGTTAACTCTGAGGTTTTAATTTGACCCAAATAGCATTTTATTTGCAACTTTGTCTGGAAATGTTGCCCTGATATGCATGTATCAAACAGAGCTCAGAGGTAAAGAGGTACTGGTCACAGACACCAGTAACTGAAAGCACAATGCAGTTACCTTTACAAAGTGGTATAAGAAGTGGGAACTTTCGAAAAACACAGTGTGTGTGTGTGTGTGTGTGTGTGTGTGTGTGTGTGTGTGTGTGTG
>JAHTLZ010000129.1:14483763-14541441 GCA_023846285.1 Phrynocephalus versicolor
CTCAGTAAACATAGTTAGCATTTGGCTGTGAATTTTGTGTATTGAGCAGGTTAGAAATTTAAGGAAATAACATTAAACTTATGTGGTACTTCAGGGTTAATTGCACCTCTTCTTTTCAAGAGAATTTAGCAGGCAAAAGCAAACCTGGCAGTGCACTGAGTCAGTGGCTCTTATGGAAGTTAGCTTGCTGAGGTCAGCAACTTTATTACATTTCATATGTAAAGCATCTTCAAATGGGTGTCTGGGGAACCTTTTAACACAGTATAGATTCTTATCTGCAGTTTTCACAAAACCCATTCACAATTGCATTGAAAGTTCCCATCCTAACAGAACTGGCACATGCTTGCACTACACTGCTCAAAAATGTCAGGTGATTAATCAGTTTTGTGGTACCTTATGGACTAAGACAATCTTTTCTGGACTTCAATTACTCTTGCTATAATACAATCTTCTAGGAAGGTTGCTTTTGATTCCTTGGCTCACACTAGATATAGTTAGCAGGTTTAAAAAGAGGTGCTCCCTCCACTGGTGAGAGCTTTTCTTCACTTCCGTTATTTCACATTTAGTGTGCTTTGTTAAGTGATTGGAAGATAAACAAGATGATGAAATCATTCTGAGATATGCCTTTGGTTGCCTTGATTGATGACCTATTATGGGAACTAAACAGAGGGAGTGTGTCCTCTTTGGTTCTACTGGAACTTTCTGTGCCTTTTGAAAATATTGACCATGGTATTATTCATTTCAAAATAGTGCAGCAATGATCTTATGATGGCAGAGCAAATCAACATCCTGTAAGGCAACTCTAAAAATGAGGGCAGCCAAACAAAAATGAATAGGCTTCAGATAATGACCAAAATTGGCACATATGTAGCAGATAATCTGCTCTTGCTTTGTACCAAATTTGGGAAGTTTGAACAATGGGGCTTGAAGCTACAATTTTTTAAAAAATAAATCAATTATCCCATCCCAGGAAACACAAAATATCCCCAGATAGAAATAGTTCATAAAAATCAAAAAGACTAATCTTGTTTATCTTGAAAGACAATGGTTGGCCTCATTCCCTTTTTTATTTAGAAAGAATGCAAGCTGTGGGTGCTGAAATATTGATCCTCAAAAAAGGTATTTCAAATGAAAAATACAGACACACTGTTGTAAGACTGACCATGCATGGAACAGGTTTGCCACAGGAGCTTTGTAAAGTAGAAACATTATTTCAATTTCATGGATGAGAAATGGAGAATATTTGGAGAGCTGCAGGACAATTATTAGATGTTAGAAAAAGAGATAAAAACAGGTTTGCTTTAAAGAAAGTAATAGAGTGACAGTCCTCTAAAAAGGGCCACATTTTGCCATGCATAGGGAACTAGCATAGAGTTTTCTAAGGTATATACAAAAAATTTCTGCATTACAAAAGCACGAAACAGTTGTATTTGTCCTAGTATGAGTGCTTTCAGTTGACATGCTCTCAGGATTTCTGAGACCACACTCACAGCACAAGTTTTCAAAGGAGAATTCAACTCCAGGTCTGGGACAATCTGAACTTTTAAACCTGTTAGTCAGGATCTAATTAAACTTTTAACTCCTTCCTAGCCAAACAAGTGTTCATGCTGGCAAAGATATTCTATGACTGATTGTAAAAATATTTTAAAAGCTATTTAAGAAGAACAGAGAACAAATATTTAAAGGTTTCACCATTTATACTGTGAAATTACTGCTTTGTATCCAGGCATGATCTTACTCAATGTTAACATAGCTTTGGTACTTATATCCTGTCATAGTCTTAACCATTCCACACTTCTTGTCACTATACAATTATCTGGTAATTAAAAAAAAAAACCTCCAAATATGTGCTGTGCCACTGAGTCACTTTTGACATATGGTGACTATAGGACAGTGGTGGCGAACCATTTGCACTCCAGATGTTTTGGACCACAACTTCCAGAATTCCAAGCCTGTATTGCCAATGACAAAGGACTGTGGGAGTTGTGGTCCAAAACATCTGGAGTGCTAAAAGTTTGCCACCTCTGCTATAGGAGTTAATGGTGTGTCCTAACATTAACAGTTCTGCTCAGATCTTGCATACCAAAAGAAGTGTCTTTCATTAGCGAGACTCTAATTAAGCCATTCTCTCTTCCTACTGACCCTCCTTTCCTAGCAATATTGACTTTTCCAATTAGTTCTGCTCAGCTCTTGCAAACTAATAGCTGTGGCTTACAGTTAAAGCAAAGATGGCAGCTATACCCTTTCCTGAAGATGTCAATCTCTCCATTACTGCCTATAGCTGTGTGTATCGTGTGTCCAGTGAATGCCAATGGGTCCAAGACACAGCTGAACGGTTGACTGGAGTCTGTTACAGGGCTGCCATGTTTCTTCTGCCCTTCACAGAGCGAAGCAGGTCAATGACGTCCATTGCCATCTGCTGTAAACAAACCCTGCAGGGTATCACTGTTGCTGCAACTGGTGATTCTACTGGAATAGATGCAACATACAAAGTCCCTTTCACTACCAAACACTGAGGGCTGGTGGGGGGGAGGACCATCTCTTGCCTCCTGTATGGAAAGGAGCTGGTAGCCTGGAGTTTGGGAGCTCTCCCTACCAAATATAGCTGAAGGAACTGTTCCAGGCAGACTGAAGTTGTGCCCTGTCCATTTTCAGTGCTGTGGCTCTCATGCATAGGAACCAAAGCCAGTTCTAACTTTTAAGCGGCTAAATGGTGGTATTCCCTTCCCTCAAGCCCCTTGCTGTCTTTGCCACAGAATGCCTCTGTTGCCACTCCTCCTCCTGAGGAAGTACTCCCCCCCCATGCTGACTGGGTGTCTGCCTGTTCTCTTGTCCTCTTCAGTGCTGCCTTGGCTGCTTTGAACGCCGAACTCCTCATCCATCCCAACAGCTGCTCTGACCGCGTCTGTTGGTTGCTGAGCAACTGGTGGCTTTTAACTCCCTACTTCCTTGCCCTTCTACCAGCTGCTTTGATAGTATCTGTGGGTTGCTGAGCAACTGGCTGCTCAGCAGGAGCACCTGTGGCCAATGCTGCTGCTGCTTCCGGACACCACTCCAGCCCAGTGCCTTCTGTCTGATCAATGAGAGAGTACACTTCACTTGTTACAACATCCTCATTTGCTGCTGGCACAGCTCAAAGTGCTGGTTATGGTTTATCAGGCCCAGTGTGATTTGGCTCTAGATTAGAGATGGGCACGACTCAGCGAAATTTTCGTTTTCGTTGTCGTTTTTCGTTTCCGATACGCAACGAAAACGAAAACGAAACGAAAATTTTTGCCCTGTTTTTCGTTTTCATTATGGCAGACACATTCCAACGAAAAATTTTTGTTTTCGTTTTGTTTTTTCGTTTTGTTTCGTAACGAAAACGAAAACGAAAACTGCGCAAAACCCCCCTGAAAAATGAAAGCGAACCGAAATGGACCCCAAAATGACAAACAAAAAACGAAAAAATTATTTTTTTGAGTCGTGCCCATCTCTACTCTAGATTATCTCAAGGAACTCATCACTTCATCTCCCCATATGTGCCTTTCCAAGTTTTGTAAGTTTAGGCTGAGGTCTAAGAGAGTGGATTGTCAAGGGAGTAGATTGGCCTTTTCTCTCTTGTCCAAGCTCAATGCTAGGGGTCATTAGGAAGGGTATAGAAAATAAGTCAGCAAGTGTCATTTTGCCTCTTAATAAATCTATGGTGAGGCCCCATCTGAAGTATTGTGTACAGTTCTAGTCACCATAGCTCCAGAAGGATATTATGGAAATGGAAAAAGTGCAGAGGAAGGCAACCAGAATGAGTAGGGGACTGGAACACCTTCCTTACCATCTGAGGCTGCAACGGCTGGGCCTCTTCACTCCTGAACAAGGGTGCCTAAGAGGTCACTTGACTGAAGTTTATAAAATCATACATGGTGTGGACAAAGTAGATAAGGAAGAACTGTTTTCCCCATTGCACAACAGTAGAACTAGGGGGCACTCCATGAAACGTTTGGGTGTTTAGATCTCAAACAAATACGAGAAAGTACTTTTTCACCCAGAGGATCACTGGTCTGTGGAACTCCCTGCCAGAAGAAGTGGTGACAGCTGTCAGCTGTTCTTCATGGAGAACAAGGGTATCAATGGCTATCATTATGGATGCCTAAGGACAACCACTGGGTGGGAGAGATAGGCAGGATATCTCTCAATGCCATTTGCAGGGAATTGTAAGCAGGTGAAGACATCTGCTTGGGAATACCCTGAAGCAAATAGTGAGCCACTGTGTGAGACAGAATGCTGGACTGGATGGGGTGTTGCCTGATCCAGCAAGACTGTCCTTATGTTAATATGTTCTTATGTTTTTATGACCTTGCACCGGCAAGACCTTTGTATTTAAGGCCGACTTTGGGCAACTAATGAGATGCAGGGGAAGGAATTTTTACTGGGACAAGGGGAGAAATGGGTGCGGCATTCTTTCACTTAAAATTAGAGTTTTGCAATGTGACTGATCAAAACTTTTAATATTCTGTGTGCTTGAGGTGGTAAAGAATTTAGAGTAATGTATAATGTATTTATTTCATAACAGACACAGATACAGACACAGGTGTGTGTGTGTGTGTGTGTGTGTGTGTGTGTGTGTGTGTGTGTGTGTGTGTGTGTGTGAGTATTATCGGAATCTCTCCAAGTTCCTCACTTCCTGGCTTCTCTCATATCCACTACCCATCTGGCTCCTTTAATGTCCACCCATGCTCTAAGTGGCTTCTTTACTAACTGAGTCCCACCCACCTCCTTTCCTAACTAGACACAGAATCATAGAATAATGACGGTGAAAATCTCCATTATAAGGCCATTGAGTCCAACTTCCTGCTTAGTGCAGGAATCGAAATCAAAGCAGATGTGACAGACGGTTGCCCAGTTTTCTTTTGAATGCCTCCAGTGTTGGACCACTTGATACCTTCTGAAGCAATTGGTTCCATTGGCATACTGTTCTAACAGTTAAGAAGTTTTTTCTGATATTCAGCCAAAATCTGGCTTTCTATAACTTGATGCCATTGTTGCATGTCTTGCACTTAGAGTTCATTGAGAGAAGATCCTGCCCCTCCTCTGTACAATACATTTTCAAGCATTTGAAGGTGTTACCATATATTCTTTTCTCAGGGTAAAACATGTCCAGTTCCTTCAGCCAACTTTTAGCCTACCCAAAACTCTTTGGTCATCCGAACTCCTACTCCTAGGCTGAACAGTCCAGACAATCATGGACAATACATCTGTTCTGTTCTACATAAACAAGCAAGGCGGAACATACTCTTTGCCCCTTCTTCACCTGTCCATCCAAATCTGGGAATGGTGCTATTCGAGGGACATCTTCCCCATTACACTCCACATATCCTCCCAAGATAACCTGACAGCAGATCGGCTCAGCCACCGCAGTCAAAACAATCACAAATGGTCACTCCTAGACTCTGTATTTTAACTCCTCTGACTTTGGTGGGGCAATCCCCATGTTAACTTGTTTGTCACACAGACTAACACCAAATGTACGTAGTACTGCTCTCGGGCAGGTCTAGGATACCAGTCCCTTGAGGACAACTTCTCGACACCATGGCCTCCAACGCTACTCTACGCCTTTCCTCCACTCCCTCTCCTTCAACGCATTATAGTAAACCTCAGGCATCACTCAGCGCAAGTAATCCTCATTGCCCCTTGGTGGCCAAGGCAACCTTGATTTGTAATGCTCAAATCCACGGCAGTCAATTACCTATGCCTACCCATAACTCAGGACCTTCTATCTCAGTGCCTAGGTTGCATCCTTCATCCTGATCTGACTTTGCTTCACTTCACAGCATGGGTAACTCACTCTCCCTAGAAAACGTCCTGGTGCAGGCTGGAAAGCTTTCTACTACTTTGCTTTATTCTTATAAATGGAGAGCTTTTGTCTTATTTATTTATTTATTTATTTATTTAACTTATATGCCACCCACTACCCAAAGGTCTCTAGGCGGCTTACAATCCAAAGAATAAAACAATTTAAAATAGTTAGAAGTAAAATATCAATAAATCATCAAGCAATATTAAAAGCCTTACACTAAAATCATTATCCTAAAATTGTCATCAGCGGACCCACAGTCTATATTGTATCAATTAAAAACTTTCTGGAACAGGAAGGTTTTTACCTGGCGCCAGAATGTAATCAGTGTTGGCGCCAGGCGGATCTCGATCGGGAGGGCATTCCATAGCTTGGGAGCAGCTGCCGAGAAGGCCCTATGTCTACAATCCATCCCTCTCACCTCCTTGAGGGATGGCTCTTTCAAAAGGGCCCCCTGGCTCGATCTTAATTGCTGGGTAGGTTCGTATCCAAACATAATCTTCCATCCAACTCCACAACTTTGGATGCATTGCTCAAATCCCTTCTCCTCCTTTTTGATAGAGACCTCTCTTTATTTACCTTGCGGATTTTAATTGCTGCCATTATGGTGCATCAACCTCCTCACTCTCCAGCAGCTTTATTTTTCAGACACCCCCATTGCCTCCCCCACTGGTGGCTACCCCTTTGGCTTCTGACCACTCTCTTTTAAACTATTTAGCTGATCAATGTTTACTAACAGCTCAAGCCATATCTGCTATCCTTAAAAATCTTCAATGGACTTGTAGTAAGATTACCACAGTGGAAAGCACTTTAAGGAAGCTTTCAGAGGTTCTAACCCAAGTCAGGAGCCATTCATAATTTACCAATGACAACCAGGAAAACCAGGATATTAGGGAAGGATATAATACTAATATTAGGTCACACAATCTACCATAGATTGGACTGCAGCTATCTTTCTTTGACGCATTCTGGGTGTCCCAAACATGATTAGCCTTTATACAATTGTCAATTAACTTGGCCTCCACCTGCCTTTAACTACTGCTTGGACAGTAACTATTAAGTACTGGTTGCACCTCCATTCCCATGCTAACTCCAACTCCCTACTATACGATTTATTAAGGGACCCCTACGTCTCCAGATGGTACCATCATATCAAGCCTAAAATTGACCACACTGGAATTAATTTAGACTCTTTAACTAATTGTGACAAATCCCAAATCTTTAAAATTGTGCACCAAAGAATTTGAGATATTGAGAGCCAGTCCATTGCAGCAGGGCTCAACTCAACCGATTCCCCTCACTTTTATGGTCTGATGCCAACTTCAGGACTAGGAGTGAACTATATGGAATACCTTATTAATCCTTGCCAATGCCGGGCTTTCATGCTCACCAGATTGAACATCCTTCCTTCACCTGTTCTCTCAGGAAGATATCACAACGTACCATTTGAGAACAGACTATGCAAACATTGTCTACTGGAACCTGATTCAACCTCCCATATTCTTCTTTCCTGCCCCACCTACCTAAAGCTCTGCCTTCGGTTTCTGGCCCCATTTATTTCTAACCTTTCTGGATCCCCAGAGAGCCTACTTGAGGACAAATCTCCTAAATTAACGATCTCAATGGCTGAATACCTGGCCCTGTATTATATACCAACAATAAGACCAGGACCAAGGATGGCCACTAATCTGACCTCTTTCATCTTTTCATTTATCTATCTTTTACTCTTTTATTCCACAGTTTGACACCTTTGTTTTTAATCTATTTTATGGCATTAAAGGTTTCCTGACTGAATGAATGAAAAAATTGTTTGCTTCTGTTTATGAAAGAGATAATATAAGAGTTTATATATACTTTAAGAGATAGAGAAGAAGGAGGCATCTCCATCATCCAGATGTTCACCAGCCTTAGCACACTTTTACAGCAGCAACTACTGGGAGATCTAGACTCATAAGACCAAGGGTGCTCTCATGTCCACCCAAAGCCACCACTAAGCAGCTCCCAAGAGCTCTTCTACTCCTTGCTATAGCTTTGCACTTTTCCCATCTAATAACATTTGCAGATTTGAACAATTATTGCAGATCTTAGTAAGGGATGGATTAAGATGGTGAGTCCCTGTAACACGGTGGGCAACTGCTAATGGAGTTCAATGCACATGGTTCATCATCATTGGCTATGCATCCAGAAGGTCAGATTTCCCCTGTCTGTCTTCAGCTATGTCAAGCTGAAGACCCCACCCACCCCCATGTATCATTCTAATAGTAGGGTGGTGGTAGTCTGTGTTGGGAGTTTTATTTGCATCCTCCCATGCTGTTTATAGTTTGAGTGACTTCTTCTGGGCTGGAGTGATTGTTTTTCTATCCAGCACTAATGAATCATTCCTTCCACCCTTTGCATTCAAAGAGAGCTCCGCCTCTCTGGTGAGTGGTTCTTTTCCCTCTTTCCTCAGTTGATCCCAGTTGTTTGCTCTTGATCTGTTCAGTTGGTATGTATGCAGTAAAGAAAGCAGTATACATAAATGTGTAATCATAAGCAATTGTGAGTACTGTAAAGACATGTTTTTATTATTTCTCCCACAATTGTCTTGCAGTGCCATGTTGATACTTTAAGTTCCTATTAATGATACTGTATCAAACTCTGGATAAATTTTAGTGATGTTCTGTGAGTCCCTGTATTTCTACTGTGTACTGTAGCAATATATATATATATTCAAATTCAACACTCTGTAACAGTTTGCAAATTTTTATATTTACAAACTCTCATAATCTGAATTTGTGTGATGTTCTGTACTTTGAATACAGAGGAATATGGCATTTGCTTCCATCCTGTGGGGGATTACAATGATTATAGAGCAGTGTACTCCCAGGTGAATTTCGTAAATGTTTAACCTTAGCTTCTGAATTTCTGAATTGGGATTGAGGCCCTTCATATGTTGTTAGTAGTCCTGTCAGGTCCCAACATATGAATTCATTGGTGAGGGAATAATTGGAATTACAGTCCAGGAACATCAGGAGGAAACTTAACTTGTTTTAAGAAAATTTGTCTTCTCACTTAGTCCAGTTTGATTGTGAAAGTGACCTTCAAAATATTGGGGTTGGCCACAAGCTGTTGCCTTCTACAGCCATTTAGGTTTTCAGCAGGCGGTGTAAGGTGAGAACAATAATGTGAGGAGGGAAAATTGCAAAATGGAATTCGAAAAAACAAACAAACCTGTACACTGTATTTCCTAGAAAATCAGGCTAGTAATCTAAATTAAACCAAAGAAATAAAACCTTTTGGGAGTGGAAGAAGACTGCTATCTAGGTGCCATCAGATGTGGGGGAACTGTTAAATTGCAGAGGAAAGCTCAAACGAAACCCTTCTGAATGCTCTCATAGCATCTGTGGGAGCCCCCCCCCTCCCCGGGCTGCCTCCATTAGTACTGGGCCTTCTGGATGTTTTGTTTCAGCAGGTTCCTCGCCTCCCCCCACAGTGCCATTATCATAACTGGAAAATACGGAGTGAGACACTCACTGTAGATGGGGGTTGGGGAAGGCTGCCTGTGGTTTCTGTCACAGTCTCAGCTATTTAGATCAAGATTAGAGTAAAACGCTGAATACGTTTTACTGTTGGTGTAATGAATCTGAATCTGTGTCGGTTGCTGAAAATAAAATAAAAAACACCAGAAGCTTTCTTCTTTTTCTTTATCTTCTTCTTCTTCTTTTTCCAGTGTCAGTTTGGGGACAATGTAGACATTGGAGATGAAAGCCAGATCTCTGACTGAAAAGGTGACTGCCAAATATATTTGAGAGGAGCGCCTGCATTTACCTATAACCTATTGGTACTGCTCTGAGGAAGGGGCTTTCGCCCCCCGAAATATTAGCAATGTTTTTGTAATTTTTATAGTAGCCTAAAGGTATCACCTGTTCCACTTTTGCATTTGGTTTTTGTGATGGCTACACGGCTCCTCGACTTGTTTTGCATTTCCCTAGGTGGACCACCAAAAGGAATGCATCATCCTCTCCAAACTTACCTATTTTTCAGATGATGGTGGATGACAACACCTTGGTGGTGGTGGTGGCGGTTGGTTTTTTTCTTCCCCCCCTTTAATTTGCACAGTCTGACAATCCAAAGTCTTACATTGTTTCTCTTTAGGTTTTTAGACGAGAATCCTGTTGGGATATGTTCATGCAGATAGGATCACAAGAATTTGGTGAGGTGCCTGTTGTGAACCTGGCCACGCCGTGGGCCATGTGACCAGGCACTTTGCCATTCAGTTGGGACCAGTTCCACAATTTTTATTCCACGTGCAGTAATTACAAGAGGATACTGGCCAAGATGTTTTTTGTTGACTTATCATCTCCAAATGTCTAGGCTGTCTCAGAAACTTTATGGCTAGAAAACATGGGAGCAGGTTTCTGCTTATGTAATGTTTCTGCCAGCTGTTGGGCACAATTATTTATTTTATTTATTTATTTTATTTGAGAGTATTTTTATGCTACCTTTCTCCTTGGAAAAGGACCCAAGGAGGCTTAGAGTAATGAGGAATACAGTAATATACAGTTCAGTACAATTAAGACATGTTTAATAGAGATGGGCAAAAATTCTCTTTTATTTTATTTCATTTTTCGTTTGGGGAGGGGGGGTTGTTTCGTACAAAATGATTGTTTTAAAAAAATCATTTCATTTTTCATTTTTCATTTTTTGTTTATTGTAGTGTGTAGTGCTTGTGCAACTTTTTTTGCCACCCCAAGCCCTGATCAGCTGGTGCATGGGGCTTGGGGTGGCAATAAATAAATAAAGAGTTTTAAAATCCCACACTTTCCCAGTTGGGTAGGGGAAAGTGCAGCATTTTTATACTTTTTTTTTTGTCACCCGAAGGCCCCCCGCACCAGCTGATTGATGCTTTGGGCAGCAAAAAGAAAAAGTTTAAAAAGCCCGTGGTTTCCCCCATCTGATCGGGCGCGGGGAAAGCATGGGCTTTTAAAACATGTTTTTGCCTCCTGAAGCCCTGCATGCCAGCTGATTGACGCTTGCTTTGGGCAGCAAAAAAAAAGTTTTAAAAGCCTGTGATTTCCCCCACCTGATTGGGCACGTGGGGGGGGGGACCGTGAGTTTTTCCTCACAGGAATGCATTGCTTCAATGTATTCCTATGGGAAAACGAAAAATAAAAGTGAACAAAATGAAAATTTCCATTTTGTTTCATTTTGTTTTCCTTTGATAGGTAATTTTGTTTTTTGTTCCTTTAGGGAACAAATTGAAAAACAAAAAAAATGAGACAAAAATGAAAAAAAATCATTTTGTACCCATCTGTAATGTTCAAGTATTAAGAACAGGGAGTTGAGGAACATCTTACAGCATTAAAAGACAACATTATATTAAAGCTACAAGAGAATGTGAGCACTTAAAAGAAGAGCAAAATTTCATGTAAAGCCATGAGTGATGGAAACTAACATTGAAAACATAGTGTCAATGCAATCACACAAGGTTATAAGTGGTTATAAACACAAAGTCTATCATGTATGGTAGATTCATATAAAAGACATGTAATAGGTAGTCCATCATTCAGGGAAAGCTTGCCTGAAGAGAAAGGTCTTTGCCTATTTATGGAAAGACGTCAGAGATGGGCAGTCCTGGCCTCTAGTGGAAGGGAGTTCCAGAGTCTGGGCGAACCCTTTCATGGGTTCCCACATGACATACCTGTGAGGGTGGCGAAATGGAGAGAAAGGCTTCTCCTGGTGACCTTAATGCCCAAGCCAGTTCATACTGTGATATTTGATCTTTGAGGTAGCTAGGACTCAGGTCATACAGTGCTTTGTAGGTCAAGGTTAGCACCTTGAATTGTGCCTGACAGCTGATTGGCACCCAGTGGAGCTGTTTTAATAGGGGTGTAATGTGACCTCTGTATCCCGCCCCAGTCAGCAATCTGGCTGCTGCATTTTTGGGCCCATGGAAGTTTCCTGAGACTTTTTGTTGGTAGGTCAACATAGAGTGCATTATAGTAGTCAAGCCAGGGTGTCACTAGGGCATGTGTCACCATGGCCAGGGATGGCTTCTCAAGAAATGGGCATAACTTGCGTACTAGCCTTAATTGTGCAAATGGGCTCCTGGCCGCAGCTGTGACCTGGAGATCCAAGCTCAAGGATGAGTCCAAGAGCACGCCCAAGCTGCGTACCTGATTTTTCAATTGGAGGGTGACCCCATCCAGTACAAGTTGTATTCCTATCCCTTGTTCACCCTTTTGACTGACCAGAAGCTCTGTCTTGTCTGGGTTTAGTTTCATTTCGTTCATCCTCATCCAGTTCATTACTGCAGCTAAACACTCATGTAAAGTTGAGATACTAGCTCCCTTAGTGACTGGAGGTGACGAGAGGTAGAGCTGGGTATCATTGGCATACTGGTGGCACTTAGCCTCCAAAGACCTGATAATCTCCCCCAGTGGTTTCATATCGATGTTAAATAACATAGGAGACAGAACAGAACCCTGGGGAACTCCACAGGTCAGCAGCCGTGATGTTGAACATGAATCACCTCACCACTTTCTGCATTCTTTCCTGCAGGAGTTTCTTCAGAGTATCCGCTTAGTACATACAGATCCAGCATAACCCCTGACCCTCATGTTCAAGACCAGACACCCCCCCACACACAAAAAGTGTACAGAAATTAAACCACAATGAATATTCCAGAAAATCAGACTTTTCTAAGTTCTGGCCATGCACAAGTACATCTAGGCAGACTGTGAAATTTCTTTTGTTTTAGTGTTTCCGCAAATAGATGGAACAGCTGACAAATTTGTTTCATCTATGCCCCCTCGTAATAAGGCACACTCAGATATAATAATTTTCTTCACACTTGACTATGCAGCCTGTCATCTTGAGAAGTGCATACAGGACTGGATATATGGTAAGTTTCCCTTAGCCTATAGTACAATGGGATAAAAGTGAGAGTTTGAGACACTCTGGGTAAATATATCTGCTTTAGGGATCTGACAATGGATAAAACCTGTCATTAACAAAGAATACTTATGTGCCTTATTTTCCTAGCTCATGAATTAAACAGCTCAGTGTGGCTTACAAACAAATGAAAAACAAAACAAAATAAAGCCATTAAGATGATTAAATAAATGAAAAAAGAGTAGATGAAAATTATAGAAAACCACATATAAATATACAGCGAAGACGAAACAACAGAATAATAACTCTACCTGTTGGCCAAAGGCTTTCTCTGCACTAAAATATCATTTTCAGGCAGGCTGTATATTCAAAGGGAGGGACTAGTGGCTCTACTACTATTCCCATCATCCATTTTAAGTGTTTAGGCTTGCAAGGGTGATGAAACTGGAGTCCCATAAAATCTGGACCACTGCAGATTCCCTATCCCTACAATAATGGTTATGAATTGCACTTTGAACTGTCCCCAGACACAATCAGTAGGCAGTAGAACGAGTACATCCAAGTGCAGAACGCAGCAGCCATACAATGGAAGTGATAGGGGAGTCTTCTCTAGACAGTCAATCCAGGCAGTTTCAGGACCGCTTTATTGGCAACCCCATTCCACTGGGGCCAAAAACAACAAATACAGGGCAAAACAGTCAAGAATTAGGAGGTTCTTGCTGTATATTACGAGAGGTAGCTCCATGAATGGGTACGTTATGGTTATTTCCTATAACAACATGATATACTGCCTGGGCTTTGTCTGGAAGATTCATCTTCCCTGCCCAGAATGACGTTTGCTGTTCAGCCAGTTGTGCTGAAGTCAGTTTTTATAGCACCATTTCTAAAGATAAGAGTCAACGGGACACTGCAGCATCTTATCATTCACAGCATCATTGCCTGTTGTGATTGTTTACTGGCCTTTGAGTTAACGTGTCTTTGTGGAAAAGCTTGTAACAGTTTTCCGTGAGTGTGCAGATATATTTTTGTGGCTAAGTCAAATCTATTTTTAAAAAATGGAATAAAAGGGATTTAAATTACCTTCCACATAGTGCAAAAGTGCCATTATATACACTCACAATTATCTTTTTACGTGTACATACAGAGAGCAAGACTGGAAGCACAGTGCATGCCAGAGCCCAGCTGAACAGTGTTATTATAGCAGGACACAGCTGTAACCAGATACCTTTGTTTTCTTTTATGGCCAGAAGGTTCCAGTAGCCAGTCTGGATGGGCAAAGTGAGTCCTCGGCTGGGAGGTTTTGTTGCTGAGGGAATATATCCTTACAGTTCAAAAAGTCATCATTTGGGGCAGCTGCATACTGCTCCTGATATTAACATCTTACATCTGGATTGCACTGCACTAATTCAGATTTAGGACCTTTGGGTTCATGCAAATGAATTCCATAGGAAAACAGCATTTTCTACAGACAAAAATGACATAAAGGGTAAGTTAGTTCCAATCCATCCTCTTCCATGCCATCGGGTTTTCTTTGTGAAGGGAACTTTCTTTGAACGGAGGACCATCCCATCACCTAGAGTGCAAACTGTGGTAGTCCAGGCACACAATTTCATTTAAATCAAATGAAACAAGACATGACATTGAAGATGAGGCCCAAGTGACCAAACACCTTTGAAAAAAGAGGATGAGTCAAATCAAATGAAATAAGGCATGATGTTGAAAGGGTACTGATATTATGCACGGCCTAAAGCTTAAAGTCCACAAAGGCTTAGCTCTCAAACATGTTTTCAGTTGTAGCGATCACCTCAGAAGCCAGAAAAATAAGAAAAAAGAAAGAAGGACATCATAAGAATGATTGCCCACAGTGCATGGCCTGGGGAGGGGGCAAGCTTGGGGCATTTCTGGTGTTTATTTATTTATTTATTTATTTATTTATTCAACTTATATGCCGCCCACTACCCAAAGGTCTCTGTGTTGTTAGACTGCTATAGCCATTTGCCTATCCCAATACAGATTAAACAAAAATGAAACAAAAATTAGAAAATAAAGAAGACAAAAACATTGCGGCACTTTAAAGACTAACTGTTACAGTTTAATGTGAGCTTTCATGAGCAAGTTCACTTCTTCAGATGTAGATTAGTTGCAACACAAGCCATTTCATAGACTAAAATGTACCAAGACTATGAAGCCCTTTTGGTATTCCCTTCATCTCAGTTCTTCATCTTATAAATACCTGGTGGTTAAACTACATTCCTAGCCCTCCTGTTTATTTCCTTGGGACACTACCTATGTCTTTCCACTCTATAAACCTCCATCCAATCCCAAGGAAAAAGAAATCCAGATTTTTTTTTTAAAAAAAACCATGAATAAGTCAATCTAGCTTTCTTGTTTTTGTGCTTAAAACATACTGCCCACCAGACAGCCTATGATCAACAAACATAAAATCTATTCAGATATATCAGGAGGGAGGAAATCTATACAATCTGAAACATCATGAAATAAAAGGAACAAACCTTGCTGCAACTCTAAATAACAAAGGGAGATTCAAAAACAATCAGGAGGACCAAACAACACTGGGAACCTCCCCCCCCCCATCCGTGGAATCAGTATCTGCTGATTCATTTATCTACTGCTTAAATAATAATAATAACCCACCCACCCCAGGGTATATTTAGAGAACCAGCCATTAGAGAGAGCCAGAGACAATGTAATGTGTAGCATTTCATCCATTGATGTTTTTCAGCATCTACAAGGGCTGAGGGCTTGGAACCCATTCCTGGTGGATACCGTGGTCTTACTGTATATTATTTATTGATTTTGTTCATTGGGAATGAAACCATTGTCACAAGGCACTGAAAAGCTCGAAAGGAATTCCACAGGCAGACCTCCGTGGGCCGATTGTTCCAAGGCTGAGGCACCTCCTTTCAAATTTCCCCTTGCTTAATAGTTACCTCCTGTCTCGTTTCATTTGGTGAGCACACTCCCAGTGTCAATATACCTATTATGTATCCATAAAGTAAGGCCTGAAGGTTTTTAAACCAGGGAAAAGGAGATTATGGATCAATGAGGGGCTTTTGCCACTTTGGTGCTCAGTTTATGGAATTCACATTGGACAATACTTTCGTGTTCAGGGGCATGATCATAATCACCCATTCTCTCTTTGTTGGAAGGGGTTGGATGGCAGCAACAGAAGCAACAGCAGCAGAAAGAGCTACAGCTGGTGAACAAGGTAGCTCCTGATAGCTGTTGAGAAATTGCTGCTTGGGGAGAGATTAATAACATGATTATATAACTGCAAATGATGGGATTATGTAACTAGCATATTATTCATTATTACATGGCAGACATGTGCACCAAAGAGATCTAATTGTTCTTGTGCTTTTTGGGCTCATATGCTTTCTCCACTGCATGGACCAGACTAGACTGGATATATATTAATATATTCAGTTTATTTAAAATAATAACTGCTATGTAGCGTGGGAAATCCATGGAGGGGGTTAGGAAGGTTAAGCCTTTTTTGCCCTGCTATTGACCTCCTCCCATGGAAACTACAGTATTGCCTTAGGGATATTCTCCAAGGCTCTTAGTGGAGGATAGTCCTTCCTCCTACATGAGATGCTTGCAATCACGATGGCTGTCTATGCTATTATTTTTAAAGGGTGTATGTGGGTGGAGCCAAACACATATTAAATATATTCTCCTGTTTAATATAGTCTGGTCCTTTTCTTTCAGCCCTCTTCAACACAGCAGTCCTCTCCTGTTTCCATATGTAAATTATGTTGGTTGCTAGACATGTAAATGGGTCAGGATTGACTGACCCTTGGTGTCAGGGCTGTTGATGTTACAAAGCACAGCCCCCCTTAAGCAGAGAAAGCCATGATATCCTGCAGTTCTTGGGGAAAGACACCTGAGAAATGGCATATGGGGAGGGGGAGTCCCTTTCTCCAAGTCTGAAAGCTTGCAATTTCTTTTACCAATATAGATTACTGTTTTTTAGCTTCCCTTAACATTAGGCATGTCCAAACTTTGGCCCTCCTGATGTTTTGGACCACAACTCCCAGAATTCTAAGCTTAGATTGCCAATGACAAAGGCCTGTGTGACTTGTGGTCCAAAACATCTGGAGGGCCAAAGTTTGGACATGCCTGCCTTACATCCTCTTCTGTTGCCCACTCAGACAACATACAGATGCACAAGCTATATCAAATATGTTTGAGATTGAACATTAGACAGCACATCTGGGTTAGAAATGAAAATAAAGAACAATAAACATGTTGAGTGTCCTTTGCAATGAGACTAATATTTGTAAAAAGCCCCATAAAGTCCAATGTATTTAAAACAATTTTCTTTGTAAAGATTCCAGATACAAGATTCCACCTACAGCACCTGGTATTATATTATATAATATAAGCTATACACCATATGCTGAGTATGTGTGAAAGATAGAAAGTCTTTCCTAGACCTGTTATTTGCCTCAAAATATGTCATTATGATCACATTGATATCAGCCAGTCATCCAGAACATATTTCTGGATACACCAATGAAGCTCTCCAGAAGAAAACAGAAAAAATAGTATGTAAGTGTTTATGATTAAAAACTGTATTTATTTCATATGCTCCTACAGCATTCAGAAGATGGGTAACAGTACAGTCCTGATTCAAAGATGTTCCAGGTGCAGGAGATAAGGAACAGGCAGAATAGTAATGGGAACTCTGTGGAATTTCTACAGATTTCCCTTATGCTACCAGATATCCATGTCTGTTCTCAAAGATCCTCTGGTGAAGGGATCTCCCAGCAGAAGACAAGGGGTGGAGCAAGGGAAGAACTTAATTACAGTAAATCCACACCTCCTTCACCTTAGGGAAATAGCTGTAATGCCAGCACAGAATTAGGCTAAGGTCAGGGAGGGTGTGTGAGAGTAATGTGCCCTTAATTCAAACTTAAGGCAGCTTGTGAGAAGGAGAGTGCACCACCCTCTTCCCAAGAACCTACATTCAAAACAGACATCCACACACTGGGAGGAGACATCATACCTCAGAAGGGGGGAGGGATGAACCAGGACTGGTAGAAAAAGAGTGGAAAGATCACAGGAGACTGAAAGAGGAGGAATAGATATTGGAAAAGAGAAAGGGAGGGAAGGAGTAGTGCCTTTAGGAAGACGGGTAAGCAATGAGAAAGAGGGAAAGAAGGAAGAGTCGGTGGAAGTGGTGTGAGAGAAGGCCCCTGGACAGGGGAGTGGGTTACCTTTCAACTCCCACAAGAGAGAGTGGGAGAGAAAGGAGAAGAAGGTGGTGAAGCCTCCGTATTGGGGACAATCTGCGTGGCATGAGCAGCGGTGGCAAGCTCGAGAATACTTTAAAAGAGAAGTGCGATGCCGAGAGACTCAGCGCGAGCTGCAGGAGCGCTGGGACCAAACCAGGATAAGCCAATTGGAGAGATGAACCCTACAGCAGCAAGAGTTGCTGAACTTTAGTAGGGTTCCCAGTTATGTAAAGAACAAAAAAGAGACTGTGTGGTCACCAAGATTACATAAATACATAGATCTAAGAATTCTCATTCTCCACATTTTAGCCCAGTCTTCCTCTCTTATTTCTTTTTTAAAATCTTGTTCCCACAATAATTTCAATCCAGATCCTTCCCCATTTTCATCTAAATCCAAAATAATTTTATATAGTTTGCTAACAATACCTTTTACTACAGTTTCCTTCTGAGTATCCTCGTGCAACAATGTAAGTTGTTCATATTTTGTGTACTCTCTGCATTTATTATTTTTCTTTATCCAAGTATCAATCAATTTCTCTAATTGTATAAAATTAAACCAAGATATACCCCTATCTTGGAGAATTTCCTTCATTTGTACTTTATCTCTCATCTTGCCTATCCAATCTTTCAATCTGATCACTTGTTTATCCCTAAATACTTTTTTGAAAACTTTCAATGGTGAATCCGAGGGACATAATTTTTTTTATGTAAGTACCATGCGTTTAACATAGATCTAAGAAAGGGGTTATTAATCTCATTTAACTTTGATTTCTTAATAGTGCCAAATAAGTATTTTTCAATATCTTCCTTTATTTCTGATGATTCCATTTTCCACCATATTAATCTATATTAATAGATAACTTAGATATATGTCTGTTAGAATAAAGGAAAATGTCTTCAAAATAAGTTTAAGATGGTATTTGACACCAGTGAAATTGAATAAAATGAATGCAAATTTTTCTAAGTTTTGCTAGAAATGTGATAATGAGATTGATACCTTTTATCATTTGTGGTGGGAATGTAACATGATACAAAAATTTTGGAAATGTATTTTTAAAGAACTAAGTGACATATTAGAAATGACCATAGAGCCCAAATCTGAAATTGCTTTGTTATCAATATTTGTGGATCATAGTTATGATGTTAAAACTAAAGAGTTGATTACAAATTTGTTGACAGCGACTAGATTAATAATTGCTAGAAATTGGAAATCCAAATATGAACTATGCTTAGAAGAATGGTATAATGAAGTATGGAATATTGCTTTAAATGATAAATTGACATGTTCTCTAAAGGTTAAAAAAGAAGAGTTAAAAAGAGATATTTTCTATGATATATGGGGTAGATTTATTGAATATGTGTTTGTATGAGATAAGGGTAAGGCTTCCGAGCAACAATCGATTTTGTTCTGGAGGGGAGAATAATGAATGTAATTATGAAGTGTGATCCTGTTGGTGAAGGGTGCACTGTTGTTGATGTTTGTCTTTTTTAAAATGTAATTTGTATATATTATTTTGTTTAAAATATTTAAAAAATAGAACTAGGAAAAAAACTAAAAAAAAAGATTACACAAATACAAATGTGCAGTACTTTTTATTGGCCACTGTAAATTAAACAAATTGCAAGCTTTTGTGGCTAAAATTTCATTTCTTCAGGCATAGCAGAAATCCTTTCTTGACAGTGCAGAACATCTGTAGACAAACGTTCAGAAATTAATGATACAATCATGTACCATTTACTGTACAGTTTTTCTGCATTGCCCAAGGAGGAATTGTCATAGTGGTTCAATAAAAAACATCATCCACAGTGTATATGAGTTACTGGTGCCAACCCCCAGTGAATTTCCATGGCCCGGCAGGGATGTGAATCAAGGCTTGTCTGAGTCCTATTGCAACACTCTATCTACTATACTACACTTGCCCACTCTAGCCAGGATAGTTCTAAGCAATTTACATCACCCTTAGGCTGGGAAGAATTTTCACATGGCACAGCTTCGGCAAGCCTAATATAAGTTTAGCTAGCCATTATCCGTCTCAGCTTGTTAGGATTACACTCTAAAAATGGCAGCCTTGGAGGAAGAACTCCGTGGAGTTCATTGGAACTTACTTCTGTGTATACATATAAAGGTTTGGATTGTAAGTGTACATATTTAGGCATACAAAACGTGAACAAGGTAGAACTGATTTGGGAGTAAATTTTGATAGGGTGGGACACATAATTATGTGTTAGAAGCCAAACCCTTAAGCTATGTATATACGCTGCAAGTGCAATAATTAAGTAGAGAGCTACTGAGCCCTGGCAGCACTCCCATGCTTTATCTAAGGAGAAATCATAGAGGATCTTTATTACTTAATTTTCTCTTCAATAAATCCTGTCTTATTTAAAATGTCTGCCATGCTGGAGATCAGAAAAGGGGAGCAACCTTAGAATGGGTTAGTTGTGATTCTGAATTTTGAATCATGATTCAACCATGACACTAGCACTGTAGCCTATAGCCTGATCTAGTCACTGAGCTTTTAATCAGCATAAAATGGGATGGGTGCTGTGACAACACCCTGGAAGCAGGAGAAATGCATATGTAAATCATCAGCCAATCCCAGCAAGAGGGCGGGGATGCTATGGTATAAAAAGGGTGGAGCCTGGTCTCTGAGAGTCAGTTGAGTTAAGTTGAGTTAAGGGAGTTAAGAGTAGTTCTGTCAGGCAGTGAGGGCTTTACTGTTTAGTGGTTATTAAGGACAGGGAGGCTTGAAGAGTTGAATTAATCTATTCTATGTTTAAGGCAACACATACCAACGTCAGTCATTATTGTATTTATTTATTTTCTCAATAAACTTCATTATTATTTTTATGTTATACATCTGAGTCTGTCCCAGTTCATAAGGTGACGATTTAAAAGGTGGCAGCATTATCAAGTGTATATTGTGAAGATTAATAAGTTGGTTCCCTATCCTTCACATTTATCACCACAATCACACATTTAAAAGGGAGATGTCGTCACAGATGCATTTTATGCAAGAAAGGTGGAATATAAATTGAGTGATCAAACTAAGTAGATTCAACAGAGATGGACAGGAAACACAGCACCAAGTCTTGTAGCACTTTAAAGCCTATCAGGTTTTATTTGGCATAAGTCTTTGTGAATTATGGCACACATCTCCAAATCCTTCAAATAAAACTTGTTAGTCTTAAATTTGCCTCAAAAGTTTGTGCTGTTTGTGCCGCATCAGACATAAAAGTACATGATTTCCTTTGTACATGATTGCTAAAGCCCATTAGCTGGAAAAGTAGATCTTTTGGAGATAAAAGAGTAGCTTTTCTTTGGGTTTATAGGACATAACTGTAACAATTGGTTTAAATTACTATATAAACAAGAGGGATGATTGGATTAACATGGATACTTGTTGCTGTTTCTAAACAAAATAAGCCTTTGAGTTTATTTTTGACCCTCATGGTGGAGGATTGGTTTCACAAAGCAAGTATCAATTTTAAAACATGTTATTTCATTTCATTTCATGTGTGCCTTTGCAAACAAAACACTACTTCAACAATCAATCAGAGGCAGATCTTGAAACACTACATACTTGCTTCGGATATTCAGAATTTGTTCACATATTTGATTTAGGACTTCCTGTGATACAGTTTTACAGACACAATGAGCCAGTGCTATCCATGAAATTCTTGGGGTGATCATTATCCTCACAGGATTGTAGAGGACAAAATGAAATGGCATTGCAGGATTTTTTAAGGACCAAAGGAGAGGAAGAGTTTTGCCTGCCTACCAGAAGCAAGTTATTTATTTATTTATTTTGAATCTTTATATACAGACCCTATTCTAGGCAGATGACAAGCCAAGAACCAGGGATTAAACAAAAAGAAAAATCAATAACTACAAGTTTCATGCATACACAATTGAAGAGAAAAATGTATTTATGCCTTACAAAGAAAGTATGTATGTGCTCTAGTGTCCTTTTAAGGAAAAAGTTGGGGTAAGAAATATTTTAAATAAATATAAACCTGGACAGTGGTGTTTATACCTTTGTTTCTCAACTACCACTTAAGAGACTCAGACCATGCCATATTTACATTGTCCCATGCTATTCTTCATACTAACCCAGAACAGTGCAATTCTGCAATTGCTGTTGGTCTAAAATTCCTTCCAATGTAGTCAATGGTGAGAAATACTGGGAGTTGTAGGCACACCTTCTCCACTCTGACCCAAATGGATTTTTCAGGGCTGGCCTTAGCATTAGGCGGAAGAATGCTACAGATTTTGTGTTTCATGAAAAGGCAGTTTTGAAAGAGGGACCTATGTCAGCCTCTGCTGCATGAATGGGTTGAACATTCAGCCGGTCTGACAAATGATGGTTAAACTGCTATCCTTGAAATGTAGATACAGGGCCGGCGCGTCCATTAAGGCGAACTAGGCAGTTGCTTAGGGTGCCAAAATGGACAGGGGGCGCTGCCCAGCCTGCTGCCCCCGCCCCCCACCGCCGCCAACGCGGGACCCCCCTGCCGCCGCCGCCGGATCCCCCTGCCACCGCTGCCGCCGCCGCCGCCGCCTGCCCCCCCCACTGCTGCTGCCCCGCCCCCTCGCCCCTCGCCTAGGGTGCGAAAAACCCTAGCGCCGGCCCTGTGTAGATAGAGGTGTTTTCAGGAACCTATGCTGCAACGGAGCTGTAGCAAGAAATTTTTTTCCCCCCTGGAGCTGTACACAGGACTGCAAAGCAGACTACTGTATCCATGCATGTGCAGGAACACACACGCCAGCGCATGCACACACAGTATTTATAGTTCTATTTTTTATTATCTGTATTTTATGACGATTTTGCAAACCACCCTGGGTAGTGCAGTTTGCACTAAGGGGGCAGTATAGCAATATAAACAAGCAAGCAAGCAAGCAAGCAAGCAAATAAATAAATAAATAAATAAATAAATAAATAAATAAATAAAATAATATCTATATTATTGGGCAGATTAGTTAATTAATACAGTATTAGTGGGCCAAGAATCCCAGCTCTTGATTTAATCGTGCTGATGTGCACTAAAATGTATAAGTAATATAAAATTATAAATAATATATTCATAAGCTAACCCTGCTACCTCTTTCAAAACTGCCTTTTCATGGGACAAAAATGCTCCGCCCATTAACAGGATAGCTATGGAATCTGTTCTTCGATTGTTCATTGCCTGCATTAATAATGTCATTGTAACTTTAGAAATTACTTGCCCGCTTAATTGTTACCCCTTTCCCCCAAATCATTTAGTCCACAACCCATACGTGCATATAAACCTGTGATGTACATGTGTCAATGGCAGTGGACCACAATCTGTGAAAGTTCATGCTGGAAAGATTGCCTTTTGTTTCTTTTCCCCAAGTAATAAATATCCTAGGCCTGTTTTCCAGGGAGTGAAAGGATGTCTTCTATGTTTCATCACACTAGACCTTTCATAGTACTCTAAATAAGCGTTCTTCACTGAAGTACTGTAACTCCATCCAATGGCCTGTGAGCCCTCAAAAGCAGTTCATCCGTTCATTGTATGCCCTCAAGTTATGGTGCTTCCAACTGCTGGCGACTCTACTAAGGCTTTCAAGACAGATGAGAGATATTCAAGCAGTGATTTACCACTGCTATTGAGTTTCCATGTTAAAGTGTGACATTCTATGCATAGCAACACACTGGGTCTTTATCATGATAAAATGATTAAATGCATCAATGGGGAATTTATGCTGGTTTGGCTTAGTACAGAGTCTTCAGGTATTTGCCAAAACATTACTAATGGTCCTACTATTAATTGCACACATGCCTTATTCCTTAGACCTTTGACTGAATGCATGGAAATCAGGAGTGGAAGGTGCTAGACCCCTTCTCCATTCATGTTAAATTCTGTTTACTTTAAATATGACATCAGTACAACAAAGCACAGATTGGGCAAAGCACAGACAATGCAGTCAATGAACAGTTGGTGAAAGAGCTCCTGTAGACTGTACAGTAATCAAGTGTGGAGACCCAATGGCTGCATTATGTATCATGTTGTATGTCTGTTCCGCCACCAAGAAAACCAAAATCGCAAGCTTTTCTAGCAGGTTTAAGACCAATAAAACTTCGGCCTGAAGAAGTTGTCCACCAAAGATCACTCTGAAGTAAATTTGTTTGCCTGTTTTACCTCTTCGTTGCCCCTTCTCTATATACAGTGGTACCTTGTATAACAGACAGCTTGTATAACAGAAAATTTGTACAACATAAAAAATTCCAGAGATAGGGGAAATTTGCTTAACATAATTGCCTATGGGGAAAATCCGTACAACATAAAAATGGGATTACTCTGCTTTCAATGCATTCCTATGGGAATTTGTATAAAGGAAAATTTGCTTAACATAATTTCATTTGGAACGAATTAATTCCTTTATACAAGGTACCACTGTAGATGGTTTTATCTTCTGTGACTTGAGACATTTGCATTGGTGGGTAAGTCTGCCCCATTTCGGGGCAAGACAATTCCTCTCCTTTGGGGCCCTGGTACCTGATTTTAGACAGCGGGCGTGTGTTTACAGGAGCTGCTGGCTGCCCTGAGCGCCTGCCTGCAAGGTGGGGAGTAAAAGAACAAACACCCACCAGCACCATAATCATAACGGGGCCTGAACCACCAGTACTTTCGTCAGTGGGAATGTCACTCTCCCGTGGCAAGTCGTTTGGTACTCCTACCCACCCACCCCACTTTCTCGCCTGAGAGAGTTGTTGGAAAAGCGAGCGAGCGAGGGAGCTCCTAAACCCGGACAGACTGCTAGGAAGAGGAGGGGCGGCTCCTGGAGCCCCAACTCTCGTGGCCCCAGAGATGGTCAACCCAGGCGTTGGCGGCGACGGCGGGGCCAACGAACCGAGACGCGCGCGCGCGCGCGGGTGGGCGCACGCGCGCTGGTTTCCTCCTCCGGCCCGGGCTCAGTGCGCGCCTGTACCAGGAGGGGGCAGGAAGGGAAAGTGCACGCGCCGCCTCGCCAGCTGCTCTTCGCCCGGCGAGCGAGGGGCAGAGCGGGAGAGCCGCCGCCGCCGCAGGAGCCGAAGCCGGAGCAAGGAGGGAAGAAAGGAAAGGGGCGAAGCGGCTGCACCTTCGGGGAGCCTTGACGCTCCCTGCCGAGAGTTGCCGGGCTCGTGTTCCTCCAGAGCGCGGCCGCTTCCTCGGCGGCTTGCCGGGCGCGCATGGAGCCGTGGAAGCAGTGCGCCCACTGGCTCATCCAGTGCCGGGTGCTGCCGCTCAACCACCGGGTGACCTGGGACACGGCGCAGGTGTTCGACCTGGCCCAGACCCTCCGCGATGGCGTCCTCCTCTGCCAGCTGCTCAACAACCTGCGCCCGCACGCCATCAACCTCAAGGAGATCAACCTGAGACCTCAGATGTCCCAGGTAAAATAAATAAATAAATAAATAAAGAGAGCGAGCCCGCGCCCGGCTCGCCACGTTAAAAGAAGCGCCTCGTTAATGCCTTTTGTTCCGATGCAGGGGGGTGGGGGTCCTCCCCGGGGGTCGCGGGCGGCTGCTGGCGCTTTCCCTTTCGGCAGCCCTCCCCGGAGGGGGTTTGGAAGTGAGCGAGAGTTGCTCGATGCTCTCTCTCTCTCTCTCGGGGTGCTTCCGAGATGTGCGAGGTGGGGATAGAGTGGGATTTGTGTACATAATGAATAAAGAAACAAAAGGGTAGAGATCCCTGTGCCGTTCCAGGGACCTGGAAGCAGGGGCGATGGACTTCTTGGACCCATGACTGGGTGGGTGCGTGGGAACGAGGCTCCTTTTTAACGCGAAGAACAAAACACGAGTCCAGTATCTCTCCTTTCAGTGGCAGAAGATTTGATGCTGGCCAATGTATTGTTTCTTGAAGTTTCCTCTTGGCCAAGGTGTTATTTCTCTCAGTGTCAGTTCTTTTAAACGAGTGGCCCTGGAGGGATCAGAATACAGGGATGCTTTGAAAATACTGTTAAGTCTGCGCCCAGACTTAATAGGCTTCTTTTAAATAATATGACTTTATAAACAAAAAGTGTGCACCCCCCCCCCCAACCTTGTTTTCCTCTTTATGCTTGCATTCCCTTGGAGCAGCACTTTAACAGTTTAAACAAGAAAATCAAGAAGAAGCAAAATGAAAGAGGAACTGTGTCATTTAAATGGAGCCATCTAGGAAGTGGACTGCCTCCATTACTGTTATCTGTAATTACAATAGATGGGGGAGGGGAGGGGAGAAGAAGTAGAATAAAAAGAGTGGGGGGGGAGAGAGAAATAAATATTATAAGCTGCTGCTACCTTCTGAAAGTTTCATTGGAAGCTTTAAACATTTGTCCACTTGTCTGTGGGTCTAAGTACCTATAGGAGAACTCAGAACAATGCCGGAACAGATTGTGTCAGGAAGCTGACCTCACAGGGGCATCTGACAAACAAGGGGAAGTTGGTACTGTAATGAGGAGCAGAGGCTCTGGGTTGGTGTGAGCGGTTGTATTGGACGGGACTGGAAATAAGTTGGCTAATAAGAAATCAAGGACACATTTCTGATACTGTAGTCAAACTTGAGTCCAGTTGATTTCAGAGGGAGTGTTGAGTACAGGTCCAACAGGACCTCACAATCTGGAATGTTCTGTGACAACTTTAAAGAAAAAGTGGCTATTTCGAGCACTTTTCTGAGCAAAAAGTCCGCCTATGTGCAGCCCCTCCCCAAAGAGTTAGCATTATGCTATATTTTAAAAAGAAATAAAATTCTACATAGGATGTAGGTCTGTTTGTCTGTTTTCTGCCCCCCCCTTTTAACAAGCCAGTGATGATTTTTGGTGCCAGTCCAGTTAATTATTTTTTAAAAAACACACCTATGGTCCCTGGGAAGGTATCTTAAAAATAAAAAAAATAAAAAATTGAAAAAAATAAAAAATGTAAGTAGAGCAGACTACATCTAAAATTTGTAAGGCAGCAGTTAAAACACCAATAGTTTTTCGCTCTGAAGTCGAATTGCTCTTAATTCGAGCTGCTCTTGAGTAGAGCTACCACTGTAATTCTTTTTTAATTGAAATTGTGTTTTAAATAAATTTGATTTTTTTTTTAAAAAAACCTTGCTTTTAAAGTGAGCCTCCTGGGGCAGTGGTTAAATCGCTGTACTGCCATTGTAACTGTGTTCACGATCTGAGGTTCAATCCCAGGCAGCAGTTTCAAGGTTCACTTAGCCTTCTATCCTCCTGTGGTTGATAAACTGAGTACCCAGCTTGCTGGGGTGGCGGGCAATGTGTAGCCTGTATAATTGCTTGTAAGCTGCCCAATGTGTTTGAAGTGCTATGGGGTAGTATATAAGCAGCACACTTTCGCTTTGCTTCTAACCTGCTTACCTGACACAGAGCCTCTTTCCAGTGATCAAGGAAACACCCACCACCACCAAATTTGGAGAAGAGACATATTGAGGGTACCTGACAGTGGGTGAGTGGGGAAGGCTGAAGATCCTCAGCTGTCCCAGCTTCCTGCCAGGGTACATTTAGACAAATCTTGGAGTTGATCTTAATTTCCTGATGAAATGGGAGAGTGATTGTTCCCCCCCCCCACACACACACCTGAAAAGTCTCTATGGAGAGGTGAAAACAAAGAATCATTGTTCTCTTCCATCCTAACAGTAAGAGCATGGCAGTCCTTGGGATAAATCAGGACCTCTGATCCTGGACTGTCCAATCACATCACATAGAATTGCTGTCTAAGGTGGAAAATTCTGCAACATTTGGGGGTATGTTTATGTTTACCTCAGAGGTAAATGTATACGAGAATTGCTTTTAAGTTCCACCAGAGCCATTGGAACCAATTAACCATGAAATTTGCATGAAATTAATTTTCATGAAATTTGGAGGCGTTTTACAATCTTGGATAAATTCCGCAGGAAACAAGAGCCCTCATCTCAAAGCTACTTCCAGTGGCAGAGGCCATGGGCCACAGAGTTGTTCTAGAGTGTGGGAGGAGGGACATGTGGCCTGCCACGGAGGAGGATGCGGGGCTGTTGCCACCTCTGAACTCCCACTCTGATCTGCTTCTGTATGTGCAGTGAGTGGGCAGGAGAGACTTGGCCCATGTGGAAAACCATTTTAGGACAGTTGTAATGGGACTTATTTCCAACTAACACATGCAGGAAAACAAGTGGGATGCCTTGGACAGAGTGTTGGACTAGAACTCTAGGGGACTTGGTTCAGCCCCCTGTTTGGCAATGGAAACTCATTGTGGGCGGTAGTACTTGTATAGATCTAAATATCTCACCTCCCTTGGAAACCCTGTGAGGGCTGCAGTAAGTCTGATGTGACTTGATGGCTCTTAAGGTAAAATAGCAACTATGTGTGGACCTGCAGTTTAAGTGTAGATAACTTTAGTTGTCACTATGTTTCATTTCCACCCACTTTCATTTCTGTGGAATTCAGAGACCACATGGCTTCAATTCAGTTATTATGCCCTTATCTGAGTTGCAGATCTTACCGTTGTGACAACATAGAGATTTGGGTGCAACATGGGTTGCATACCTTGCATTTACTTGCATGTAAGACTGCATCAGTTGCTTGCTTTTATGTTTCCAATCCATAAATTGGCCCTGTTGAAATAGTCAGCACAATTTAATCATTCGAATATGAATAATACATAATATATGTGAGGCTTTTGATCTTTTATATTAGTACTTTTGAGTATGTTACATGCATCTCTTCTTATGACTTGTACTCTTCTTGTGAAGTTAATCAGTTTTAATATCAATTTCCTTTTTTGATGGGGATAGGCAAATAATATGGCTTTCCCAGGGCCACATAAATACTTTATGATGAGGTGAGATTTGAATTGGATAATCACTGGATAATTGCATAGTCTCTTAGCCTCTACAATTGCTAGCTCAAGAACAGGGAATCTTTGGTCTGTTAAACATTTTGGACTGACTTTGTGACTTTATTTTTAATTTTGATTCACAGTTTCTGCATAATTTAAAGGAATCATAGGGCTTACATTTGATTATTATGGACTGTGCTAGTTCTGGGTTCATACTCTAGTTGGATAAGTATGAACCCAGTCTTCGGTCTTCGGACTTCCAAGTGTGTTATAATATGTTTCCCATCATCTGTTTCCTTTAGCCATGTTTAGCAAGGCTCACAACACTTGTAGGTCAAAATTTCTGTATGCTCATTGCTCATTTATCATTTACTGTTGCAACTTTAGGGTGTAGCACTATGGCACACTCAAGGATGACTATGTAGCATTTAAATTAATGTGATACGAAGTCCCTGGCTTTATAAAGTGTCTACGTCCTAAGCTGAACTACACCTTATTTACATGCTTTTGACATATTCATTCGGCCTTTTGTATAGCTTTACTCAAGATCTGGAAATATTGTCATAGCATTGGTTGTAACCCAGACCCATACACATACAGATAGCCTGTACACAATCTATATGTGCACAAGCATGCACACGTGCATATACAGTGGACCCTTGTATAACAAACAGCTTGTATAACATAAAATCTGTACAACATAAAAATTCCGGAGATAGGGGAAATTTGCTTAACATAGTCGCCTATGGGGAGAATCTGTGCAACATAAAAATGGGATTACTCCATTTTCAATGCATTCCTATGGGAAATATGTATAAAGGAAAATTCGCTTAACAGAATTTCATTTGGAATGAATTAATTCCTTTATACAAGGTACCACTGTAATCACATTGAGGCTTTCTCCTGTTGCTTTGAATGGTTCTCTCTTATAATGTAGAGGAAGAAGTCCTTTGGGAGACAGATGTACATCAGATGCTGATGGATGTTTGCTGCTGCTTGTAAAACACCATTACTCATTTGAGGACCCCTTGCTAGTTTAGTGGAAAAGACTCTTCTTCAATAAGATTTCTGTGAAGACAAATGTGGCATCAGAATAAGAAATACCTGAATGTTCGGGAGACTTTTGAGTAAACATGCATTGGAGTGTACTGCCAGACTTATGTTCTATGGAGACTGAACTTAGAGCCTATTGAAAAAAGCTTGAAAAAAGTTATATTTTTGAATACATATCTCTGAGTAACTCAGCCAGCAGGGCAACAGTCATACTCTATCAGAGGATACAAAAGAGCAACATTTTTTAAATCTTGCTTTAAGAAAAGACAAATCCTATTATAATGCTGTCCATATTTTCTTCTCTATCCGTGAGTGCTAGTTGTTGCATCCAGATGTTTAGGTACTGTATGTCTGAATGTCAAATAATAGTATGTGGTTTATTGCTATAGAGTTGAAATGCCTCCTACAGTGCTATGATAATGCCAGCTTCTGACTAGAATATAGTTCCTGTTGCTTTAGGCAGATACGTCAGCTTCCTTTATTTCTGTGTTGTATCAGCCCTGTTCCTTTCCCTGTCTTCCGTAATGGACAGAATATCTGTTCTGCTTCTCAGCAAGAATTGTTGTAACAGTGTTCTGGAGTCTCACTGGTAGACAAAGCAATTTCTCAGAAGTTGTCATCCTGATCATCTACTGCTTTTTAAAAGATCATTCCAAAGCTTGATGGTCAGTTATTCCTACACAGGTCTTCCAGTAATGCAAACATGAAAAAAATTGGTGGCAACTGTAAATCACTAATACAGTATGTGTTGCTCAGTCCCTTATGCACCATAGATAAACCTTCAACTGGGGTCCAGAGAACTGACCTGTTTAGAGACAACAGATAGTGTTTTATAGCAAGCAAAGCTATTAAAAGGGTTGGAACTAGAAGTGAGAAAAAAAGGACAATTCAATTTGGCTGCAACTATGACATGTATTTCAATTGCTGGTATCACACTGGTTTCATGGAGATTGTGTTGATTTTCATGAAAAATAAAAGGAGTTGAACTCACTGGGGGTTTGTGTGTCACTTTTGTAATTTTGTTTGCTATGTTGAGGTATTGCTAGGTTTGAATTAAGTCTCCCATTTGAAAAGAAGCAAGAGTTATTCAGCAATACTAATGAATAAATATGACAGGTTCCCCAAATATAACTTAAAACAATATTTGTAGTCCAGCTGCAAATGGCATGCAAACAGAGTTCATTACAGCATAGTAGAAAAAGAAAAGGAAGTTGATGGCATATTTAAGGATCTGGAAGTTATCTCTAGCCTTGCAGATCATAAATATTTCCAATGTGGCCTGGGTGTTAAAGAAATATGTACATACTAGGGGACAAGGTGCACATTTATTTGCATATATTAAAATGAATAATATTTGGAAAGTTACTAGTGCTGCTTGCAGGGTACTATGATCAGAATAGGAAAAGATGCTTTTTAAAAATTTCAGCACCCAGAATTTCCCAGCCGATATGGACAATAGCCTATGATTATGATGCATGGTTATTTGCAAACAGTAACATAAAAAAAAGTAGGTTGTGGTGGCTCGGTGGACTGAGGCTCCGAAAACTGTTGGCTGCAAAGTCAGCAGCTTAGCAGTTTGAATCCTGGGTGCCACGTAACGGAGCGAGGTCCCGCTAATAACCCCAACTCCTGCCACCCTAACAGTTCAAAAGCATGTAAATGCAAGTAGATAAACAGGTAAAAACTGTGTTTCCTTAGAGCCATGCCGACCACATGCCCACGGATTTGCACAACACTGGCTCTTCGGTTTGAATACAGAGATGAGCACCGCCCCTAGACTCGGAAACAACTAGCACACGTGCAGGGGGAACCTTTACCTTTTTTACCTTTACCTATTTGCAAACATATCCTACTCTGTTCAGTTAGATTTATTTGTTTGGCAGGATTGCTGTTAGGTTTCTATCTTCTTTAAAAAGTTTTTGCGTGCACACTTATGCTCATGGATATAGCATAGTAGAGAACCTATTGAAATCTTTGGGTGATGAGATGTGTGTGTTGTGGTTTATGGATATGCATCATCTGAAGAGATGAATTGGATAATGAACTAATTTGGCTTCTATTCAGTAAGTAATGAACATTTGATGAACATTGATTTTAACCATCATAAGAAATTGGAGTCCTTTTGCACATTGTTTGGCATGTTTTGGTTCAAATACAGTTTTCTAAAAGAGCTATAATGATTTTTATTATTATTATTTCTAAGGACAGTGAGAGTATTTGCACTTTTAGATCATCTATTTTGCTTTCCCCCAGTATATTCAAAGGACTTATTCTATACTGCTATGGTTCCCAACCTAGGGTTCTCAAGTGTCCCTTGGACTAAAACACCCAGAAGACTTCATCACTAGCTATGCTGGTCAGGATTTCTGGGAGTTGTACACCTGGGAACCACTGTTCTAATAATTATGCTAGTTGGTTACCTTACTAGAGAGTAAGTCCTACTGAACATGGTGGATTTACTTCTGAGTAGACAAATGTAGTCTCAGATTTTTTAATATGGCAAATTGGTTTGTGAGGTTTTGCAGTTTCTTATCTTCTTCTAATCAGCAGTTCATTTTAAATGTCAGTTTTAGAGAACTGTCCCATTTATCTTTGACTTGTGGGAAAATCTGTCTATAGTATTGTCTTCCATATATCAGTCTTACAATTTGCTATATGTTCTGTTCAAATTGTAGTTTACTTCACCTAAAAATATAAGGAAAATATCTTGGCACTGCATTCCAAGTGAGTTTTATCTTGGTCAGGTAGGCCAGAAATGAAAATGAATGATGAGATTTTCTAAGCTCAGAGATAACATGTTTTTTTAATCATGTTACATGTTAACAAAATTGTTGAATGACTCTCCAGAATAATCACAGAACTCCCCAGATCATTTCAGTGTTTCTGGAAGGCAGCCAACTTCATGTGAAAATATGCTGCATTTCATAGAATCATGCCACTCGATTCTTAGTTCATGTTTTTTCTTCATGTGCACGCACGCACGCACGCACGCACGCACACACACACACACACACACTTGGACCACAGTGAATATATAGGATTAGGCAGATCACCCCCCCCCAAAAGGAATTTTCTAAATGTCCAGTCCTCAAGAATATACTGTACTTAAGTAAATAAATTCATGCTCCAGAATGTCCAAGGATGATAAAAGATTTATCTTGGTAATGATAACATGCTAAATTCTAGGCAAAAAAACCCCAGCAAACCCAGATATAGTCTTTCCTTGAGAACCGCAAAACAGTAATTTTCCAGGTGTTGTTGAATTGCAAACCCAATGAACTCTTGGCTGTGCCATTTCGGACTGATGAGAGTTGTATGCCAAGAGCATATGGAAGCCCACACATTTCCCACCTCTGTGCTCTGACATTATACTTCTGTGGCCTCATCCACAGCCTGACTGTATGACTCTCTTATAAACTGTATTAACATTGTAAAAAGAGCTTCTGTTTCTGAATTATACATTTTTACATCAGAAAATAAAAAGTGTAGAATAAATATTCAGAAGCCCACTGATTTTAGCTGTGAAATTCCTGTATTTTGCTTTGTGGTTGGGGATGGTCTTACATAGTATCCATGCCTATTTTGCCCATCTTTCGCTATACAATGGCTTGGTAACTAAGAAACTTCAAAGGTGCCAGGGGCCATCAACTCACTTTTGAAATGTGGCGACAATATGAATTCCTGAGTTCCAAAATATCCCATCAAAGTCTCTGCTCAGATTTGTTCAAAACAATGACATCTCAAGTTAGGTTGTTCTCTCTTCCTGCTGCATCCCCTTCCGAGTAATATTGGGTATTTGTACACGACCCCTAAACTCCGCCGCAAATGGCTCCCAGCTCCGGAGCTTAAAATTGTTTCCCCACCAGCTCTGGAGTTTACAGATAATTAAGTGTGACCACGCCCACCTAAGCGCGTCCCAGCGCACTTTTCAGGTACCTGCTCTCCGGAGGTGAAAATTCCTGATGCGGATATAACGTAGTGACTGCCGGGCTCTCCTTGCTTCTGTTTGTTCTTTTTTTGCCCCCCCCCGCCCCTTTAAGAGATCTGAATGCAGTGCCAGGACGGCAGAACGGAGGTGAGCGGCATTCTTTTCTTCCTTTTTTTCTCCCTCCCCTCACGCAGCCAGCAGCCAGGAGTGCGGAGGGGGCGGGAACGCAGAAACAGCGACAAACCCCTAATATCTCTGGTCTGAATTTAAGTGGCCAGCGGATCTTAGGGGTCGTGTGAAAAGGCTCATTGTCTTTACAAGTAAGCTCCGCTTAGGTCTTGCAAACTGACAGCTGTGGCTTCCTTTATTGAGTGAACCCAATGTTAGGGCTTGATATTTTTCTACTGCTCCATCCCGCTTCCCCAGCTATAAGGTCTATTTTGCTCAAGACAGTATTTGAATTTCCGTTATATGTGCATGGTAACATAGGCTCAGTTTAATCATTTTTGCTATAATGAGAGTTCACGCTTGACTTAATAGAGCATCCACAAGGGACATCTTTTGGAAAACATGCACACAATATGTCTGTAGAGCTTTCCATTCTTTCCTAACTTAAGGAGAATGTTTGGGAATTGGTCCATAGCTTTTTAGTCTGCAGAGTGGGCGTCAATATCAGTTTACTAAGGATCTAAAGGATGCATCTGTTTCTCCATCGTATGTGCTGTGCCTACTTATATCTTTGCTTCACCGTTTAAGTCCAAAACAGCCCTTCAAAACAATACAGAGGGACTGAAGCTATATCCAAGCTGTTTTTGGTTCTGTCTTCTCTCAGTAAGCTCATCCTTTTGGGATCCTCTAGCACCGGGTAATTCCGCATGAGGGAAGTTTCTGTTGGATTTTGTGTGTAGTACAGACATGTATCTTTAAATCTCTCTTTTTAAAAGCCAGGAAATTCAGCACTTAAAAAAGAAATCTTCAGTTTCTGAACATGGGATATTTGTGTCTATAGCCACAATTCAAAACATCAGAGAGTGGCCCAGTATTGCTGCACAATAATTTTCCCACATTGCCAAAAGGGGGGGGGGGAAGATCCCAAAATTTATGTACCAAAGGGCAGCCTGAATATTGACAACATCCATGGCGGCAGTCAAGGTGGTCTACCCTCTTCTACTCACTACCATTCACACTTGTTGAAAAACAGCCCTGACAGTTTGTGTTTGGGTGAGAAGTGGGTAACTGATGAAAAAAGGAGTTATCTTCTGGGATTTCTCTTTTGTTATGAATGGTAGTGAGCAGAAGAGGATATCCTGTAGAGTGTAGACCATCTTGTCTGCTGTCATTGGTGTTGTCAACATTCAGGATGCCGTTTCCTATGTAAAGCTTGGCATTCTTTTTCCTGTTTCGAACATTTCCTGGCTTTTTGAATTGTGGGTCCAGAAGCACAACATCCCACTTTCATAAACATTTTACTTAAAGAACTGAATATATATCAAAAACATTTATTGGGCACATGGGCTTCCCTTTTTTAAAAAAAGGCCTAGACTCAAATTAAGCTGGAAAATAAGAACTATTCCTGATGAGTTTGGGGGAAATTTATATTCAGCTCAGGCAATTAGGTGAGTATTTATCTCCCCCCTTTAAACCCAAATATTTTTGGAATAAGTGTGAGCAATACTTTTGGTATGATTTTATTTTTTTAACACAACTGTGAAATGTAAAAGCCTTATTCAGGGATTAAATAGGTGAAGAGATCTGATCATGTTGTGGCAAGGAGGTTACGTTATGCTCACTGGAGTGACTCTTAGACCTTTGTGTGTGTTTAGGACAAAGGTGTGCAAGGGAGCATGTAAATGTGTACTCCTGAACACTATTACTGAGCAGCCATGATCAGGAGCCCTCCCTTATCAAGAGGTCCATTCAGGAGGGCTTTGTACTGTATTTATTATGTTAAGCTGAGTATTCTTCCCAGCTCCACTACAGGCCTTCTAAGGAATGGGGACTCTGTGGAACTCAAAGTTGGTACAGTCCCACCTAAAAATAAATATCTGGTCACCTCAAGATGACTTTGTGTGGGAATATAATTTGGGGTAGGAAGGAGTTACGGTATTTTGTTTCTGATAGTACTGAGCTGTTTAGAGCCCAGAAACTTTTCTCAATCTACTGCAAATCGCCTCAAAATATGTCAGCATCAGGGCTACCCTTCCACCTACCCCATTTTATAAAACAAATCACAATAGCCTTAGTGTTTTAACACCCTTGAGGACAGCTGCTTCATAAATTGCTTTTGAAACACTTTCTTCAAAAGAGTCTGTCACCCCCCATCTGATTTCTAAACAGGAAGACTAACATTGTTGTGGAAATGGAAATGTTTACTTAAAAGATGTTTAAAATAAACTCTGTGTTGACAAAATATGAAAATGATAAAATCTTTATACTTAAGTTTGAAAAGGCAGAGGGTGTGGTGTTGTGCATCTGTACTTCTGTTGGAATTATTTTTGTTTCCAGCATTTAAGCACTTGCATGATTTCTTTCTTTGTTTTAAGAAGGAAAATGCTACTCATAGGTGTGGAGTTTGTCAGCTAAAATCCATGAGTGTAGCTGTTTTTGAAGAAAAGTAGCGGTGATGGAGAAATATTGGTAACTATGAGTACAATCCAGGCAAGAATTTATGAATGTCTGTTGATGTTTTGAGAGCCAATGTGGTTAGGTCGGTATCATTATAGACCAGAGGTATCCAAACCTTTTTTGTAAGGAGGGCCAGATCTGCCAAGGTGAAAATTTGTGGGGGCCGACCATTCAGCCGCATTTGGCCACTGGGCTGGACTTTGGATAAGTCTCTGTAATATGCAAGGAGGGAGGGAGGACGCAGCAGCAATGGAGCCGGGGGCAGGTAGGCTGGGCAGGTGGCTGGGGATGGTGTGGTGTGGTGGACAGAGGCAGGGAGGGCAGGCCAAACACAAAACTGCAAGCTGATGCCTCCATGGGGGAAGTATGGGGAAGGGCCAGCTGGCGGAGATGTATGACAGGCTGAGCCGGCGGGGAGAAGAGGCTGCGGGCCACTCGAAATTTGTAAACGGGCCACATTTGGCCCCTAGGCTTGACTTTGGACATGCCTGTTATAGACTAGGATTCAGAAGACCTGGGGTTAAATCAGTGCTTGACTATGGAAACTCACTGGTGGATGGAAATGGGAAAACAACTCCTTAAATGTATCACATTCCTTAAAAAACCTATGAGGCTTGCTGTAAGTCAGATGTGAGTCGATGGCACATAACAGGCATTACCTTGACATAATGGAACATTTGGGATTTTCTTGATTGCTGATTATGATCCACACTTAATCACACTTGAAGTTGTTGTCCTGAAATCAGAGGGACTTCATTTAGTCATGACTAACAAATCCCATTGTTCTCAATGGATTCCTGCAAAGTATGGATTAAGCCTGGATCCAGTTAATGAGATTTTCCCCTCTTGCTTAAAGCATATTGTAGAAAGCACTCATCATGGTAGTCTGACCCAACCTGGTATTCTTGTAACTTTAAGAACATTTCTTCTTCTTCATGGAGTACAGTACCCTAAAATGTGACTTCCCTTGACCCAAGAGTCAAGTGTTCATAAAGAGTTAATAAAGAGGTGTAATTCCTTGCTTCCCTGGCACATGCATGTGGACTAAGGATGGGCTAAGCTGAGTCCTTATATCATTTGGGCTCTTTGGTAGTTCAGAATAAAATAACCTTGGTGGACTGGTTGGTTTAGAGCAGTCAAGCTCTCCCCCTTTTCTTCAAGTTAATATTGTTGCTCTGGTTCCCCATCACCCATAGCTACCCATGAAGAGGAGGAATCTGGGGTAGGTGAGGAGGTGAGGAGCAACAGAAGGCCAATAGTTGAGGAATTAAAGTAAGCCAAAAGCTGTTGCAGTGCCACAGCTGCACTACTTAAGTAAGAATGTTTACCCTGAGGAGGTTGATAGCACTACATTAGAGTAGTAACATTAAAAGGAGTGAGAACATGGGCCGGATCAGGGCCTAGAGAGTGTCTAACACGAGCAGAATGAAATATATTTTGAGATGGTTGTATATTATGTGACACTTGCTGCTTCTGTTCTGTCCAGATTCCAATTGAAGAAGGACTAGGTGAACTTTAAGGCATGGGAGGATTCTTCACGCATGTTTGTCCCCATTTGTTAATACAGTGGTACCTCTACTTACTAATTTAATCCATTCTGAATGCATGCTCTTAAGTTGAACAACTCTTAAGTCGAATTACTCTTAAGTCGAGCCACTCTTAATTAGAGGTACTACTGTAATTCTTTTTTTAAAAAATGGAAATTGTGTTTTAAATAAATTTGAATTTTTTTAAAAAAATCCTTGCTTTTAAAGTGAGCTTCCTGGGCCAGTGGTTACTACAGTGTTTTTGTTCTCGGGTTGACCAGATGGCCATAATCTTTACATGGGATCTGAGAAGTAGTTCTGCATAACACAATGGTTATGTGAAAACTGAATGATGAACATATTTATTGGACTTTGCACTTGATATGTTTGCAGATACAAAGTTCATGTTGAATGCTGGACAGATACTCAAGGTTGTGGTCCTCCATCACATGTAGCGTCTGCATTTTAACTTGTTTGAGCTGGGACAGTCTCATTGGAATGAAGGCCGTCATCCATCTTTATTGTTACAGAAATACAATAGGGGCTTCAGCTTGAGGCATCATTAGAGTTCCTCAACATAGAATCCCACTGTGATGAATATACTTCCTAGTAGTTTTTGTTCCTTTAAAGATTAAATAGCATTTTAAATATAAGTTTTATTGGAGAAAAATGCACAAGGCTGAGGTAATTTTTCAGTTTAATGTTTTTTTAATGTGGAACTGACGAATATTATGAAGAACATTAGGTGAATTTCTTTTGTGTTAGGACATAGAGATCTTTTGAAGTGTAGTTTGTCGTACTGAATAATGGATGTGTGGTTTTGTGATACTTATAACATGAGCTTTAAATTTAGCCTCAGAGAAATACGGTTATTTTTCTATGTTTGCTCAGCTATGTTTGCATCTCTCGAAAGTTTATCTGGTTACAAAGGAAATGTGAAAATAATCTGAAAGCCTTGCCCTGTTTTTTCTTTGTGTTCTTGAGAAACAATGATCAGCAAAAGGAGTTATGCTTTAATTTTTTTCTTTAATCCTAGCATTGGCAATATATGACTTTCCAGGTGTTTTAGGCTTGTAATTCCAATCTACCATCATCTGTGGTGGTTTCGGCCGATGAAGTCTCAGTCCAACAACACATCTGGAAGGCTGCAGGTTTCCCACCCTGGCAATAAAGGTATTTCAGTTGCGGTTAGCAAATAAAAAGCAGAGGTACAGTTGATTGTGCCAGTCACAGAAAAGGCACCATTTTGACGGTTTTAACAAGCAAAAGGAACTTGCGCCTGATCATATTGTGGGGATCTTTGCCTCAAGTGGTATGCTGCATATGTAAACATTTATAGCTTGATAATGTTGAGGAAATTTTGCAGTGATGTTGAACTTGTGTCTGAATCACTGTAACACTAACTACCTTTGGGGTAGAATGGTAAGAATGGGGGTAGAATGGTAAGAGAGGCTGGAGTGTTTGGAACAATGCTTGTTACCCATCCAGTCATAGTAGATGCTGTAGTTTAGCGGTAAACTACAGGCCTTGTGTAAAAAAAAGGTCTCAGTTTCAGTCTTTCACATGTAAAATAAACAGGCTTATTTATTTACTCCCCCCCAAATATATGGAAAGTTGGGGGAAAAAAATCTCATGCAGCAAGCTGGGAAGAAACTTTTCTATGGGGGTAACAACTTACCGTAAAGGCTACGTAACAATGAGATGAGGCAGTACTGAGCCAGGTTTACCAAAGATTTTACTTAGTTCAAAGTAGCTCCATTTAGCTTTGTACATTTGTAGGGCTTGCGTTGAATATGTGTATCTAATCCTTGGTGCCCTCCCTGCCTTCTCATAAATCCTCTGGCCACACAGTCAATGAATTGTCTGATAGAAGCAAGTCTTTGCTCATGAATGATATCCCAAGCACTGTATGATGATCATCAAATCATCTGGAAGCTGTCATGGATGCAGAGACTCAAACCCGGCACAGAGCAAGGTGGGGTTGCCTGATACAGTGCTTTTTTCATCCTTCAGAAAATTCTTGGGCCTTGTAAAAGTTAAAGAGTTCTGTATTTTCCCCCAGCAAGGTAGTTTTCTAAAAGAAAGTCTTTTCAAGACAAAATGCAAATGTACAGTAATAGGAGGAAGCCTCGAGGAAAGGCAGATAATTTATGAATGAGTATTGAGTGCCTTTATTTGTGTTACTTATTTTATATAAATTACGTATACTTGGATGGGAGACCACCAGGGAATAGCCGCCTGGAGTAGGAACTGGCAAGCCACTCCAGTATTCCTGCCCCCAAAACTCCATGGACATGGAGTCACAAAGAGTTGGTCACGATTGTAACAACACAACAACAACAACACAGTATGCCACCTTTCTCCCCATAGGGGACCCAAGGCTGCCTTTCTGTGCCATAGCTCCAAGACATGGAAATCTAGACACCCGAATGTTGGCATTGATACTGAACTCCTTAGAAATGCACTTTCCAGGTGACCTCTAAGCAGCTGTGAAGAATCTTCTTTTTGCTGGACCCTTGAAGGTTTAAGAAAAGGAATAATTAAAATACAGTAAGGGAAATTGCCAGTACAGCCATCCGGTAAGCAGGGGAAAAACCTGAGCAAGAGGGAGAGGCTGAAAGGGCACTGGGGTTGAAGGGTGAGGCAAAATCCCTTCAAGAAAGGAAAGAAGGAAGAGAAAAGGGAAAGAGACAGCCCTGGGCCAAGCTGGGGATTAAAGAGCAGGGATGTTGGTAAGACTTTGCATCCGAGTCCCAAGTCTGATTCTTTGGTACGCACTTCTGAGTCTGAGTCCAAAGTGTTTGGTCCCAAGTTCTGCGTCCCCAGTTGCATGTCCCTTTTAAAAATAAGCTTTGGTCCCAGAATAAAAAGGGAGGGGTGGGTGAGTTTTGAGTTGTGACTCATGAGCTGAGTCTCTATCATTAAAAAAAAACAACAAAAAAACCACCCATCCTCCTGAGTCATATCCAGGTTAAAGCTCTGATGTGACTTAAGTCTGACTAGGCAGTGAGTCCCTTGACTTGAATCCCCATCCCTATTAAAGACAGCCTAATTCTTGCCCAATCTAAATTTATTATGAGCTTGTCTTATTCCCAACTGCTGCCTCTGTTCTGTAGAGTTCCCAGTGTTGATATGGGTTCAAAAGAGGATGCAGTTTAAGGCATGTGTGCAGGAGAAATGCTTATATTCATTTAAAACTAGGCCATTACTTTGTGCATTCCACTGAACCGTGACAACAGAAAATCCAATATATAATAATATTTTGGGCTTGAGTGGCCAAATATATGACAGAACAGGGAGCAGATTTGACAGTGTTTCCCTTTGAAAGCAAGGTAAGAAAGAAAACCTTACTAAGTGGGGGAAGAATTTGAACGGAAAGACACCAGTGGCAGGAGGGGGTATAGAGACAGGAGGTTGTAGAGCTGAACAGATTTAGTGTCAGATCTGTGCTGAAACATGAGTAATGTAGATATAGGAAATAGAAAAGGGTAAGGATTGAAAAAAGTATTGGCAAATATTGGTTCATATAAGTAGTGTCATGCAGTGCGCTTGCTTCCATTCTTGGTAACTGTATTTTCAGAATATAACCCAGTTTTGAAGTTTTTTCCCTCTTGGTTTGCATTTTGTGTGGTGACTCCAACTGAACTGTTTTTTTCTGTCCGGTGTAAGGAACTACAGTGATACCACATTTAATTCAAAGGTATCTAATGGGCCCTGATACTTTTCATTTATTTCATTTATGAGGTAGGTACATTGAAGGGTCTGAGATATTTTTTCTGAGTGTTGCCTGGTATTTTTATTTTTATTTTTATTTTCATTTTCATTTTATCTGAGCATGGTTTTGAGCTAGGGTTTTCCTGGCCTGTGCAATGTCCATATTTTCTTTTATATCACAGTGATTCTTGCCATGTGCCATTGTACATGTGAAGAACAGATTCCTAAGAAATTTTCCACAGACTTGAGAAAGTGAATGAATGCAATAATCACTGGGAACATATTTTTTATAAAAAACTTTAGATCATAATCCATTCTTTCTAGGCTGATGCTGAAGGAATGGGTGCTGGAACACAGTACAAGAGTTATACTTAAGTTTTTTTCTGGGGTTTGTGTCAAACAAACATATGACCAGTATGTGTGTCCTGAGATCCCAAATAACTGTTATTTCCTTCTGGTTTATAGTACAATGTAAAAGTCTAACTAAAGTCTGCATTGGCTAGTTCAGTGTTGCCAAATCTATGGCATGGGTGCCAAAGGTGGCACATGGAGTTCTTTCTGTGGGCGCACAACATCACCCTCTCACAGCCATGGCACTTCCCTCTCTGTTTGGAGCAGGCTACTGTATTCTGTGCAGAGTTGGGTGAAAGGGAGGCAGCGGTTTGTGGGCTCCTTTGTAGCCCCAGTTTACTCTCTAGCCATGCTGCTTTTGGGATGCCCAGAGCAGCGTGGTTGGAGAGTAAACTGAGGCTACGAAAATGCCCACAAGCCACCACCACTCCCCCTGGCTTTCCTGACAGTATAGCACCCCATCTGCCACTCTGCCGAGGGCAGAGAGGTGGATGGGGTGCTACTCTTCGGGAAAGTGAGGATCAAAGAGCAAGTTTTTGAATTTCGAGAGTGCTGTAGCTGCGGGAAACTCAAAAGCCTGCTCTCCCTCCGATCCTCGCTTTCCTGAAGGGTAGCACCCAAAGCATTTGCAACCTGGGGTACCACTGTATTCAGGTTAAATTGCCCTATTGGCACTTGGCGAAAAATAAGTGGGTTTTTGAATCACAGTTTGGGCACTCGGTCTCTAAAAGGTTCACCATCATTGGGCTAGTTCATCTGTGTATGTAGTATCTGATGGGTAATGTGTTTTGGAATGCACCTCCCAGCAGCCCCAGACAGGAGAGCAGAAGTGAGGAAAGTTGGGAGTTGCTGGCCACATTTGTAGCCACACTTAAGGGTGGCCACAGTTTCCCCCCAAGCATAAAACTTTTTGGGTGTATATATATATATGTGTGTGTGTGTGTGTGTGTGTGTGTGTGTGTGTGTGTGTGTTAAAATATAACAAATAAAGTGACTTCTAGGATCAGTAAATCATAGCTGTATCCAATGGAAGTATTGACTAATCTAATTAATTAAATAGATTTATATACTGCACACACAGAGTGAATGTAGGTTACTGAGCAGAAGATCAAGCTTCAATTGTGACCTTGGCTCCCAGTCCTGATAGAATAGGGCAGGCATGTCCAAACTTCAGCCCTCCAGATGTTTTGGACCACAGCTCCCACAGTCCTTTACCATTGGAAATACAGGCTTGGAATTCTGGGAGTTGTGGTCCAAAACATCAGGAGGGCTGAAGTTTGGACATGCCTGGAATAGGGATTCATGTGAATCTTCAATTCCCCTCTATAAGGGAATCAAATAATCAAACCTGCTAGAAAACATTTGAGGGGTTGTGCTTCTCTTTATTAAAGACACACACTGAGAAAGTCCAGGTACTGGGTCTTCCTTATCTGCCATGAGAATTGAGCCACATCTTTTAGGTGAGGTCTGATTTGCAAAGAGGTTACTTTAGTTCAGTCTATATATACTCTCAACCTGGATAGGAAAAGGTTGTGCGAGAAAGGCCACTCAGAAAATAATCATTCAGCTGGAACTATGACCGTAAATAAAGAATTATTATTATTATTATTATTGGGGGCATTTTACTTTAAATAAAAATTATATTCTTCTCTTGAATTGTTGACTGAACAAAGATCTTACAGGTACCCCTTTTTTGTGAGAGTGAGATTAGGGGAGCAGCCAGGGAGAAAGAAAAAAAATATGGGTTCTGACATCAAATTCACAACATTATTTTGAACCAAAATAGTGACCTATGTTAGAGTCATTTTATATATCTTACTGTAGCATTGATAATGAAGTGATTCCATGTTTGATAAAAATTATTCTGAGTAGAGATGGGCACGACCAGGGAAAATGATGTTTTTGAGTTGTCGTGTGTTGGAGCCGGCCCGTTTCGGCTTGTTTCCATTTGTCGCGAAATTTTTCAAAAATTTGTCGTTTCGTTTGTCGTTTTTTCGTCTGTCGTTAGTACTGGTTTGGGGGGGAGCGGGCTCCTGGAGGCACCTCTCTGGGGTGGGTGCCTCCTCTGGCCCGCTATGAAGGGAAAGCAGGCTCCTGGAGGCACCTCTCTGGGTGAGTGCCTCCTCTGGCCCGCTACAAAATGGCATGCATAGCCAATTGGATATACATACCAAGTTGAGTGGCAGAGTCACCTCTCTTTTGGGTGCCTCTTTGACCACAGGCCCACTGCTGGTATAGTGCAGTGCAGTGTCACAGTGCACACTGGGGGAAGGCTCCCTCAGTCTGGGTGCTCTGTGGTCCACTAAGAAGGGAACTGTACTTGCGTGTGTAGTGCAATGCGAGTACAGATTTGGCTTAGGGTTAGGGTTAGCGCAAGGGCTAGGCTTAGGGTTATGGGTAAGGTTAGGGTGAGTTCGTGGGGTGCACCTCTGGGTGCCTCTCTGACCCACTAAGAAGGACAGTGTACTGGCGTATGGGTTAGGCTTAGGATTAGGGTTCGGGCTAGGGTTAGTGGGCTTTTTATGCCCGACTGGCACATCCCAGAAGTCTCGGTCAAAAACTGGTCAAGTGGCCATGCAATTGGTGGAATGGCTCCAAAAATTTGCATGGTCCACTCCCATGGCCAGCCCATCATTGTGCAGGTGTAAAAAAATAAAAATAAAAATAAAATAAAATCAAATCAATGGAGACATTTTGTTGCAAGAAAAACCCACTGCTGCTACTGTAAAAATTCAGGCAGTTTTAAAATAGCTATTTTCGCATGTTTCTGTGGTGCTTTGGTGTGTTTTTGGACCACCATGATTTCAAAATAAATATCGCGGTCGCCCCATTTTGGATCCCCCGCCCGCACCGCATGGCATGGCGAGTTGGCGAGACGACGAGGATGCGCAGCCCAGGAGAGAGGGGGGAGCCCGGGGACCCCCCTCCCCCGAAACCACCCCTCTGGTAGGTGCCCTCACTCAGGCAGGCATATTTTCGCCTGCTTTTTTGGCCGGGAATCGGTTTTTTTTAATTTTTAAAACTTTTTTTCTGTGCCGCTTGGCATCGCGCGATCGCTGCGATGCCAGGAACGACCACGACGAATTAGACCCAATTTTTCTTTAGTCGGTTCGAGTTCGAGTTCTGGCGGAGTAATTGTCGTTCTTCGTTCCGTTACGTAACGGAAACGAGGAACGGAAACGGAAACGAGGATTTCACCGAGTCGTGCCCATGTCTAATTCTGAGTGGGATATTTGGTCATGAGAATGCTTCAGTAAGACAGTAACATGGAAATCTGGATATAAAGTTACTTCGCAATTGTAATTCTCACTTAACAGAAAAAAATGGCTTTGGTGGCTAATCCATTATTTATGGAAATATTATGACTATAATTTTCTTCTAGCTGGAACCTACACAGGCCTGGTGTAGTGTTGGCAATGTGGACTGAGTGAATGAAATGATACCATCCCCCACATCACTGTTTTCCTTCCTGAAGATTTGTGGTTCTGGAGTAAGAAGAAGCAAATCATAGGCCCCGATCATTTGTATCTTCTTTAGAGATGTTATTAGAGCAACAGCCACATCGTTCCAGGATGGTATGATTGAAATAACCCTAGAAGCCCCTTGAACTTTTTTTTCAGATCTCAGAAAGCTGTGTGGAAATAAAGGAGTGTTGCTTGGTTGGCAGAAGGGTCCTGTAACTTCTATACAGTAGGCCTTGGGAAACTGATTACTGGGATTAAAGCTTAAACTGACAAGATGGCTGATTTGTTAACATATTAAGAGGCTTCACAATACTGAAAATCCACAGTGGAAGGGGCTGGGCCAAATAAGGTTGCTAGAGTTCCAATATACTACGGGGATGCAAGGATCATACAAAATGGCATACCCACCCTACCTCAAGTGGCCCAATTTAGCCTAGACCAGCCCACTTCAAAACAACCAAGCTCTAGGTGAAATTTTTATGACAACTTTAGAAATATGTAATATCTAATTTCCAGCTGCATTTTAGCCAGTAATCAGAGCTAAAAATGGGAAGTCAGTTTCCATAATTTTCCAAAATAAGTTGTTGCCAATTTTAGTCTGGAATAACCTGGAGTTCATAACAAATAACCTATCGTGTCTCACCTAAAAATGGTCAACTACGTATGCTATGCTGCTAACTGCTGCACTTTTGCTCGTAATGACATGGTCTGCATTCACATCAGCATAATATAGGCTTATGTTTCCCTTGGGGTTAATTTTACACAGCAGCAGTGCCCAGTAGACTGTGTTCAGAAAGCTGTTTTAAGATTCAAGAAGTTTGTTGTTTCAAATGCAATGACTAGCACAGAAAGATCACTGCTTGGTCTAGGAGAGACAGTTTTTACTTCTTAGTCTGGAAGTCCAACATATCTTGATCTAGGAAATGATCTCATCCTTTAGAACAGATGGCTACTAATGACTATTACGGAAGGAATTGGTTCCGGATAACAAAAAGAATTGTTTCCCTCTCACCAACTATGCTGTTTTGCAATTTCATTATAATTATCACAATGGAGAGCCACTGAAATAACTACCCAGCGACAATTGCTGTTATACAGCAGTATACACATACAGTATTTTGGACTCACCAGGTGGCTGGAACTGATATACTGTATGTATTTCTACAAGAGAATGAGCTACCCTGTTAAAAGAGAAAGAAGAATTTTCAGATTTGGTCTCTCCGTAGTAGAATTTCCAAATGGATGAAAATCATATCTGAAAAACAGCTTTATCCCGCAAGCATGCTCTGCTACAAGTCTAATTAATGGCAATTCACAACAGATCAGTATCTGCTAGAAGAAAATTAAATGCAAGTCCTAATTTGGCTGGGTGCATGAGATCTGACTGGAATCATTATGTCCTAGCCTTAAACACCACATCCAGTGGTTATGGATTCATTTTCAAGGTTCCGAGTTACACACATATCCTGAGAGACGTTAAAAACACCAACCTAGAGGGATGGATGAGAAGTCTTATAGATCTGTCTGTCTTTCAGTGCTTGTGTCCCAAAAGTCTAAATTTACCTCTGTGTATTCTTATTTGAATATTTGTAGGGGTCAAAACAGGTGTTACAGTTAACGCACCATCAGAATAAGAAAGCACATTTATGTTTCAGCAAAAGTAAGCTCTTTTCATGTCTCAGAAATCAGTATGTAATAAAGGCCATGGATGATCAATCACAAATTAAAAGACTAATTTGCTGATATCCAAAAGTTGAGTCATGCCAGTTGGACTACTTTTTTGTGAGCTTGAAACATTTCACTACTCATCCAAGTAGCTTTGTCTGTCTAAGGAAAGCTGGTGCGAAACCTCCAGTTTATATTTCACCTTGGTTTCATGCCTCCCTGGTCTGGATAGGCTTGTTAGGTGGAAAGTGGACTGAATAGGCTCGTTAGGTAGACAGTGGCCTGAATAGGCCCATTAGATGTAAAGTGGTGTAGGGTGTGTGAAAGTCCCACCTATGCAACCCTTCCCAGCACCTATGAAGTGTGAGCTGTTAGCCGTGGCCTTCCTGGTGGAGACATGAAATGTTATTCATTTGTCTGGAGATTGATGAAAGCATGATAAGTGGGAGGAGGATTCTGCGCAAGTCCCCTACACCAGAGGGATTTTCAATACACACATGAATGCCTTTTTCTGATCCCTCTCTCAAACCGCCTATCTGTCTAATACGCGTACATCCTTGTCTTTGAATGAATTCCTTTGTCCTTCAAATTAAGGTACACTGCTGATTCTGGTCCTGAGTTGTTGCCCCTCCTGTGCTGGGCCATCCTCCTGTTAAGTGGCTGTTTGGTTTCTCCAATGTCAAGCTCTACACTCTCCTCACTGTATTGGACTGCACATGCTGTATTGCTCCTCTTGAGCTTTGGTGTTGGGTCCTTTGGGTGGACAAGTCTCAACCATTGTGTGTTTGTTGGTTTGAAGTAAACAGGCACGTGGTGTTTGCCAAAAACCCTTTTAAGTTTTTCAGGCACTCCAGCCATGCGAGGGATGACCAGGTCAGTGCTGCTAGTGGATAGAATCATAGCAGAATGAAGTTGGAAGGGACCTATATGACCACTGAGTCCAACCCTTTGCTCAGTGCAGGAATAGAAATCAAAGCAGATCTGATAAATAGTTGTCCATTTTTCTCTTGAATGCCTGCAGTGTTGGAGTGCTCCCCATCTCTTGAGGTAATTTGTTCCATTGTTGTACTGCTCTAACAGTTAGGAAGCTTTTCCTGATATTCGACTGAAATCTGGCTTCCTGTAGCTTGAGCCCATTATTACATCTTCTGCACTCTGGGCTGATAGAGGACAGATCCTGTCCCTCCTTTGCATGACAGCCATTTAGGTATTTGGAAATTGTCATCATACCTCTCCTTTGTCTTCTTTTCTGAAAGCTAAACAACATGCCCAGTTCTTTAAGCCTTTCCTCAGAAGGCCTCGTTTCCAGCCTTCTAATCATTCTTGTTGCCCTCCTCTGAACTTGTTCCAATTTACCAGTATCCTTCTTGAAGTGTAATGGAGGACCCCTGCAGCGCAGTGGTTACATGCCTGTACTCAGGGCCGGCGCTAGGGTTTTTTGCGCCCTAGGCAAGGGGCGAACTAGGCCTAGTTCGCCTTAATGGACACACCGGCCTTGCCTGTACTGCAGCTAAAACTGTGCTCATGACCTGGGGTTCAATCCCAGGTAGCAGGGCCATGGTTGACTCAGCCTTCCATCCTTCTGAGGTTGGTAAAATGAGTACTCAGCTTGCGGGGGGGGGGCAATGTGTAGCCTGCATACTGTAATTAAAACTGTAATCTGCCCAGAGACTACTTGAAGTGGTATGGGGTGGTATATTACTTTGCTTTATGTCTGGAACTAAACACAGTACTCAAGATGAGGTTTAACCAGTGCCCAATAGAGGGGAACTAGATCCTTGTGGGATTTGGAGACTGTACTTAAAGGGAGCAGAGTGAGGACAACCACACTAGCTCTTTTCTCATCCCCATTTTTGGCAGCCTCCAGGTGTTGATCCGTATCTTTTGCAGCAGGGAACCTTTTGTATTTGCAACAACACAAAATTGATCCCTGTCATATCTCTCTCCCTGCTCCCTCACGTGCCAGAACTCTAGATCATACAGGGAGCCTGCATAGATCTGAAAGGCTTCCCGTTACACTCAGGAAAGATCCTTCAGCAAGTGAGGGAGAGAGCAAGTGAGAGCAGGGAAAGGAGGAGCTATGATGCTCTTCCACTCCCCCATCTTCATAGTCATTAGACTCAGAAGAACAATACAGTACCTGAATACATTTTGTGTAACTGAGACAAGTTGCCTCCAACTACTAGTTGGATGCTGTAAATAAGCGATAAGAAGTTACAGGAGAACCGCAGAAAGAAATGGTTCAAAATGTTGACAGTTGTCGGCAGGCTCCTGCCATTTTGGTTTCATTGTCTCATGCCTCCTCACTTACTTGAAAAAGATTATGAAAGTAAGGAGTCAGTATACATTGCAAATGGAAGAAATCCTCCCAGAGTGGCCTGGTGGCTGGATGGGCAGTACAGAAATCAAATCAAATCAATCAATCAGTAAATCAACACGTTTCCCCAAAGAGTTGGAAACAGTTCAGATGTGGCTTGCCAGCTCCCCTCACCCCTCACACACACACATGCACAGAGCATTCCATAACAGACTCTGAGGAAATCTGGAGCTGTTTCTTCTATTACCATAAAGTTTCACTGACATTTATATGTGTTTTACTGCATATTGTTTTAAAGGTATCTGAGTTTTAAATTGGAGGATTTGCTTTATTACTGTGAGTCAAAACATTCAGTTCACACCGTACTTCCAGTCATATTGTTGGCAGGCGGTAGTGTCTGGAATCCTGCCGCTCAACATAGTAAATCACAGCTTGGGTAGATGCATTGAATCTGTGGAATTCACAGAGGAGTTGATCTCCAAATCCCCACTGATTCATCCGGCCTACTCTAGTTGTGACTCTAAGCATAAGAATGTCAGCCACTAAATAAATCTCAAAGTGAATAAATGCCAATCTTCTTGATGAATGAATTAAGAGTAGTTCCTACCTAGCCCAGTCTTCCACAGGCTTGTGCCCTCTGTTGCATTGGACTACAGTGCCCATATTCCCCAGCAAAGCACTTTGCTGGAGATTATGTGAATTGTATCCCAGTATCTCTGACAACAGCAGTCTGGAGAAGCCAGATCTAGCCCGCCCTTTTGGGTTTCAGCCTCTGGTAGCTCACAGGAAGGGCAGATGAGCATGGCTAGTTCCAAAAGACATGCACCACGAGAGCATGCTATTACAAGCTACCTCTACGGTATATGCTCTATCAGCTTTTTCCCTGCTGCACTCCTCATCTCTCTCATTACTGGGTAAGTCTCACTTAGCTCAGACATCATTTGAGCATCCATGCTTAGGGCTTCACTTTAAAGCTACCTTTAAAGATATTGGAGGGAGGAATCAATCAACTGGATAAAACGGGGGAGGGGGAGGGGATTTTCTTTCTTTCCTCCAGCTCTGCAGATCTTTTAAAATTCTTATCATGCGGGGTCACTTTGACTGGGCAGACAGAGAACTCCCCCCAGGGTAATTAGCCATTTCCATATAATGGCTTGTGGGGGGAGGGGCACTTCCATACGATGACAAGTCTTTCTCTCTTTGCATCACCAGTCTCATTATTCAGAGGAAACAAAGCCCAGGCAACAAAACAGTGGTGAAACATGGTCCTAGTGCAGTGCAAAAGACGGGACTGCTATTATCTTAAAGAACCAGTTGAGAAATTGCTGGCAGCTAATCCACATCAGTGAATTCAGATGCCAGCCTTTTCTCAACCTCCACTTTAAGGATAGATAAAGAACTATCTCCCGGCCGGATAACTGATGCAGCACATCAGTGATAGTTTATTTGATCCTTCAAATCATAAGTATGAAGGCTTATTTTTTTCGGTCTGTTCCCAGGGATCACATGTGCTGGAAATGTAAGAAATCCACACCAACAAACTAGAATCCCCTGATGGGCTTAGCAAATTGTAGATGGGGGTGCTGTGGGGAAAGTTCAGTTTGTTCCAGCAATTATGTTGTACGGCCACTGGAAGAAGGAGCCTGTCCATGCAGGTGGCCAGCCAGAAGGTTAAATGTCCATCCGAACACACTCCAAAGTATAGTAGAATCTCTCAACGTGATTTCACACAACCTAAGCACTGCAGATTGTATTTATAGCTGGGTTTTTTTTTGGTGGACATTTTAAGTATTAACAAAAAGTGATTTTTGAAAGTTCGTCTACTTAGGATTATGATTCAGTTGAACACAGTAGGACTTGTTTCTTGCTGCATAGGCATAGGACTGAAGTTTTGCTGTGTTCACAAGGGAAAGTCCATGGAAAGAACCAAGTCATCTGTGTGATGTGGGTTAGCTTGCTCCACAAGCTTCAGAGATGCAGCGGGTAGGGTAAATGGGCAGAAGATATTATGGTAAATTGCAGTAAATCAGTGTTGCTGATTTTTGCCTGGTACACTAACAAGGGTATAACATGTGAGAGCATGCTGAGTGAGGCTGGTGATGAAAGCACCCACCCAGTAGCAAGTCACGTAGAACAGTGTTTATGCAGGAGCCATGGGTGCTGTACCCTCATCTCCAGCAGCAATTAGAGGGTGGATAGTACTTGGGTCAGATGGGGTGGTGCTGGAGTTGTTTCTGCTGCTGTCCAATGCCTGAGCAGTCCAACATAAAAGTAAACTAAACTGCAAAGGCAGGGCCTCAGTGCAGCTGGGAGAAGTTAAACAACTTTCCTGTTATTTGGGGCTCCTGAGCCAGCAGTTATGGGCATCCCCAATCATGATTGGCTCAGAAATTGGCAGTGGAGGCGCCCACCAAACCAAAATAGGCTTCCCTTTCCTGCTTCTGGATTACGGAGAGGCACAGATTAAAAAATGGTGATTAGGGATGGGCATTTCATTTTGGAACCAGTAGATTACGAAACAAACCACGCGAGCCCAGGTGGTCCTCAGAACTGGCTGATAAATGCAGATCCAATTGCTTTACAGAGGTCTTTTTAGGGTTAAAATCCAATGAGGAAGCATGCTGCAACGTCATCTGTGCTAGATCTGTGGTGCTGGCCAATCAGGAGCTGTGAAGGTACAGGCACAATCCCATCTCCCTCTCTGATTGGCCAGCAGCACGAAGCAGGAAAGATGACATCGCAGCATGCTTCCTTGTTGGATTTTAACCCTGCACGAGACAGAGAAAGGTAAAGCAATTGGATATGCAATTATCAGCCAGTTCCGAGGACCACGTGGGCTCGCGTGGTTCATTTTGTAACCTACTGGTTTCGAAACGAAATGCCCATCCCTAATGGTGATTCATTTTGATTCATGGTCAAGGTCAACAAATTTATGATCTGTTTTTCTGATGAATTTGTAAATTCATTTTGAATTTAAAACCCTATAAACTGGCCTCCAGATCACCTAGAAGACACCAGATTTGCAGAGATGCCCCCATGACACCTTTCTATAAGCATGGCAAGTTTAGTGAAGATTGGGTTTCTGATTTCTGAGTGATACACCCAAAAAAAAAAAACGCAATCCAGGAAAGTGCGCTTCAGAAACTGTCTTGGGAAAACCCAATTTTCACCAAACTTGGAGAGACAGAGGAAGCTTTTCAGCAACGTTGGTCTTGCTAGTTACCTGAGGGGAACTTTCTGGAGAGAGGCATTTGGCAGTGCGTAATTTGGACATCAGAAATCCAGTCTTTCTCAAACATGGACAGACTATGGAGGAGAATCAGGGGAAGCTTCTCTATAATGTTGGTATCTCTGGCTGCCTTGGGAGCCATTTGGTAGCCCAACAAATCTGCAAGTCAAAAATTGCTAAAAATTGATCAATTCATATTTATTGGGGGGGTTACATCTTTATGGCTATAGTACTAATCAGTGAATTAGCAATTTTTGAGCAAATTTTGCAATTCATTTTTTTTTTTAAATTCATGCACCTCTCTATTTTGGAGCATTGTGCCGATTGTGGAGATAAGTGGCAGGTTGCTCGGTGGATTTTGGATTCTGTGTCTTGCAATAATGTTTTCAGTGCATGATTTCAGAAGGAAGTTGCATTCAAAAAGGAAAGGGGTTTCTCTGCCAGATTCATCTGCAGCCTTCTTTTTGCCTGTGTGATGTTTTGGTCTGCTGTGGTTTGAGAGAAATAGATGATCACATTTCACTCTTTCTTTTTGGCATTGTGTGTGCCTCTGAGGGGCGAAGTCAGAAGTCCTCAAGGATCACGACACGGCAGCTTTCTTTAGATTTGTGGTTTTCTCATTTTGCATGCAGCTCTTCCATTCCTGCTAGGCTACCTTTTTCCTGTAGTATGACCTCTGAATTGCCCACATGAATGTCACTAACATTATGTTGTGTTATTAATTTTAAAACATGATGACAAGGTCCAAGTGGTGCATTCCCTCCCTTCCTTAATTTTCTTTTAATTTTTTTTGACAATCCATAAGAACAAAAGAAACAAAAATAATGATATCCAAAACCCTAACCCTGTATAATAACCCTTCCTTGTTTTCATCGTATACACATCTCTCACCTTACTTGCATCTCTCTTGCAGTTCTTTCCCATAATTTGTTGCATAAAGTTACATAAAATGTCCATACCACTCAAAAGCTGGCTTCCCGACGTATTCATCTCAGCATTTAATTCTGTGTCTGAAGCCAACAGAGAGTGCCAAATTTTAGTTAAAATATCTACTTTTAATTATCCTCTAAGAATTTTTGGCCCATGTGGTTACTTAGTTTCTCCATTAATGCTATATACCATATCCTGTCTAAGTATCTTTGGGTGGAGAGTCCTTATGTATCTTTACAAGTACCTGTATAAGTTACAGTATTTCTGTTCTTGTGGCTCCTGTAAGGATCTCCACCAACTCTTTATTGGTTAAATTCCCTTTTTCATTGGTAAACATGTAGAACAATAATAATGTTTCATTGGGAATTATTTTGATGTGTTAGTTTTTCTAGCCATTTTATTACCATGAGGTATTTCTTCCCTTCCCCCAAACCCCAAGTTAGGTCAGTATCCAGCTTCCGGTGCATCTGTTGTCTCAGTTAAGATGGGGTGTGCAAATAATCTAGTATACTTGTTTGGTTCGGACAGAATAGTAGGTTTTCTTATTGATTGCTCCAAGGCTGTGAAAGTCTCTGGGAGACAATTATTGTATTTGAGTTTAGTTGCAGATTGATGCTACATTTTGCTTTCTAACTTTTGATTTACCAAAGCTGTGCTCTACCCCTTAGCAAGAATGCTGCAGATGCAAGCATCATGCCATCTGTTTACTCCAACGATGAAGGTTTATACGAGAACTGTATGATTAATAGCTGCATGGTGTTTGATAAACAAACAAAACAAAGCATTTGTGTTTTAATATGTTCATTGTGTGGTTCATTGTGTGTATATTTACTTAAAACATTTCTGAATTGTCTTCCCAGCAAAAGCCCCCAGTTGACTTACAATATGCTGAAATTGTTAATTGCGTGTCAGCACAGTTTTGCCACAGTTGTAGTAGTGCCCTCCTGAATTTAAATGAATCTGATGCATTTTTAAAATAGTCACCAGAGATCTTCCCTTTTATATCAGATCAATAAGATTGATGAGGCTTAAATTAGGCCTAGCAGACAGGACTGCTTGCTTTAGTCTCCTTGCTACCCAGAGGAACAGGAAATTAGTGGTTCACTAGCCATCCCACTTTACAAGATCAATAGCTTACAAACTGTGCAGCGGACTATGCACATAGAACTGTGAGCTTTTTAAAATAAAATTCATACCAGAGCATTGCACAATTTAAAATTATGGATGCATGTGGAGTATATGTAAAGATAATTAGATTATTTTTGACCAAATGTGGGTTACTTCAATGAACATCTGCTAGATCTTCATTTATAAACTTGATGGGAGCATAAATTGCATGCACATAAGTGCTGCATTAATTGAATTTCTCCACATTTACAGAAAATTTCTTCGGTAACTAAGTAGTCCCATTTTACTTGATTATTCTTTGACCTCCTACTTAACTTTGAAGTCTGTTAAGTGACTTCCAGATGGTCCAGGTAAGTCTTGTCCAGGTGGTAGACATACTTCAACATTCATCAGTTTAGCATGGTATATTGTTTTAGCTCTCCATCAGTTTAACCCCAGCCTTTTCTGGCTTAATACTCAGAGGCTGTGATGTGTGCAGAAAACTTTCCCTTTATTTTAGCTGTTGTCTATGGAGTTGTTTTGGTGTTGCATTACTTTATTTTTGTCCATTATTGCTCCTGGAGGGATGATGCTAGCTAAATAATAGACTTTTTCAATGGGGGCAGGTCTCAGAGAACCAATAATAATCCTGTATGATCCATGAACAGCTACATCCACTTGCTTGGCATGTGCTGATTTGTACCATACAGCACTAGTGTTCTGCTGTGGAGCACTCTGTGGAACAAAGCTATTGTTCTTATTGTTTGTGGGTGTGTATGCCAATCTGACCCAGCCAATTTTCTTGGAATGTTACTTCTGGTGGTATCTTTCTGTTTGGTGTTTAGACAATGTTTTTGGTAGGTTGGGATTAAAGGAAATGAGAATTTTTATTTACAGTGCATGTGTATGTTCTTTCCTTTTATATAGTATGGAGCCTGTGAGGGGGGGCAGACATGGGCTCCAGCCCCAGGCCGCAGAGGGAGCCCAGTTGAGGTTGGATTGGGCTGCCGGGTATTGCAGAGACGGAGTCTGGAGCCAGGAAGCTGCACCAGCAGCGCCAGCATCAGCAAGGGAACGGCGGTGGCCTGGTGAGGGCAGCCGTGTCCCATGGGGTCTAGAGGGGCCATCCCTCAAGCTGCCTGGGAGGTGGGCAGGCAACCGAGTTGGCTGGCCGGTGCGTGGGGTGGAGGCCCCGGGCCCCAGGCCCCGCCTCCCCCAACACCCACTGGCCCCCTTCCCTCCCTCCCTCCCTCCTCTCATCACGGAAAGGGGTTACCAAGGCGGGCAAGCACATATGCATTCCTCCATCCACGGCTGCCTGCCAACCCGTTGGTGGGGCTCCGCGCCTTTTCCTGCTTGGCTTTCCCTCTCCTCCTCACAGCCCTGCTAGATCGAGCCAGGTGGAAGGAGACCGGCTGGTCTCTTCCAGTGGTTGGGGGAAGGGCAGGAGGGCGCGTGAAAACTGATTTTGTCCCTGGGCGCTGAACACCCTAGCTATGCCTCTGTATATTGCTACATACCTATCTTTGGAGAGGAGAAAGTAGAGGGGTGGGGGAGGAATGGCATAGAATAAAGAGCATATAGAAAGAAAGGGAAAGTCTCAAATGTTTTGATTAAAAAAGCTCTGTAGTTAGATTAGTAGCAGGAACAGGGGATGTGCTCCACAGACACCCAGTGCTAAAGGAGAAGCATGCAAGGTTGTATCTTTCCAGGAAAATGGAGATGATTGGGGTGTGCCTAATCTTATAGATGTCCACAGTAGTTGTTTCTGGCCGTTTTGATTGGGACTTGCTATGTGGAGAAGTTTCACCAAAGCAATGTCACACTTGTGTGTGTGTGTGTTATGTCGTTACAGTCATGGCCGACTCTTCGTGACCCCATGTCCATGGAGTTTTCTTGGCAGGAATACTGGAGTGGTTTGCCAGTTCCTACTCCAGGCACCTACTGCACCTGGTATTCCCTAGTGGTTTCCCATCCAAATACTAACCAGGGCCAACCCTGCTTAGCTTCCAAAATCAAGAGAGATCGGATAGTTCATCTCAAATCTGCGTGGTCGCAGAAGTGAAATCTGTTGTAGTATGCTGACTGAGTAATTGAGAAAGTGAGCTGTAGAAAGTTATTGCATTGATGAAATGAGCTGTACCAGAGCCTGAAGAACTGCGAGAGCAAGGCAGGGGATGGAGTACCCCAGCCTCAGAAACTGATAATCTGCTTGGTTTTAGTTTTACCCTTGCCATGAATTTGGTGGCCCTGGGCAAGACACTGCCTCTCAGTAAACTGATCTACAGTACAAAACTGCTACATGGATTACACAGGAATGTGCGTGCAAATACTTGGAAGAGTTACAAATTTTATATAAATGTAGCATGATAGAAATGTTTTACTATTACACTAACAAAAACTTGGTTGTGATGCAGTCATTTCCCTCAACCAAAGCAGTAACATAAAGCATGTATAAAATGAATAAATAGAAAACCATAAAATCCCTACTGATTAAAAGAACAGGGCCTTTTCTTCGAAAGGAATGCCTCACAAAAGATATACCAAAAGGGGAATATTGTCTAATTGGATATTGAGCATTGGTATTTTCCAATGGTATTTTTTCCCTTTCATGCCTCTTATCTGAGATAGCAGCTTGGGAAGATCTCTAGGCCTGGTGCACACCCACCGTTGGACTGTCAAGGGCTGTGCCTGAGCACCCCAATATTTTTCTTTAATTTTAATAAAAATTGAACTCTGCCTCATGCCCTGTAATAGCAGATTAAATGTAAAATAATTATTGGACTATGTGTCAAGGGCTCAAAAACCGTGTCATGGTTGCAAACTCCATCCCACATTCCCAAGAAGGCACACTGGGATGTTTTGAGAGGGAAGAGTTTTTAATTCTGTTTTTATTCAAACAGGTCATTGACACGGTCTTCCTCTTTTTTCTTTTTCTTTTTTGGCTTGTTTCTTTTGTGTCATTAAATATAAACATATTATAAAAATAAAATAACATAA
>JAHTLZ010000129.1:14541451-14593340 GCA_023846285.1 Phrynocephalus versicolor
AGCTGTTGTGTATGTTTAAGCCAGGCATGTCCAAACTTCGGCCCTCCTGATGTTTTGGACCACAACTCCCAGAATTCCAAGCCTGTGTTTCCAATGGCAAAGGACTGTGGGAGTTGTGTTTGGGCTGAAGTTTGGACATGCCTGTTTTAAGCTGATAATTTCCTTAGGTTTTAGATGGTTTTTAGATTTTTTTAAAAAAATATTCATTGCTTTATTGTGTTTTATATTGTAAGTCGGCCACAGCCCTCTCTGGAGAGATGGGTCATGACAAATTAATAAATAAACACAGTTTTAATGTTATTATCAATCTTATTTTTATTTTTTAAGATGAACCTTTTAAAAAAACTGGATTCTGAAAAAGAGGAAGATGGATAAGTAAATATATAAATAAAATGTGTAGCCTGCATTACTGTAATTAAAAATGTAAACCGCCCAGAGACTACTTGAAGTGGTATGGGGCAGTATATAAGCAGAACACTTTGCTTTAAAGTTTGGGAAGTGGGTATTTTTTCTTTATCCTCATTTTCAACTGTAAACAATGGCCTTTTGCATCATTTGCTATCACCGTTCCTTCTCTATCTGTGACTGTTCTATTTATTGTTCTATTTTCTTTTTTAAAAAGTTAGTTTCTTGGGAGCAGGAGCCTGTAACTGTTACAGTATTTGAGTTAAGGTGCTGTGACTGTCTATGTAGTTCACACATTAACACCACCCAGTGAACAGTGCCTGTCACTTCCTGAGAGATGACACAGCTCCTGTACTGTCATGACTTAAGGAAAGATCTCAGAGCCTTCCAGGCTGGTTCTGTGCTTCTGTTTTTTGTTTTCCCTGTACCTAACAACACTGAACACTCCCAAAGGCTCACCCATGTTCTAACCTGCACTGAAACGTCTAACCTCCTGTCCCTGAACTGTGTGCCGACCTGTCAGAACATTGGGTACTTGGTTTATTAGTAAATCAGATAAAGAAGAACTGCTGCGAGGATAGCAAAATAGGCCTGCTGAAGGTCAGGGATAAATTGTAATGGAAATACTGACCTCAGACCCGACTGCAAACTTTTTCTTTTATTTCACTGAACACTCTCCCACCCACCCTTAGCTGTGCAGCAGAGCCACAAGAGTGCTGAAATCGAGCATCGTGATATGGAAAATTTCAAATGCTTTTAGGCTGGGGCTGCAAATATGCAGTCTTAAGTAATCACAAGACAGGCAGTTTCTTCCGCTTCCTTCCTCTCTCCCTGATACCAGAAACATGTCAGCTGTTCTTCTGTTACTACATTTGATGCAAGAAGGATTGGCAGCTGGCGCAAAGGCAGAGGCGGGGAATCAATGAGCTGTATAATGGCCAGCTTTAATCCTTTAAGAATGTCGTGAAGTGTAGAAAATGTGCATAAATTGCTCTACACGTGTCTACTCCATAGTAAGCTTAAGGGTTTCGCTCAGTGAGGCTTATTGCCAGGTAATCAGGTATAGGATGGCAGCACTAGACATTTAATACCATTTGTATCCATTGGCAGTTGATTTTTAAATTCTGATATTGGGAGAAGTACACATGGAATCTGTCTGGCAGTTCCTTTGATTCCTGAGGCTTAGAAATTCCAGCACTTATGCAGAATTTAGAATATGAAGTGTTATAAGTGAGTGATGAAACTGAGTAATATTCAGCTTTGGAAGTTACTGTAATTGGTTGGTCAGAAAATGGATTTTGGCAAGGAGATTTTATTAAACTGTTCAGGATACATAGGTTTTCTTCAGAACACAGTGGTCTGAATCTGACTTGCAAGTCTGTAGACCTTACTTAAAGATTGTGGGTCCAGTGGTTTGGGAAGAGGGGAGAGGGCAAAACAGAGAAGGGAACGCAGTATTTTCTTATGGTTAATGTGTTTTCCCTCTCACCGTGGGATGTGTCAGAGGTGCATGCATCAGCAAGCAGGCCTGCCCATGCTTGCCTTCCAGTCACAAAGCAAACTAAATGCTTTGTGCTAAATGCAGGGTACAAACGTAATCTGTTTGTTTGTTTCCTCCCAAATTTTAATTCACAATGCTTAAGAAAAGAGCAGCAGCAGCAGCAACAACAACAACAAGAGAACATAAGTGCTGAGATTTATTTATGTATATATTTAAAATATTTTTATCCCACCATTCTCCTTGGAAAAGGAGTCAAGGCGGCTTAGAATACTGAGGGACAGTATACAGCCAGAACATTTAAGACATATTTAAATTTAAGAACATGGAATTAGAAGAGGCATCTTACAACATTAAAAGGCAACATTAAAGCTAAAAATAGCACACCAACAGTTAAAAGAGAAAAAAAATTCATTATGAGGGATGGAAACTAACATGGAACACACAGGTGTTCTTATGAATTCAGTCAAAGCAATCATGTATGGTAATCCATCTAAAAGATGGTGATATGTTAATACTACAAACACAACAATAATATTTTCAAAAGAAGAAAGAAAAGAGAAAAATACAGTTAAGAAGAGTGTTGTGTTTTAAATTTTTCAAAGATTAGCAGAGTTATGCAATGGTGTGGAAAGATAATTGCTAAGCACACATTTGAAGCTGGGAGACAGAAATAAAAGCTTGTATTACAAAAACATAAAGAAATACATGAGATAAAACACACAGCATAAATATTACAGAGTAGTGGGGAAATTGCACATCTCACCAAAAAGCAGTCCCAAAGTAAAATGGGTTACAATCCTGCCTTTTATACACATGGCAGACATCATATAAACCAATCACATGAGTAGACATAGGAAGACAATGTTAAACAGTTATCCATGGCACCTGGATATAATCATTCTGACCTTTTCATGTGATTAAATGAGAAATGAAATTGCAGATCTCTTAACGGTAATATGCAACTCGTCTCTTAAAACAGCCACAGTGCCGGGGGACTGGAAGATAGCAGATGTCACACCAATTTTTTAAAAAGGAAGGAGGGGGGACCCGGGAAACTACAGGCCAGTTAGCCTTACATCTGTCCCAGGGAAGATGGTGGAAAGCCTCATCCAAGAGAAAATCTTAAAACACATAGAAGAACAAACCTTGCTGAGAGAAAACCAGCATGGCTTCTGCAAGTGTAAGTCTTGTCTGACAAATCTTTTAGAATTTTTTGAAAAGGTCAACAGGCATGTAGATCTGGGTGAACAGGTGGATATAGTCTATCTGGATTTTCAAAAGGCTTTTGACACAGTCCCAGAGGCTGCTGAAAAAATTGCACAGTCAGGGGATAAGAGGGCAGGCCCTCTTATGGATTGAGAACTGGTTGAGATCCAGGAAACGAAGAGTAGGTGTCAATGGGAAATTTTCACAATGGAAGAGGTGAAAAGCGGTGTGCCCCAGGGATCTGTCCTGGGACCGGTGCTTTTCAATCTGTTCATAAATGACCTGGAGACAGGGATAAGCAGTGAGGTGGCCAAGTTTGCAGATGACACAAAACTTTTCCGTGTGGTAAAAACCAGAGAAGATTGTGAAGAGCTCCAGAAGGATCTCTCCAAACTGGGGGAATGGGCTACGAAATGGCAAATGCGTTTTAATGTAGCCAAATGTAAAGTAATGCATATTGGGGCAAAAAATCAAAACTTTATCTATCAACTCATGGGCTCTGAGTTATCCGTGACAGATCAGGAAAGAGATCTTGGTGTGTTGGTGGACAGCTCCATGAAGGTGTCTACCCAATGTGTGGCAGCGGTGAAGAAGGCCAATTCCATGCTAGGGATTATCAAAAAGGGGATAGAAAATAAAACAGCAAATATTATTATGTCATTATACAAAACAATAGTAAGGCCGCACCTGGAGTATTGTGTACAATTCTGGTCACCGCATCTCAAGAAAGACATAGTGGAACTGGGAAAGGTGCAGAAGAGAGCGACTAAAATGATTACTGGGCTGGGGCACCTCCCTTATGAGGAAAGGCTAAAACATTTGGGGCTCTTTAGTCTGGAAAAAAGGCGCCTGAGGGGGGATATGATTGAGACGTACAAAATAATGCAGGGCATGAGTAAAGTGGATAGAGGGAAGCTCTTCTCCCTCTCACAAAATACCAGAACTAGGGGACATACACTCAAATTGAGGGCTGGGAGAGTAAGAACAGACAAAAGAAAATATTTTTTCACCCAGCATGTTGTTAGTCTATGGAACTCCCTGCCACAGGATGTGGTGATGGCATCTGGCTTGGATGCCTTCAAAAGGGGATTGGACAGATTCCTGGAGGAAAAGTCCATCACAGGTTACAAACCATGATGGAGATGTGTAATCTCCAGACTTAAAACCAGGGTACTTCAAGGGCCAGATGCAGGGGAGTGGTATCAGGAGACAGATATCTAGTCTTGTGTGCTCCCAAACGCATCTGGTGGGGCCACTGTGAGATACAGGAAGCTGGACTAGATGGGCCTTTGGCCTGATCCAGCATGGCTCTTGTTATGTTCTTATGTACATTATTCACCTGTGTCTTGACAAATGACTATGCGTTTATACACAGAAACCATTTTGAATCTGTTAAATATTATATTGCATACATTTTGTTAAAAGTTACATTACTTGAGAAATACTTCTATCTATCAGCTTCTATAAAAGGCTTTCAATTTTTTTTAAAAAAATGCATTCATGCATAGCTGCTGTCTACGAGCCATATGTTAATATGTTGATAGTGGTGTAAGATTTTCTATGCATTGAGTTATTGAGGATGGGTATCAATCTTTCCAGTGCTGTAAAAGAAGTCATTTGGCAGCAGTAAGTGCATGGGCAGTAAGCACATTTACGCTGGCCAGCGATTAATCTCTAAGAAGCAGACAAGTAATTTAAGATTATAGAAGCATCAAGGAAGATAAGAGAACAGCCTAATGTAAATATAATGCAAGTGATGCATTTTCTCAAAACAAACTTATTAATAGGACACGGTCAGGAGAATTACACCATCAGCAATTGAGATGAATTGCTTAAACATTTCTTGAAATATTATTGTGGTGTCTAATGTGCTAAAGTTAATAAATATGGTACTCAAGTTCTAGGAGAGGAACAGAATGGAGAAATGAATACACTACCTAACCAATGGAAGGTGCCATTGAATAGTATACCTGATGTATCTTTGGATGTCAAGGTATGACTTATCTTTCAAAAAAAAAAAAAACAAACTGCAAATTTCCGGGTATAGGGCTGCCTCTGATAACGAATCGCAATTCCTAGGAATAGGTCTGCCTTGGAGAACAAATTTTCTCTATGGGCTGCCTTGGATAACGAATCTTCCTATGGGCTGCCTCGGATAACGAATTTTCCCTATGGACTGCCTCAGATAATGAATTTCCAGCATGCATCAGTAAAAAAGTTATCCCAGGTGAAATTGCATCTGTACCTTTAAAGTGCACTTTTTAAAGAGTTTTGAGCAAAAAACCAGGTGTCTGTGCCTTTTTCCTAGGCTCCAGAATGGATTAAACGGTTTCCCATTCATTCCTATGGGAAACTGCGTTTTGGATAACAACGTGTTTCGAATAACAACTAACCTCGGAGAACGAATTACCGTCGTTATCCGAGGCACCACTCTGTAATGAATGTATCATCTTGCTTGACCTTTTCTCTTTGAGCCATAAGGTAGAAGTATATTCAAGAAGGCCTCTTGAAATTTCTTCACATTTGGTGGGATGGTTTCAATGAATTTCACCAAAAAGGGGGGAATCTCTATCCATTGGTAGAAATACACCGCTTCTTTTTTTTCCCTAAGTGGTGTCAGCATCTGGCCCCCATTTTGCATCCTCTCTGTGTCTTGAGGATTAGCATCATACGAATTTCATAGATATTCCTCTCAAACAGGAGTTCCGAATACCACGACTGTAAATAAACACACACATTAATCCGTATGCTGATTTCTGTTTCCTAAATGTTTTTATGTGAAAACTGCTTGAAAGCCGAAGAAGTCTGAATTCAGTTTCTAGCTTCCACTGAGTTAATTCACGGGTTCTTCAGCTTGTCATTTGCTGTTTTCACTTTCTCCATTATCTGCATTGATCACATTCTTGTCATTTGTTTGCATTTCCTCGCAAATATCACAGGTGTCTCTTAAGGCTGTGCTTCTGTCATTTTGATTCTAAATGTCTTCTTAAGGGAATTTTATGTAGCGGTTGTTGTGTAGACAGCTGGAGGTCTCCTAAGCAGCCTTCGAAGCAGCAGTGGATTGATTACTGTTTGGAAAACTGTGGTTTCTTACCAACTTACACAGCAACTGTAACAAGAAAATAGTTCCAGTTTTCAAGAAGATGTCATAGCATCTTGGTATCTACATCCAGTACAGAAATATTTCAGTCTTCTTTTCAGGACACAAGCTTGCACATTTCAGCCAAATGTAAAGAGACTTGTGCATTTAATTTTAAATTTCATCCTACAGTGGTTTAAAAGAACTATTTTCTTTAAAGGAACTAAATGCACTTCATATGCTGCATTCATATATCAGTCTTGCTGAGGAAGTATGGGTGTTTTGAATGGGGACAAGTGAAGATTACCATGTTGCTTTCACAACGGCCCAGTAAGATGGTGTGCTTTGTGGATAAACTGGGACTTAACCTGTTACTGCATATCCCAGCATGCAGTCCTTTGCACCATAATGGTTCATTCCTCTTCTTTTCATTCTGCCTTTTGGTCAGGGGTGCTCTGGTTTCTGTCTGTATTTTTTTATCCCTCTTAAAGCTACGTCTTTGAGAGGGATTCGTGGAGAGTGGTAGAAAAAAGCATCCCCTTTCAAGTATGAATATTCAAATAATTCAGAACTCCCGGCATATGCTTCTTAAAGTTACCTTCCCCCCTCCCCCACAACAGATTTGGGGGATCTGATTATGCATCTCTCATATGATGTGTCTTTTGTTTGGCCTTTCACATAAATCAGCTCACAGTGTTCATTGGGAAATAGCTCTTTGAAAGAAAGGTGTTTAAGAATATACCAGATTTATTCTCGAACGCTTTCATGGCCAGGATCAGATAGCTGTTGTGAGCTTATGGGTATTTTGTGAGCCTGTGGGTATTTTCTGTGGGTATTTTCCTTGTGGTTTTGTTTTCAAATGTTCAGGACTGATATAAAATTACTTACTGTTTCTAATGTTTTTGTTGTGTATTTAGGTATTTCTAGTTGGTTGTATGTGTTTTATTCATAACTGATGTATACCACTCAGAATAATGTATCACACTAATGGGACAGTATATCAATCAATCAATCAAAATTCAAAATGGAAAAACATAGGAACTTACAGCTGTAGGTTCCCTTACTGGTTTCTGCTAGACTAAGCTGTCTAGGGTGTTTATGCTCTTGTGATTGTAAACAAGGTGGTCAGGTTTCTAAACACATTGTGAGCTTTTCTGCTTTGGACAATGGTCCAATTGAGTTTGGAATCCTATTTGGTTTAGACAGGAATTCTAGTAGTATTAATTTTTCAGTTCTTTCACAGTTATATTTCCTTCCCAGTAATCATATTGTGGTTTCCAGTGGTTTCCAGCCTTTGGTGACCCATGTATTGGACCACAGCTCCCAGAAACTCTGGCCAACACAGCTACTGGTGAAGGCTTTTGTGAGATGCAGTCCCATAATACTTAAATTAACCAAGGCTAGGGACCACTGATATATATTAGTCTGTTCCAGTCGTACATGTGGGACAGAACTAGGAGTGATTTCTGTTTTGATATTTGATACTTCCTAGAAAATGTGGTGGCCACCAAACTTGTTTAAAGCAGGTTTTAAGTCAGTGGATGATTCAGTGACTATTTATGGTTTGTTAAACTATTTGTCTTCTACCTTTTTATAGGTAGGGAACAGTGTTTTATGGGTTAACAATGCAAATATATTTTTCTCTGCATTTCAATATGTCAAGTGTACTATGCTTAATTGTCACACTATTGCACCACTTCCTGTAATAGAATTATTGACCTGGAAGGGTCATTTAATCCAGTGGAAGAATCCTTGCTCCTGGAATCCACAGCTAAAGCAACCCGGACAATTGACAATCCAGTATCTGTTTTAAAACTTCCAGCAAAGGAGTGCATTGTTTTCTTAAGTGATCTGCTCTACTGTCAAATGGCTTTTGTCATCAGGAAGTTCTCCCTAATGTTTAGTTGGAATTCCTTTCTTGTAGTTTGAATCTGGCGGTATAGATCTTAAAATCTCTTGAGTGACAGAAAATAAGCTTATTTGCCCTACTTTGTGACAGCCCTTCCGATGTCCAAAGGTGACTGTCGTATCACTCTCAGTCTTCTTTCTGTGGACCAACATATGCTCACTCAACTTTCTCATAGGGATAGGTTTAAATTTACAGTCCCATTTTGTCCTCTTGGTCACTCTCCTGTGCACACATTAGGGGTTATCACTGTTTGCTTCCTAGCATTTCATTGTTCCATTGTTCCATTGTTTCATTGTCCCTGCAAACTGTGATTCGGATTCCACCAGAGAAATCCCGATACTCTACATTCTTTCTCACTGGAATGGTGTAGCTGTCCACACACTGGTACTGAAAGGGAAAACTGTGTAAGGAAGGCCTCATTGCTTCAATGTGGCGGATGCCTTCAAAGTGGTGGATCCAAGATGATGACTTGATTGGAGTTTACTCTTTTGGCATCACGACCTTGATTTCCTCCTACTTTCTCTAGAGTCTAGACCTATTGTGCCAGTGGGAACTGTTGCCTGAAGCAGAAAAGAGTCCTTCATCTCAGGGGTATAAGCTTACATGTTTTCTTTACTCAGCTTTTCTTTTAAACTAAATGCTGAATTTGACTCTTTGCAAACATCCATGCTCCCAATAAACCCTCATATGGTCTGTTTCTGGAAAGAAGGATGGAATTTGGGATTAGTACAGCAAAATATTTTGGTCAGGTATTTACTAAAATAAAGAAATAGGTAAGCATTTTGGGTGGCTGCGTGCAAACTCGCTATGATATCTGTACCTAGAAATACTTATGCATATTTGCTGTAAAAAAGATGCTAACTACTAAAGAGTAAGAGATAAAAAAAATCTATTGCAAATTTATATCTTAGTTGAAAGATGTCCTAGTCTTGCTGGACTAATTTTTCTTTCAAAAATTTAAGAGAACTTATTCACATAAACTAACAATGTAACATAGAAATAGTAGGACAATCTAATAATCTTTTTGTCTTTGTTTCCCTTTTTTGGGAGGGGGGCTTGGGGAAGATTCATAGGGTACATTTTGAGTTCAAGCTTCATCAGCAACCTCAGGTTTTTTCCGAGTGCTTTCAGCTATTTTTATTGAGCATGAGGACAATTACTGCTGTTAGCGGAGCAGAACTAATTTAATCTATTTGGGCTGCTGTAAAAGAGTCAGAAATGACTTCTGGGTGAAAATTTGTTCTCTGAAGGCAGTATATTTTCAAGTAGCCCACTACCCTACATTGACATTGCATTTTCATTTCCTGTGTAATTTATGCAAAACAACAGTTAGAAAGCAAAAAAAAATGAACTAGTGAGCACAGTAGGTGCAAGACTGGACATTTACCTGCTCACATTTTTGATTACTACACTTCCCCCACATGGTACTACCATCAGGACACCTGACTGGAAACAGTATATCTCACACCATGTGCAGTTCAGTTACTAGTCACTTGGTTGAGTCATGGTTTTTATTGTATCTATTTGCACTCTGATATCTCGGGGAATAGTGGCAAACCCTCAGCACTCCAGATGTTTTGGATCACAACTCCAAGAATTCTAAGCATGTATTGCCAATGACAAAGGACTGGGGGAGTTGTGGTCCAAAACATCTGGAGTGCCGAAGGTTTGCCACCACTGGCCTAGATGTTTCAATGTAAATAGGTGTGGCCATTGAATCTGACACTTATTGAATGATGTGATTCTTCCAAAAGCTGCAGCTATTTCCCTGGTGAGACGCCCACAATGTTCCAGTGCTTAGTAATAAATAGGCAAACAGAGACTTAAGTAAGTGCTGCCTCCTAAGACGAATTTAATTGACTCCTGGGGTCACTTCGTTTTAGAAAACATATGTCTTAAGAGGCACGGTTTCCCATAGGAATGCATTGAAAACCAATTAATCCATTCTGGAAGAACCGATTACATTGGTTTTCAATGCATTCCTATAGGAAGGCAGTTCCAAACCTCCTCAATCAGCTGTCAGCCAAAAGCTGTTCCCGCAGCCAACAGACAAGCCATCAAAATCAGCTGTCTTTGGAGGGCTGTGGAGCAGCCTTCTGCTGTCAGTTGATTGAGGGGGTTTACCCCCAACCCAGCAAAGGGTGGGGAGCTTTTTGCCTTCTTTGATGGGTTGGGGCAGGGGTAAGGCTTCTCCCTTTTTGCTGGCCGACCCAACCCGGGGTGGTGGTGGCCTGCATTGGGGCAGTTTCGGCGCAGAGACCCAGACAAAGGGGGGAGCAGTGGTGGCTTGTGGGCTCGTTCAAAGCCCCAGTTTACTCTGTAGCCATGGCTGCTGAATAAACTGGGGCTATGAACTAGCCCACAAGACACTGCCTCTCCTCCGCCTTTGGCTCCATGCAGAGCCCTTTAAATGGGTTGTTGTTGGTGGCAGCTTTGTTTCTGGCTTTCCCAACTATGTAACACCAGTGGATTGGGTGCTACATGGTCAGGAAAGCCAGGAAGGAAGACCAGGCTTTTGAATTTTGCATGCCCATTACCCCCTTAGGTTTTGGGTGCATGAAATTCAGCCGCATTGCCAAGCATTTAGAGGTTTCAGGAGTGAAAGCTTTCACCCCGGTATCCCACCACCTATGTTGCCATAAAAGTATGAGCTGTTATCTGCAGATTTCACTATCTGGAGAGGGGGTCCCAGAACCGAACCCCCATGGATATATTGGTTAGACTTTATTAGTTAGGTTCTCCTCCTTCCTTATGTGTATTTTATAAATTTAGATTAGTCATAAGGACATCCTGTGAATGAAAAATAAAGTAAAAATATCATTTATCCATGAACTCATGGATAAATAGTTTGACCATGAACTCAGTTGTGGTAGTGTTTTAGTTGTGATAGTGTTTCGGTAAGCTTTGCCAGCACAATGAAATCCAAGTTTACAGTATTTGGTTTTGGTAACTATTTTGATGTGAAAAAAAATATTCATTTAATCTTCCTTAAATGCTTTACCACCTTCATTGCATTTAATTATGTGGCTCAAAGGTGTCATTCTGCCTTCTGGCATCTTCAAACTCCTGCCTGCCTAGTGTCTAATAATTACTTATTTTATGTTTGTGGAATAGGTGTCTTTACATTTCCTTTCTCAGGGCACATTGGGATGTGCCATACTGAATAAACATCAAGTCTTTATTCTCTTCTGTAACCCATGGTCAGGCACTGTATTTAGGAGAATCAATGTTGAGTTCCTACAGAATTTCTATGGAAAGCTGAGATAATTGCTTTCCCAGGCTTAAAATGTAGTATTATTCTTATTACTACTGCTGTTAAAGCTTTATTTCTTTGCTTTCCCAGTGTGGAACAGAGTATGGGGGTGGTTCTGCCAGAGTGTAGCCTAGCTTTCCTCTTCCACCCCGCTGCTGCGTCAGCACCAAGTATTTTGTAGACATGTAGAAAAGTTGGCTCAAGATTGATGTATCTGTTTTAGACATTGGCCGAGTCCCCACTCCCATGGCTGGCCAAACACATACAGTATTTGGGTGTGCAAAGACTTCCGTGACCTGAGGAAACAGGATCAGAGCAGCTGGCTGACAGTGAAGGTAGGATCACTAACACAATTGTTTGCTTACACCAGTGGTTCCTAACCTGGGGGTTGGGGCCCCTTTGGGGGTTGAATGACCATCTCACAGGGGACACCATGAGCCAGTGAAGAAAAAGGCACAAACAGCTTGGGTCTGGAGGAGGGGGGGAAGAAGGAGGGAATAGTGAGTTACAGCTTGACAGGTTGGAGGGGATATCAGTCAATGGCACTGGAGGCTGTGATTGGCTGAGGGTGCCTGTAGAGGGAAGTTCTGTATGGCACCTGCAGCTGTGGCCTGCCAAAAGGGGCTCGTGGCCTCTTCCAAGCAGGGCAAGGGGTCACCACAACATGAGGAACTGTATTAAAGGGTTGCATTAGGAAGGTCGGGAACTACTGACTTAAACATTTTGGGAGACCAATAGGATATTGGCCATTGAGACTAGATTGTGTGTAACCTTGAAACATTTACTAATTGGCTTTTTGCCCAAGTTAGGTAGCAATAGCCTGTTGCTTAAAGGAGTGCTTAATAGGGATGCTTAAAGGAGTGCCCTTTCCTTGAATACAATAGGACTCCTCCATAGTTTACACTGTACTCTGTAATCTGCTGCTCATGACCTGTTTCACCAGTCAGGTAAATTTCTTTTGAAATTGGGAGCTGTTATCTCTTTGAACTGGCATTTGAAAATATGTTTATTAATTTTTTGGTTAAGAAATTAATAAACATATTTTATTAATCTGTCAATTTTTAGAAATATATCCCTATCGGTATGTTTCTCAACAAGAATGACACAAAAGCAAACATACAGAAGGACCCCTGTATCTGTGGTTTTACTGCTGACCTGTACACAACCTACAAGGGGCGAGCCTTGTAGCCTTTGTCCCATTCTCTTGTACATTGTGTAGAGAGTTTGCTACTATCTGTGGTTTCAGGCCTTCACAGTAGATTGTGTAGCAGGTCCCCCACAGATACGTGGGTCTTAATGTATTGTGGCATCTTTTAAGATCTACACGTTTATTTCAGTGAGAGTTTGTGGAACATACTGTATGTATGTACGGTCTTTTTTGTTTTTGTGGTTATAAACCTAGGTTACAGCAGGGATTTTCCTAAGCTTGTTTCTCTTTTAATTAATAGAATTAGTCTTGAAGTGGCTACTTTGTTGTCACTGTCACTCATCTCTTCCCTCACCCCCAATATAGTGACATATTTATGCCATAAGGTTAAGTGCTGATGGCTATCATGGAAACCTTAGAGGACATATGTGCTCTGGTTTATTATTTTCTTCTCAGATTGTAGGGATTTGTTTTGAATGGTGCTGTAGTTTCAACCAACAGATATATTGTGCTTCACTTGTCCCACTAACCTCTCTTTCAGGAGTAGGTAACGGTGCAACAAATGTTAACGGTTAAAGTTTTTAATTTGTCAAGGTTCTTCTTGGTGACCCTCAACCAAAAATAAAAAGGAAGCTCTTTTTTAAAAATAGAAGCATTAATAGCACATCTGGCCTGTTAATTGGGTTAGGTTAACTGTTAAGAGAGTCATGTTTAATCTGTTCTGAAGATAAAATGGATGGTCATTGAGCCATTAAATCTGAAACCAAACACGTTAAGTGCACTTTCAGGACACAGGGTGATTTCATCCTATTGTCAAGAGGCTTGTTACTTTAGAGGAATTACTTTTGTGCATTGTAACTAAAGATGTGCCCCTCTTTCAGATGGAGACAAGTTTGACGAATGGTGACAAATGGGTGGTTTCATGCTTCCTGATGCTTAAGGGATATGGGGTGTCACAGAGTATAGTGACTGTTGAATGATGTATTGAACAGATAAAGTCAATTGCATGTTCCTTAACAGTTGGCTGCCAACCAGTTTAGAAGCTTAACATATAAGCGTAAACACTAAATTATCAGTGTGCATACCATAATCTGTGCTGAAAAAAGCACCCATGTGCACATACGATATATCCCCAGATGTTACTAGCCAATGCCATGTCTTTCATTCATTATCTCTCCTCTCCATTTTCGTAAAGCAGTATCTAATTTTTAAGTCACACATTACCTGAAAGAAAGGGACAGGTAATCAATGCAGAAGAGTAGCAGAAGACTATCAATTTACAGTATATTTAAAAAATCTGCTTGGTTATCTAGCTTGTTTACAAATCTGGAATATATTTTCAGTATAATACCTTATAGCTGCCTAGATGCCCTAAGCACATCCGATCTCACTTGATTTCAGAAGCTAAGCAGGGTCGGCCCTGGTTAGTACTTGGATGGGCGACCACCAGGGAATACCAGGTGCTGTAGGCACCTGGAGTAGGAACTGACAAGCCACTCCAGTACTCTTGCCAAGAAAACTCCATGGACATGGAGTCACGAAGAGTCAGTCATGACTGTAATGACACAACACACACCTTATATAATTCTGGCTCAAGAATATTGCTGAGGAGGCCCTTCTGATGGTGAAGTTCTCCTAATTGTAGAAGTGAAGGCATTCTTCCCCTTTGCAATTGGTTTATTTACTTGTTCAATACATGGGATATCATTTAAGAAAGGGCTGTTATCACATATAATGCCTTAGGGCGGCAGTTCCTTTCATATAGTGACTGAAATCCTCTTGCCTAGCTATGCTTGCATAGAACAAGCAGAGTGACATTTGGAGGCAAATTGCCCCAAATTAGACATGGGCACGGAGTGGCGAAATTCTCGTTTCCGTTTTTGGTTCTCGTTCTCGTTACGTAACGAGAATGGTAACGAGAATTACTCCTCTCCAGCTCGAACCCGACCCGAAAAAAGACAAATTTGGTTGGGTTTGTCGTTGTCGTTCATGGCATTGCGGGCTTGCGCGATGCCATTGGCAACAAAGCAGCACAGAAAAAAGTTTTTAAAAGTAAAAAAAACAAACCCGATTCCAAGCCAAAAAGGCAGGCGAAAATATGCCTGCCTGAGTGAGTCACCTACCAGAGGGGTGTTTTCTGGGGGGGGGGCGGTCCCCGGCCTCCCCCCTCCTTTCCTGGGCTGTCTCTATGCCATGCGGTGGGGGGGGGGATCCAAAATGGCGACCGCAATATTTATTTTTAAATCGTGGTCAAAAAACCCACTAAAGCACAACAGAAACATGTGAAAATTAGTTATTTTAACTGCCTGAATTTTTATAGTAGCAGCAGTGGGTTTTTCTTGCAATAAAATGTCTCCATTTATTTTATTTTATTTTATTTTTATTTTTATTTTTTTACACCTGCGCATGCGCAATGGTGGGCTGGCCATGGGATGGGACCATGCAATTTTTTTGACCCATTCCACCAATCGCATGGCCAGGTTTTGACTGAGACTTCTGGATGTGCCAGAGGGCATAAAAAGCCCACTAGCCCTAACTCTAACCCTAACCCTAACCCTAACCCTAACCCTAACCCATACGCCAGTACACTGTCCTTCTTAGTGAGTCAGAGGCACCCAGAGAGGTGCCTCCCAGAGCCCACTTACCCCAACCCCAACCCTAAACGACAAACGGAAACGACAAATGTTTGAAAATTTTCGTGACAAACGGAAACGACCCGAAACGGACCAGTTCCGACAAACGACAACTAGAAATGGGCACAACCAGGAAATTTCCCCCCCCGAATTGTCGGTTTTCGGGATGGGTCCGTTTCGGCTCGTTTCCGTTTTTCGCGAAATTTTTCAAAAATTTGTCGTTTCATTTTTCATTTTTTGTCTGTCGTTAGTACTAGTTTAGGGGGGTAGCGGGCTCCTGGAGGCACCTCTCAGGGGTGGGTGCCTCCTCTGGCCCGCTATGAAGGGAAAGCGGGCTCCTGGAGGCACCTCTCTGGGGTGGGTGGGTGCCTCCTCTCCTCACCCGCTAGGAAGGAAGGGAAAGCAGGCTCCTGGAGGCATCTCGTGGGTGCTTCCTCTCCTCGCCCGCTACAAAAGGGCATGCATAGCCATATGGATATGCATACCAAGTTGCAGAATTGCTTGCAGCAGTGGACTGGCAGAGGCACCCATCTTTGGGGTGCCTCCACTGCAGCAGTCAGTCAGAGAATGCGGGCTCTCTGTGTCTCACTAAGAAGGGAAGCGTACTTGTGTGTAGTGCAATGCAAGTACACAGATCTGGCTTAGGGTTAGGGTTAGCGCAAGGGCTAGGGTTAGGCTAGTTAAGGGTGAGGTTAGGGTGAGTGGTGGGGTGCACCTCTGGGTGCCTCTCTGACCCGCTAAGAAGGACAGTGCACTGTGGCGTATGGGTAAGGGTTAGGGTTAGGGTTAGGGCTAGGGCAGGGTTAGTGGGCTTTTGGGCACATCCCAGAAGTCTCAGTGGCGAAGTGGCCATGCGATTGGTGGAATGGCTCCAAAAATTTGCATGGTTCACTCCCATGGCCAGCCCATCATTGCGCAGGTGTAAAAAATGTAAATAAAATAAAATAAAATCAATGGAGAGGAGGACATTTTGTTGCAAGAAAAACCCACTGCTGCTACTGTAAAAATTCTGGCAGTTTTAAAATAGTAGCAGGCAGCAGCAATTTTCGCATGTTTCTGGGTGCTTTGGTGTGTTTTTGGACCACGATTTCAAAATAAATTGTGGTCGCCCCATTTTGGATTCCGCATGGCATGGCGAGTTGGCGAGACGACGAGGATGCCCCCCACCAGAGCAGCCCAGGACAGGAGAGGGGGGGAGGCCGGGGACCCCCCCCCAGAAACCACCCCTCTGGTAGGTGCACTCTCAGAGGCAGGCATATTTTTGCCTGCTTTTTTGGCCGGGAATCGGTTTTTTTTTTACTTTTAAAAACTTTTTTCCTGTGCCGCTTGAACGGCGGCAAGCCGGCGAGGCGGCGACTTTGGCGGGAGGACGAGGATGCCATTGCCCGCCACCAGAGCAGCCCAGGAAGGACAGGAGGAGAGGGGGGGAGGCCGGGGACCCCCCCCCCAGAAACCACCCCTCTGGTAGGAGCACTCTCAGAGGCAGGCATATTTTCGCCTGCTTTTTTGGCCAGGAATCGGTTTTTTTTTAACTTTTAAAAACTTTTTTTCTGTGCTGCTTGGCATTGCGCGATCGCCGTGATGCCAGGAACGACAATGACAAATCAGACCCAATTATTCGTTCGTCGGTTCGAGTTCGAGTTCTGGCGGAGTAATTGTCGTTTCCTTTTCCGTTACGTAATGGAAACGAGGAACGGAAACGGAAACGGGAATTCCGCTAAGTCGTGCCCATGTCTAACGACAACTCGAAACGTCATTTTTTTCTGGTCGTGCCCATCTCTACCCCAAATTAAGAAATCACTATAGGCATTATCAGTTACGTACTGAGTTTCATGAAAGAGTATGCAATTGATAATATCTATACTGAATTGCAAACTTGGGGCAGTTCATTTCTGGAAGTTAGGCTGTAGCTAAACAAGGGGATTGGGTCCACTGTTTTATGGATCTCTGAAAAATCAGTTCCATAATGGGACACCAGCTTCTTCAGAGTTATTTCGCTCACCTTTATCTTTGTTTTCCTGCAGTGTTTTCTGAAACACAGTTTGACTTCATGTAGGTCTCAAAATGCTCATGTAAATGAGTGCCATACCTTTTGATGTGTTAGGGCAGTGCCTCCCAAACCTTCAACAACCGAGGAGTTCTTGGATTGCAATTCCCAGAAGTCTTCACTGCTAGCTGTGCTGCCCAGGGTTTCTGGGAGTTGCAGCTGAAGAACACGTGGGTTACCCAAGGTTGAGAACCTATGTATTAAGGGAATCCCAAGAATGTTGCCCTCTGGCTGGAAACCTATGTCCGAAGAAAACTGTGTTTCCTGTTCCTGAAGTATTTTTACTCCAGTAGCATGATTATCTTGGGGTTGTATGAATGTGCAAGCTTTTGTTTAGGTTTCAGTCATAAATTATGTGCATGCTGAAGAAGTCCCCCCAGTATCCCGTTAACCACCTCTTGTACATGCAGGGGGCGCCTTCTTGATTTACCAGGCTTCCCCCCACCCCAAATCTGTCTGCAGGACACAGGTTTATTCTCTCTGGACACAAAGGGAATGAACTTTCCTTTTAAACAACACTACAGCACAATGAATGAAGGCACGAGAGGACACGCACTGATGGCTTTCCAATACTTTATCCCCTCAGTCTCTGGAGGAACTGAGATGTGAGATTTTGTCCAATGGCTGAAACAAAACTGGGAAAAAAGAAAGATGCATAGCTAGAAGAACAACATTCTGTTACAACCCAACAATCTAGAACGTGAGAAGGTGCTCCTTTCTGGATACAGGATTAGTTTAATGTCTCTTCTGGGCTCACACTTGTTGAAGATGGCCATGTTTCTGCAGGGATGAATGTGGAAGGGATCCATATAAGCTAGTGTCTGAAAAAAAGGTTGAAAAATGTCCTTGTTATTGAAGACTCTAAGGCATTTGCATTTTGGAAATGGTGTGTGTGTGTGCGTGCATGCGTGTATATGTGTGTGTGTGTGTGTGTGTGTGTGTGTGTGTGTGTGCGCGCGCACGTGCACATGTGTTGTTCATAAGAAGAACTTGTTTATGAAATTTTATTGTGTTGCTGGAATTGTTTGCGACCCATCTGTGGATTGTATCAGCAGTCTGTGCTGTTTCTGACCTTTGTTTATGATGGTAACTGTGGTCCTATCCATGTATATAACTCTGTGGAGACAGAGGCAGTAGCTGGCTTTCAGAAGCAGTGTTGACACACCTTTCCCCACAACATGTTACTTTACATTCCTGGATATAGCTGACAGCATCTCACATATTTTAGTTGAGAATGGAAAAAAGGAAGGAAGGAAGGAAGGAAGGAAGGAAGGAGAGGAAATGGGGGGAAAGTGTGGGGAAAAGGAAACAACAGAGAGCAAGGAAGTTGAGGAAGACTGACTGAGTTATCCCATTTGACTGTAAGTGATAGACTCCTCTATTGAATAGCACTTTCCCTAATTCCTGGTAATTTCTTAGCTGTTGAAAAATGTATGTTGTTTAGAGCAGCAGGTACAGTATGCTTAAAGCAAATCAGCTTTCTTTGAGGAGGGAAGAGTCACAAAATGTTACTGGGACATATTAAATGTTTCATACTAATTTTTATCTTTGTATAATGTGCTGTAAAATTGTAATTGCATAAATCTCGGGGGCGTAATTACAGTCTGTTCTGCTTACGCAATCAATATACATTTACAATTGTTTGTAATCGGTTCATATCTTTATAGAATATATTTAGCCAGAATTCTAATGAAGTAATTTGGTGTGTGTATGCAGAAACTTATCTTTATTCTGCTGTGGCATTACATCATAACTACTTATAGCATTTTGCCGCACCAATAGAGGTGTGGTGATGTTTTTATTTATTTTTCTCTTTTTTTTGTCTATTAAAAATTATCTCAAAGCCAAGGTCCTCTATTGTTTGAGTCTTGGTAACCACTAACCAATCTTAGGTAGAATATTTTAAGGCATCCTGTGAAGGGCAGCAAACTAAACTGTCAGTTTTGTTGTGTCTTGTGTCTACTAATTGCGAGATATTTGCACTTTCAGTCTCAAGAATCAAAATAACTCGGGCTTTCTCTGTATTGTCTTTTTCTACATTTTCTTTGAGTTGTAGATTCAGAAGTTGCTTCTCCATGCAACCAATCCATATAAAGGGAGTCCCTTACAGATGGTCATCCAGCTTCTGAGGGATAACATTGCACTGCCCACTCTTACCATCTGGAAATGCTTGCTAAAGTTGATTTTGTGGTTTCCTGCGTTTTGGGCCAAATTGTGGAAGAAACAAGGGCTATACTTTCAAAACAAATATCAGCCCCGTGACAGATAAATCCTGTGGCTCTTGATGACGATGATAACCGTATGCCTATGGTATCTGCTGATGTGTTGTATTGTCCTCAATAACAGCCAGTAACCAGAGCCAGCATGTAATGAATGCCGTGAGCCCAAGAGGTTCTTGAGATTCGTTTTTCTGGAACAGTACCTTTCCTATGAAAACTGATCTTATTTTAAACCAGGAGAATTTCCAAAACTATTGTACATTGGGGAAAATCAGTTAGACAAGTTAAAAAGCCAAAACATTTCACCAACTTTCTGTGAGCCAGAGTCTCCCTCCCAGTTGTGGCTTTTGTAAAGGATGTATGTCTCTTGATAAATGACATTGATTGGTGTATAAATGTGTGCAAAGACAAGTGTGTGTGTGTGTGCTTACAGATTATTTAGAAAGGAAATTGAGAGTGTTATTTTTCTCCCTCTTTAGTTCCTCTGTTTGAAGAATATACGAACGTTCCTTTCGGCCTGTTGTGAGACATTTGGAATGAAGAAAAGTGAACTGTTTGACGCATTTGACTTGTTTGATGTCCGTGATTTTGGAAAGGTATTTATCAGTTAACTACAATTGTGCCTGTATATATATATTTAAATTTTACAGAATTTAACCTAGTGTGCTTGCTATTAAAATGTAACAAGTTTATTTGCTGTATATGGACTTAGTGGGGTTCTGTCAGAGTGCATATACCCATCAACTGCCTGAAATTCTGCCTCAGTTTCATTGGGAAAGAAACTCCCTCCTCCTGTTCTCGTAGATCTGTTTGGGCTTCATTAAGCCCTGTTACCATATTACGTCAGTCATATGCCAATGTACAGTACGTGATGGCTTCCAGCAGAGAGTCTTGGAGAGACCCCAATGATTCCTTATCCCAGAGATATGAAACCTTTTCCGGATGTGGGCGGGTGAGTCAACTCCTAGTCCCTCATGAAAAGCTGATTTCAATGAATGAAGGCTTTCCTCCAGCTACAGAAACCCTGGCCAAGTGGCCTGGTAAAAGGGCCAACTAATGGCAACTATATATCTCCAGCCAGGAATTCCACTGGGAAGCTAGTTTCCCCCCACTGTGGCACTGGCTGTAGGGGCATTTTTCCAACTGGTGCCTTGTTCAGGATATGTATTCACTTGGTCCAGTTCTGTTCACTATTCAGGGGTCAGGGGTTTAACAACAGGTTCATCTTAGTTTCAATCTACAGTAATACCTTGGATAACGAATGCCCCTGATAATGAATTTTTCGGATAACGCATGGAAATTTCCAGGTATAGGGTTGCCTCTGATAACAAATTGTTGCCTCGGATAACGATTGTTTCTAATTGCCTTGCAAAAAAAGTGTATCCAGGATGCATTGCAGCCCCTCTAGTTTGTGGAGGGGAGGCAGGAGTTAGAATGTTTTTTTCATGGTGTTTTGGAGCCATTCTGGACATTTTTTTGCAGAGGGATTTGGACTTGGAAAGGTAGGGAGCTAGCTTTTATTAATCTTTTCACTGCTTTTCTTTGCACTTTGGGTGGGAAAAGGCTGGGCTAGGCTTGCTGGTTTTATGCTTATGTTTATTGTTTGGATTCCCCACTCTTTGCACTTTTTTGCATTTTGTTTTCTCCGTGTTTGCAAGGTTTCTCCATTGCTCTGGAGGCAAAAACGGGCTGGATTTTACTTGCTGTTTATGTTTTTCTGTTTCGATCCCCCCGCCCCCTTTGCACTAAGGGCAGGAAAAGGCTGGGCTAGGTTTGCTGGTTTCATTTCTCCATGTTTGCACTGCACTGCAGGGGTGTGTGTCTTTTGGTGTGTGTGTGTGTGTGTTGAAGCAGTGCATGCCTTTAAAGCACACTTTATAAAGAGGTCTGGAAACCCTCCTCCCCTGCTTTTTTGCCTTTTTTGGACCCCCAAAATGGATTAATCAGTTTCCCATTCATTTCAATGGGAAACTGTGTTTCAGATAACATTTTTTTTCGGATAACGCATTGCCATAGAGAACAAATCAAATTCGTTATCCGAGGTACCACTGTATTTGGTGTGGCAGATAGCATTGGAAGAATCTCATTGCACCACATGGTGGGGCTTGTGCAAAGATCTTCCTGAGAATTCTCCATGGGCCACTGTGAACCAGATTAGGTTGGGGTCTAGGTGTTCTCCTTCATTGCCCAACCCTCCTTCTCACAGCACTTCACCTTTAGACTAACTGGGGCCTGTTTGGGGAATAAGAAGAATTTCCAAAATAGGATACCACATGCCCCAATGCAGCTCAAGATTGTTGTTAGTAATGCCAGGGTGCAGGTTAGTATTGCATTTTAGCTACAGTAACAATCTGCAACACTTTCAGTAGGATTCCTAGTTTTGACATACCTATTTTCCCTTTCCCTCTGCATCATATTAGTAAATAAATTGTATTTTCTCTGCACAGTGGCCAAGGTATTAACATTCTAACACTTGATACTAGTTTAGCTCCATATAAGAGATAAAATGTAACACTGTGGTACTAAATGCAGATAATCTCATTTTAGCAGCAGCCAAATTAAAATGTGTCATGCAACTAACACCTGAATTTGTAGGGCCAAGCACTCTGTCTTAGCCCTTCTAGTGCATATTTTCCATCTACACCATGGAGTATTGTGTCCCAGCTTTCTCTATTGCTTAAAAAAAGGAATCACAACTCTTTTTAAAAACTTAAAACTTTCTAACTGTCTGTAAAAATACAAGAAGAAAATAGAGAGCTTGACTGAAACAAGGTAGAAGAGTTGTATATACTATAACGATTAGTATGGCGATCACTGTCACTATCTTAATAAAGAATCAGCAGATCTGACATAATTGTATTTTGGGCATATTTTTTCTTTCTACCCAATATGCAACCCAAATGCCTAAATGCTTTCATTTGTACTGGCTGGGTGAGTGCATATTTTTGAAGAGAGAAGTGATTATTTCCACTCCTGCTCACTTTTCTTGCTTAATGCTGTTGGTCTATTTGCACGTTTTTTAAAAAAATTATTCAGAGGTCCTAGCTTTAATGTGAATTGTCAGCAAAATCAACACAGCTGTAAGCAATCTCAGCTGCTGAAAGTAAAGTGATGAATACAGCATTCATACCCCAAAGATCTTACTTTTACAAACAGTGACAATATATGTTTGATATATGAAACACATCTAGAAGTCCTTGTCCCTACATGAAAACAAAAGCAATGGGAAAGAAAATCTCTGTTAGCTTCAGGAAAAGCGGTTAGCGGCTTTTTATAGGCAGTGGTGTTAGAACTCACAGGTGGTAAATGGTAAATGCTAGCTTTAGTATTATACAAGTCCTCTGTGTGTCATTCCCCAAGCACCAATAAATTGTAACACATATAAGAGTGTTGAGAGTGGCCTGTCCAGAGTATTCCATATCAAGACTGAACTGCACCTTATTTAAATTGGAACTTGGAAAATGTTCAGATCTTATTTTTATGCAAGGACATACAAATCTGTGATAACGATAGGAGTATAAAAACAGGAAACTCCTTCTTTATTATTTCTGAGGGTTAGCCATTTTACCAATTTGCACTCATGCGCTCTCTGAAAGAGATGTTCTATGTGAATCTTCCTTCCTACTTAGTGGAGGTCCTGTGTATGCACAAAGGAATATGGGGTAGCTGCACTAGAAGGAAAACTAACCACAGCCCACAGAACCTTTCAGAGTAATAGTGAGGCCACATATGAATCTTGTTCCAGGTGAAGACAGCGTCACACATCTTTCCTCTCCCACTGAGCAGTTTAACTTACGGTTTAACACACACAAAACCATGGTTTTATAGAGCAGTGGTTCCCATCCTTGAGTCCCCAGAGGTTCTTGGATGACAACTCCCAGAAATCCAGGGGACTCAAGCTTGGGTATTACTTTTACATAAGAACAGACCGACCTCATCATATGCTAACAAAGGTGTCATGACATAAGATTTTCTCAGCTTAAATTGTAGTCCCGTGCTAGCATTCACAGACTTGTGTGCAAGGCTAAATTTATGGACGCAAGAAGCTCCTCACCTAAGCCCCGACAACCGACAAGTCATTCACGCCCCTCAGAAATCAATCAAACCTTTATGCGTTGAACCCAAAGGTTGGAAGAGAACTTTGTAATGGAAAAGTTAGGACACTTGGCTGGTTCTGTGATTGGAACAGCCCCTGCCTTACCAAGTGGTTGGGATGCAACATATTCACATAACATGGATCTGTACAGTCAGTCCACTTAAGCAGGCGCACATGTTTTTGCAGATGTCCGTGGGTGTGTAGGGACAATATGGTAAGGAATTCCAGGAGTTGGGCCAGTAGTATGCTGCCATGTCCTCTCTTACATGAGGCTCCTGTTCACATGCCTCAGAGCCATATAGGGATATCATTTCAGCTGTGATGTCCTTCCAGATTTTTTTCCAACATGAAAGGTGACTTTTAAACAGAGGCTGCATAGGAAAAGGGCCAGTTTAAAAATGATTATTTTTGTACCAGTTTTATAAACTCAACAGTAACAGTGGAGCCTTTTAAAACAAGCAAGAAAAAAACCTAAGTTTGAACTATGTCAAGTTTACTTAACATTGGTCAGAGCTGCCTTGGGAAGATTTGTGGTCAGTTGTGTTAAGGTTTTCCACTCTGTGCGTAACACTGCCAAGCCTACATTTATTTGGCACTCTGTACTCACATTTCATGTCCTAACTGTTTTGACTCCTCTGGTTTATGGTGATGCCCCATAAACAGCAGCAAAGGTTCCTTTTCTGGCTACGCATGCTGTTTCTTATAGGGGGCTGTTGCAGGAAATTAAAATTGGCACCTCTGGAAACAGTTACCCTTCTTTCTTAGTAGATGTACACTGAATTGAACTGTGCTTTGCAAGGCCCAAAGGTTGCTGCATTGGGGCTTGTTTCTGGATAGGTGTACAGGGAATAAAGCCATGATTTGCATGCCTGAAGGGTGTTGATTATTCTTGAACTGATTAGCATAAAATGTAGGTGTGCTGTGATTATATTTCTGAAAACCTTTATCCTGAGCAGACGTATGTAGAATTTAGCTCTGCTTTGCATGCCAGAAAACTTAGTTGGGCTTTCTGTACTTGTTGGGACAATGTCCAAATTGATAAGAATCCCCTCTGGTTTCATCTTGTGCCCTTGATTCCACACCCAACTGATCCTCCCCAAATTCAGCCTCTGGGCTTCAAAGGGTTTCTTACCTCTGGAATAAAGATATTATACTTTTAGACTGCACCAGAATCTGAAGGTTCACTGGTTGTATAAAACTTCATAGAGTTCTGGATAGCTGTTTAAATGTATCACAAGCAGTCTGTCTCCTATCTGTCTGGTGATTGATGGAAGAAAAGATTTCAAAATATTTTTATGAATGCTGGCCAAGCCATGGATTTTTAATGGCAAGATAACTGAGGGTGTTGAGAGGGTTGCCAATTTATTGACAATTTATTGCTACTTATTATGAAACCCACTAGAACGAGGGCCAATAACTCCCTCTTCCAATACCAGAGAATGAAGGATGAAGGAACAATTCACAGGGCTTGTGAGAGTGAGAAAGAGTGGGTTGTATGGAAGAAAGGAAGAAAGGAAGAGAGAACAGTACATAGAGCAAAATACTAAGCTATAGGTGAGAAAGTACTTTTGAAAGTGAAGGTGTCTCATCTAGGGATGAAGTGCAGTGGATTTTCTGTTTATAGGAGCTCTCCAATGGTTTATCTCCATCTGGATGCAGTTTATGTACAGTATTTGTAAATAAAGGAAGTATTACAATACTTCCTCCATCTCCAGTGGTCTCTCCTACAAAAAGAATCCAAGTTTGAACATACATTGGCTCTGTTCAAGTATGCTTTATAACAGGGCTATTCAACTTTGAACAGACCAAGGTCTACTTTTTCTGGCCGAAAGTGCCTGAGGGCTACTACACTAAAACCTCTACTTACGAATTTTATCTGTTCCGAGCATATGCTCATAACTAAAAACTTTTGTAAGTAGAGCAGCGGTTTCCCATAGGAATGCATTGAAAACAAATTAATCTGTTCTGGAGGACACAGATTTTAATGCGCCATGGCCCTTGAACTGCCCTGTTCAGCTGAGACAGTGGGCTGGCAGACCCAGAACTTTGCTGGGGTAGTGGTGGTCCTTGGGATGGGGGAGGGAGGGGTGGAGAACTTATCCCCTCACTTTTTTTATTGATGGCTGGCGGGCTACTTTTGAACCCCCGGTCTACCTGTTGGACAGGCCTGCTTTATAACATAGAAGCCATGTGCGTTGAGGGGAGTTGTCTAGCTTGTTCTTTGCCTTGTTTCTTTAATCACAGAAAGGATAACGTCTGAACAAGGCTTCTGTATCTAGACACTTTCTTCAAGTGAGGCTGTGGTTCCCCAAGACTGGAGTTCTGGCTCATGTGGAGTAGCTATCTGGGTTGAACATCCCCTTCATTTCTTCATATACGTTGTTTTGGTGATTAAGGAAACAATGCAGGTGACAGGGATAGTGCTCTTCCCTCAGTGCTAGTTTGCTCTGAATAAGGATATTGTTGTTCACATTTCTCAGTGTTTGGGGACGTTAGGTGCATGTGACATTTTTTTCATTAGTTGAAGAGCTACTGCTTCCACTCAGAACTGGCTTTATTGGTAACCCTGAGTCAAATATAATTATTGGCTATTTGCGATTGGTTGCCTGTTGAGGCAACGTTGATAGATTCACTTTGTGATCTTCAGTTGATTTGGAGTGGCTTGAGGAGAAAGATGGGTTGAGATCAGCAAATCCTCAAAAAGAGCAATAATTCAGTTCATGGACATTTCACACATGTTTATCTTATTTCTCTAAGAGTGATTCTGGCCATTTTAAAAAAACTAATCAGGTAAAATATGTTCCATGTGACAGTTCCACACTATGCCAGCAATTACAGTAAAGCTCAGAACTGGTGACAAAACTAGTCTAGATCAGATTTTTTTTTAATTGCAATGTACTCTCTTAACTGATGTTTTGGTTACTTTTATGGGATGATGTCAAAAATGTTAAAAGGTCACTTTTGGAACATAATTACTGCTTTGAGCTTGGATGGTACAGGACAGGCAGGAATATATCAGCTGATTGTTAGAAACCGAGCAGCGTACTTCCGTGTTGCTGCTGCTAGTGTTGCAACCTTCGCCAGGAAAAATAATGGAACGGTTAAGTTTTGTAGCGTGTAGTCATTTGAGCCATGCTCTTACATGGCTCAGGAAATCCTGGCGGTGACACAGCAGGACAGTGGATCTGGCAGTAATAGCAGTTTGCAAAGAGTGCTAGATATTCCGTGAACTGCTGATTGAGAAAGAGAGAGAGAGAGAGAGAGAGAGAGAGACCAGGCATTTATTCTATCTTTCTGGGAACTTAAGGCATGTCAAGTACCAGATTTCAACAATCAGTTATGGGGATGGCCTTCTTTTCAATAGACATTACAGAAGTGCTGAAATCTTCTGGACTCTTTTTTGAAACTGTGTTTCTTTTGCAGATATAAAAGTTAGTTTGCAGGAAGCAGCCAGTCACACAGACAAATCCTGTTAGTCTGTAGGGAATAATAGGTTCCCTGCAAGGATATTACCCTTGATCTTAGAGAAGAGGGCAAGAAGGATATAGTAAGTCCTTAAAGCAGAAGTAGGTGATGGTGCTTCATGGGTAGTGCAAGACCTCAATATATGTCTTTGTGGTCCTTGGCCCATTCATGCAACCCCCAAATCATCTAAGACTACAACAAAAATGAATTACCCGCCCTTCTTCTGCCATATTTTAATGGAAGTATGTCCCCAGTCAGCCTCTCTCTATACAAGCAGGATGTGCGATAAACTTCAGATTAGAAGTCTGGGCCAAAGCTAATGGAATGGATTTCAACAGAGGGAAATGTAGGGTGCTACATCTAGGTAGAAAGAATGAATTGCACAGATATAAGATGGGGGACACTTGGCTAGAGAATAGTACCTGTGAAAGGGATTTGGGGGTCTTGGTGGACCACAAATTGAACATGAGCCAGCAGTGTGATGCGGCGGCCAAGAAAGCCAATGCGATTCTTGGTTGCATCAAGAGAACCATAGTGTCTAGATCAAGGGAGGTGATAGTGCCACTCTATTCTGCTCTGGTCAGACCCCACCTGGAGTACTGTGTCCAGTTCTGTGCGCCTCAGTTTGGGAAGGATGTTGACAACCTCGAGCGGGTGCAGAGGAGGGCGACTAGGATGGTTGAAGGCCTGGAAGAGATGTCTTATGAAGAAAGGCTTAGGGAACTGGGAATGTTTAGCCTATCAAAAAGAAGACTGAGAGGGGATATGATAGCTATGTTTAAATATTTGAAAGGATGTCATATTGAAGAGGGAAAAGGTTTGTTCTCCATGGCTTCAGAGACTAGGACTCGGGGCAATGGTTTCAAACTACAGGAAAAGAGATTCCATTTGAACATTCGGAAGAACTTCATGACAGTTAGAGCTGTTCGGCAGTGGAATATGCTGCCACGGAGGGTGGTAGAGTCTCCTTCTTTGACAGTATTTAAGCAGAGGCTGGATGGCCATCTGTCGGAAATATTATGAAGGGGTTCCTGCTTGGCAGGGGGTTGGACTCGATGGCCCGTGAGGTCTCTTCCAACTCTATAATTCTATGATTCTAATTCTATGATTCTATGATTCTAAGCAAGTGCTATACATGGTTAAGGTGCCATCAAGTCAGTTAGTGCCAATTCTTTGAATTAAGTCAAGAACCCTGTGGCGCAGTGGTTAAATGCCTGTACTGCAGGTAAAACTGCTCACGGCCTGGGGTTCAATCCCAGGTAGCAGGCTCATGGTTGACTCAGCCTTCCATCCTTCTGAGGTTGGTAAAATGAGTACCCAGCTTGCTGGGGGTGGGGGCAATGTGTAGCCTGTATACTGTAATTAAAACTGTAAACCGCCCAGAGACTACTTTATTTATTTATTTATTTTATTTATTTATATAGCTTGTATGCCTGAAGTGGTATGGGGCAGAGACTACTTAATTTATTTATTTTATTTACTTATTTATATAGCTTGTATGCCTGAAGTGATATAAGCAGAACACTTTGCTTTTGCTTTTCATGCTCTGGGTGGCTACAACCGATTTAAATGTTTTGTATTCACTTTAGGGAAGGTGCAGGTATGTGTTTCATTTCACTTTGTTTAGTGGAAAAATTGTTTAGGAAAACATGAAGAAGCACAATGGTACAGTTCCTCCTCATCTAAAACTCCACATCCTGGGTTGTTTAACACCTTGAGGGGTTAAAATCCTTTCCTAAATTTGATGAACAAAAAGCATGTTAACAGAATGCTGCTGGCTTCTGTTCTATGATGTACAGGAAGAAATTGACATTAGCTAAATAGTGCTGTTCAGTGTGATCCCGCTTTCGCCATACCCAAGTAAATTACTTGAGGGAATATTTGCATCAGCTATTACAGAAGAGTTGAGGGGTTGGGGATTTTTTTAAAAATCAAATGTAGGTCAGCCTTGAAACTAGAGCTAGCATTCTTTAAAAAATATATTAGCAGGAACAAAAGTGTACTCACGGAGCAGTACACTGACACTTAGCAATATGCCTGAAATTATACCTAGTTGTCCACTGAAATCAGTGGTGCTTGATTAGGTATGACTAACAAACATTCAATTGGTTATAAGTGTGACTGAGTCCAGTGTGTTACATGGGTAGCACAACAACTGCCATTGGAATGACTAGGCACCACTGTATTGGTGTACGCCTGTATACAGAAACTTGATGGCCTGCCAAGTTATTCCCATCCACATTGATGGGCAGGTTTTGCTCCACAAGAGCAGCATCTCTAAGCACAGTGCTTTTCTTCACAAGAATGAATAGCAGCCACTTATGTACAGGGAGATAAAATAATTGAGAGTGCTGGAAAATGTCTTCTTCATTGTGTCTAAATCTTTATGGATACTGGAGAAGAATAGTACTTTAAATAATAAATAAATAAATAAATAAATAAATTGGAGAAGAATAGTACTTCAGTAATTTTGTGACACTGGCTATAGGGCAGTGATGGCGAACCTTTTAGAGACTGAGTGCCCATACTGCAATTCAGAACCCACTAAATGTTTTGCAAAGTGCCAATACAGTAATTTAACCTGAATACAGGTGGCTGTGAAGGGGCGATGTCGGGTGCCCACAGAAAGGGGTTCGAGTGCCACCTTTGGCACCCGTGCCACAGGTTCGCCATCACTGCTATAGGGCATGTTAATTAGAGTTCAGACACTTTATTTACCTCAATAAACATATATCTGTTCTCTGAAGTAAATTTGTAATATTTATAACACAAACACACCCTGGCTGAAATCCTGTTGTGTGTAAGTTATGCCACATAAAGCTGATGATGTATTTTAAAAAATACTGTACTGTATATCATTTTATGTCTCCTTTTCTGAAGGTCCTAAGGCTCTTGTAGAAACACTTTCATCATCAGGAGGCTGTTGGTGGTAACTGGATTTTAACTACTCAAAATTGCCACCCCGGGGATGAATTTTGTGTATTATCAAAAATAAAATAATAATTTTAGTAATAATGGCAGACAATGAGGTCAGTAGCATTACATGGCCATAACTTATAGCAACAGGGTTTCAACTAATATTTGGCAAGGATTTGCGAGGCCTGTTTTGGTTTGTATTTATTTCTCCAATTCTACTTTTTAAATTCAACCTCTCAGCCGCCTCTGAAGCTATTAGATTTTTCTGTCTAAGGCTTCATATTTATTGATCCCATATAAGTCTCCTTTGTGTCAAAAACAAAACAGTGAATTTTTGTTTTATAATCTGGAGAAATTAATCAGCATATCAGAATGCCTCTTTTTCAATCTCTAAATGCATTAAATTGTTTTGTGTTGGTTCATTAGAGAATGACCAGATGGAAACTATTATTTATTTATTTATTTATTTATTTAAAATAATTTTACACTACCTTTCTCCTTGAAAGTACCTAAGGTGGCTATATACAAGGAACCAAATTAGGAGGATTCTTAAGACCTGAGCACCACAGTATTACAGAAAATAATTGGATTTGACATGAGATGCATTTTCTTGTCTGTTAGCCTCTTCTTTAATCCCATTAATTAGATTGTTGGGTGGTCTCTGGAAAGAGTCAGTCCTGTTCTTCTGACTTATAATACCCCTCATGATAAATGCTGAAGTCCCGATTCGCTAGATTTTTTCATTTTCCTGACAGAATAGACAAAAATAACCAGGTACTTACTTTTGTTCAAAGTTTTCCTAAATTCCTGTCCTTACAATATATGAATTTAAATTGTCATCTTTAAGATGGATGGTTCATCTTGCCACACCTTTCCTTTTTGCCTCTATTTTTAATTGTTCTGACCATCATTCAAATAACACTATACAGTGGTACCTTGTATCAAGGAATTAATTCGTTCCAAATGAAATTATGTTAAGCAAATTTCCCATAGGAATGCATTGAAAATGGAGTAATCCCATTTTTATGTTGTACGGATTCGCCCCATAGGCAATTATGTTAAGCAAATTTCCCCTATCTCCGGAATTTTTTATGTTGTACAGATTTCGTGTTATACAAGCTGTTTGTTATACAATGGTCCACTGTATTTTGCATTACTGGGGGGAAAATCATATACCGGTAACTAGCACTTTGGGAATAAGTCTCTGACCTGATATCCTGTTAGTTTAGTCATGTTTATTTATCCATTTTGTACTCAATTAATAAGTGATGTTAGAAGCTGGGGAGTCTTAGGCAGCTTAACATGGTTGACTCTTAAGGTGGCCACATTTGTATGATGTGTGTGCCTGGGTAAATCTGTTGATTGTAGGACCAATGGGCATCCTGAAGATTTCTTTTTATAGTGTTAGCAATTCCTGGTGCATGCTGCTTAGAGTTATGGGACTTGTTGGTTTGGCAGGAGTTGTTCCTTGGGCCTAACCCTGCTCATCTGCTCATAGTTCTGAGGCCCAGGTGGGGATATGGGAAAATGTCCCTAATTGAGATTGGTGGAGCTAACAATTTCTCTTTTAGAAGGAGAGCTGACTCAGCTGTTTGTTACAGCAGGTCAGTTGGCTATTTTATAGTACTGTATATGGTACTCACATGATCCTTTTCCAGATATGAATTCAAATTAATGTTGGTTGGATTTAATCCAGCTGCTGCTGCCTTGTGCCTTGATTATATCATTCTGTGCTTTGGAGGATTCAAATTATTTTAGCAGCATGATGTACATAACATGAATTCTCCTACGCATCATGACAGGGGAGATACGATAGTATTTTGCAAATAATTCAAAGTTAGTTAAGTATTAGAAAATGATCTATTCTTGATAATCAGAGTTCAGGACAGGCAGTAATGGGTTCAAGTTACAGGAAATCAAATTTTAGCTGAATATCAGGAAAAGCCTCTTCACTGTTAGAGCAGTATGATCGTGGATCCAATTACCTCAGGAGGTGGGTACAGTAGCACTCCAGTACTGGAAGCATTCAAAGGAAATCGGACAGCCATCTGTCAGATATGGTTTGATTTATATTCCTGCACTGAGCAAGGTTTGGACTCGATAGCCTTATTGGCCCATTCCAACTCAATTATTCTATGATTGTATCTTCTCCTCTGTTTTTGTCACATGGTCTTTATTTACAATAGGAGACTGATATGGATCCAAGGCAAGTACCCAAGTGGCACTGCACATGCCTAATCTCTTGAGATGAAAACTATCTTTGTTAGCACCAAAAGTGTAAATACACATCAGTTTATACCAGTTAACAGTAGCTGCTGCTATTATTTACAAAAGTAACCCCTTGACGGTTCGTCACCACTAAAAAAATAATGTGGTAGTACCGCATTAGTGTTAAGTTACATTATTTCTTTTTAAAAGTTAAAATGAAAAAATGGCTCTCACTGCCCAGTTGCCAAAATCAACATAGTGGTAATAAAAACTGAATGTTACTAATTTACCCAAAATAATCAAATTAACCAGAGATATACAATAACATCAACTGAAAAACAGTAAATATCATAGTTGTGCATCGACTACAAAAACAGACTCCAAAATTAAAGTTTTTGTCTTCACATCTGAGGATGAGTAAGACTGTAGCACTTCTTTTTTACTCTTTGGTAGTCAGATTACAGGATATACAGCAAGAGATGCCTGTTTTACTTTAATAGAATGTCTGTTAGGGTTATGCTAGAAAACATCATAAAGCACATAATTTTGCCCTCAACTACAGAAGTTCTCACAAATGGTCAGCAAGCAACATCTTTAATTCAGGATCTGTATGTGGCAGTAGAGGTTCAAATACTGGTACTTTGGGGGCCAAAGTGTAAACTCTCTCACATTGGCTGTTTCTGTTTTACAAATGTATAGTTTTCTATAGCCATTTAGGTTTATTTTGGCCCTTGAATATAATTATTGAAGCAGTAATTGAATATTATGATGTGCAACTGAAATTTCAGTTTCTGGAGAGGCTCACGATCAGTGTGGGTGGTAGCTTCTAACTGCAATAAAGCATTTTTTTTAAAAAAAAATAAACTTTTTTAAAAAAAAGATTATCAAACTGCTTTGCTCTTTATGTTACAAAAAGACTTGAAATGGAGGTGTAAATTACATGTTTTGGATTACAACTTCCAGAATATGCCAACCTGTCTAGTCAACTTTTGGACTAAAGCTGTAAAGAAGGCCAGGGCTCTCATAAATGCCTTTAGAAGAAATCAGATGGACAAACAGTTCACTCACTCACTCACTCACTCACTCACACACACACACAGAGAGAGAGAGAGAGAGAGAGAGAGAGAGAGAGCTTTAACATGAAGTAGAGGTGTTACTGCTCAGTGCAGATGCAATTTCCTCACCAGGTGCTCCTCTGTTGCTTAAGTCAGAGGCATACATTCTGTCAGTAGCAACCTTTCTCCCATGGTGCCTTCGTGAAAAATGTCAGCCTTAAATGCACAAAAGCTTTGTCATGTTCTGAAGCATCAACTGGGGAGATGGCGAGGTATAAATAGACCTTAATGGATGATGTGGTTTCATCTTTGAGGATGTGCAGTTTTCTGCTGAGGCATTCTGGCATCTTTCGTGTCACTCTGTCGGAGGATAAGAGCCAATGGCTCCGATCAGCGGGGTCTGTTTTTCTTTTGTACCACAGAATTGACTGTGGGGTTTCTGTTGAGCTAGAAAGCCGTCACAGGCCCAGAGGCTCAAGGAAAAGTTCCTTAGGAAAGTAAGGGTTTGGTTCTTTTTAATTTGGATACTAGAGAGTGATTAGACAATTTATTCTCATACTTTTAGAAACAGTTAGGTCTGTGTACTGCTATGTAGCGGTGGACAAAGTAAAACCCACCGGATGTGTTGCGGCAGCTGAAACCTCCTTCAGGCTCTTGTTGCCATATTATATCAACTCGCATAGGCCAGCTGGAGGAGTGAGGAAAGAGAGTGTTACTTATAAGAGGAAGTGTTTCTTATAAGAGATATAGCTTGCAGGCCTTATGCAACCTTTTTGGCACGGTCTGTTCATATATTCTAGGCACTTTTCATCTTTTTTTCTACATTTTAGAGGAGTGCGGGTCATAGTTATCCCAGGGTAGAATTGATGGAAGTAATGGGTTCATTGTTTTCTTACCAAAGCTTGAAAAATAATATTTTGTGCTCCTCTTTTTGGACTCCTCCAGCCAGCTTGGCCAGCAACTAATTAGGGTATTTGGGGAATTGCAGTAAAAAAGAAGTAACTTTTCCTGTTTCTTGGAAATACAAATGCCAAATATATTATACTATAGGCTAGGAAGTCAGTTAATTTGTAAACTGAGGCTTATTTGTATTTTCAAATTGTTGTTGTTGTTCACTCGTTCAGTCGTGTCCGACTCTTCGTGACCCCATGGACCAGAGCTCGCCAGGCCTTCCTATCTTCCACTGCATCCCGGAGTTTTGTCAAATCCATATTGGTTGCATCGATGACACCGTCCAACCATCTCATTCTCTGCCATCCTCTTTTCCTTTTGCCTTCAATCTTTCCCAACATCAGGGACTTTTCCAAGGAGTCCTCTCTCCTCATGAGGTGGCCAAAGTACTGGAGCCTTAGCTTCAAAATCTGTCCTTCCAGTGAATACTATAATTTCCAAATTACAGTAATGATGATGATGATGATGATGATGATGATGATGCCAAGTCACTTCTTACTTATGGTGACCCTTTCCAGGCTTTTCCAGGTAGGGAGTACTCAGAAGTGGCTTACCATTCTGGGGTCAACCCGGGGACTCTGTACAGTGGACCCTTGTATAACAAACAGCTTGTATAACATAAAATCTGTACAACATAAAAATTCCGGAGATAGGGGATATTTGCTTAACAGAATCGTCTATGGGGAGAATCCATATAACATAAAAATGGGATTACTCCGTTTTCAATGCATTCCTATGGGAATTTGTATAAAGGAAAATTTGCTTAACATAATTTCATTTGGAATGAATTAATTCCTTTATACAAGGTACCACTGTAGTTTGCCCAAGGCCACACAGGCTGGCTCTACTCACAAGAGGCACAGTGGGGAATTGAACTCCCAGCCCCTGATTCTGTAGTCAGACCACTGAGCTCTCCAGCCAACTTGAACCAAGCATTCAGCAGTAGAAAAATAGTTTCCAGATTATTTGATGTTAATTTGTCACTCTGAGCTATTTGGGTTACAGTGTGAAGGGAGATGACAGATTATTTAAATAACATTTTAAAGAGGTAATAAAGTTTAAAGGGAAATTGTCTGGTGTTACAGATGCACATGGGCATAGTTGGATTACTGGTCTATTCAGAACAAGGTCATGTGGTGATGTCAGTGCATCAGGAAACAGGCCAATTACTCTGAATGTGTAGGGACAATCGGATGTCATGATGTGGTACCTGTTAAATGACATGTTGGCGTTTTCATTTGACAGAGACAAAATTTGAACCACAAATTTTGCTTTTTATAAAAGAGGATTGGCTCAATCTCTGTTTATCTCATTACGAACTGGAGCACATTGATGAAAAATATATTTGAAAAATCTTAAGAAGAACAGTGAGACATAGAATTCATCTAAAGTTCATAATGCAGGGAGCACTAATGACACAGCACAACACCTTTTGTTAAAGAAGTTTCTGGTATCCCACACAATGTGCTGCTGTGGTCTTATCATGTGATCAGTTGTGATTTGCACTTTCATTTTTGAGGTAGTTCTTGCAAGCTTAACTACCATGCTTGTGATAACATTTTAGACTTGTTTGGAGACAGTTACATGGTCAGTGTGGTAAGAAAATTCATAATAAACAATGGATATGTTGCAGTTGGGTGGAGCATTTCAGCAGTTAATTACTGTGGTGTATTTAGCAACAGAAGTGCCAATAGACACTTTTCGACTGGGAGGACAAATTGATTTAAATCACAATTTAAATTAAAAAAAAATGATTTGGGGGCAATTTTTAAAATTTAAATCATGAATTACATCAATTTGATTTTTTTTAAAAAAACAAAATCATTGATTTTTATTCACTCTAGAGGACAGTTTGACTCACTAGCACTTACTTGAATCTCTAATTCAAAAATTGGCAGAATTGTTAATGGTCTACATTTACAAGCCCTCTGGAATGCTAACACGGATTAATCATATGTCATAACAGCATGCGGTTTTATCCATATGTATTTGTAAATTTAGGAGGGATTAAAGTCTTACACAGCTGCAAGGGTGGATGTAGCTTTTTTGAGGGAGATAGACTGAATGATTAGAAAGAAGTCCCAAGAGGAAATGGAAATGTAAGAGAGAAGAAATCCATTAGGAAGGTGATGGAAAACACAAAGTCAGCATAGATATCACTTAATAGACTTTAGGCTGATGTTACATGTAGCACATGTAAATGGAGATACTGCACATGTAAGAAATTGTGCAGGAAATGATAATAGGAAAAACCTTTACTATTGTATGTGCATACACACATGGAATTCATTTTGCAAGCAAATAAAAAACATTTACAAAGTTAAAAAGTCAACACATTGTTGACTAAATGGTATCCTTACTGGAAAATGGGAATAAAACTATTTATCAAGAAATGTAATTAATAGTTGCCAGACTCATTTCAGCCTTAAAAGTTCTTTTGAGTGTCATAGAAATGTCAGATGGTGGGTTAGTACAACTGACCAAGTGTTGCCCATAATTATCCACATGGACTATTTACTTGGGAGCTCCACCATGCCTTTACTCATGTTTAATATTAAACCCTGATGACATTTTTCATAGATCATTATTGTGCTGTGCTTTTTCTGTGGTTATTTCCCCTCCCTCCTTAGGAGCTAGTTGGAGACACTTTTCCAGCTACAGAAAATATTACACTGCCGTTTCTTCCTGCGTGGGTAGTTTAGAGAGTGAGTTTTCTTCCATCTGCAAGGAAATGCGGAGCAAGTTGTAGTGAGGCTGGATCTGCTACTACATTTGCTCCATCTGCTTGTTTTGTCCAGATTGTATTCCAGGGTGGATTTAGTTTAAATGGATTAAAACTGTGATTTAATGTTTTTTTTAAAAATCAGATTTTTTTGACAATTTAATTTTTTAAAAATGATTTTTAAAAATGTTCATTGTGATTCAAATCAATTTGATTAAAAAAATACAACAGCTGCTTTTTATACACCACAATGCATACTGTGTTGTGATATCATATATTGCTCATTCTAAAATACAAGCAATAGCAGTACACCCAGAGCTCAGAGGTCATCAGCTTGTCCTGCATGGTGTGGGTAGCCTACACCTCCACCTACATCCATCCTAGCAATACACCCAGAGCTCAGAGGTCATCGGCTTGTCCTGCATGGTTGTGGGTAGCCTCCACCTGCCCTCTGACCACTTGTGACTCAGTGCTGTGCTGTGAGAGAAACCAAAAATCTGTATTACAGTACTAATGTTTGGTTTTGCAGGAGCATTCTCCTGCTGAGAGATAACTAGGAAGTGCCACAAATATGAATACTATCTAATCTATAAGAGAGACTTTCAAATGAAGTGAACTGTGGTGTCTTTGTTTTATCCTTTAATTGCAAAACAATGAAATTTAGAAATGTAAAAACAGCGAGCAAAGAGAGAGGAAGAAAGGAAGAACATGCATGGAGAGTTCCCAACACTCTTTGTATTGCTAGTTCTTCCATCAGAGAAACTAGAACCATTGAGGGCAAAACCACGTGTTAACAATCTGTCATGAAGGGTTGAAACAGCATTCGTGTTCAAGAAATGTGACCAAGGCAGTTTTTTGTTGCTTGCGTTTAGGCTTAAAAAAAGAAGAAGAATGTATTTATGGCCTATAAAGGCTAATCACAAAATGAAGCAACTACAGTAGTTTGCAAGCTGTGGAAGTAAGAATTCTCGTGCTGTGATAGTCATAGACGATCAGCTCCTGATGAATTCTACCCCCCCCCCCCCGCCCCAGTGATGGGTCATTTGCCTTCATGTCAATCCCAAATTACAAACCCTCTTGCTAGGGTTTTCTAGGTAGAGAAGTAGTATAGCATTTCCCTTCTTCTGGGGGTATCCTGGGACTGTGCAACTTGCCTACACATCGGCTGGCTTATCTCCCAGGATGGGAATTGAGCTCCAAATGCAGTCAGATACTTAAATCATTGAACTATTCAGCCAGCTATCTAATGTATATTTCAACCCTATAAAGAAAGCAGTGTTGGTACATGCATGACCCAGTATTAGTTGTGATTGGGCCTTGACGTTGGCACAATGTCTTGGAGGGAAATGGTATTTGAATCTGGGTTCGTCTCTCAGTGCAGAAATTCAGGAATTCAGTCAAGTTTTATCTGCTTAGCTCTAGCTAAGCTTCTGAGTGTTTTGCTGAACCGTTGAAGGAAGAAAAAACTGGATTTTTTTTTTGTTTTTTTTGTACTTTGTGGAACTTCAAAGGACAGGAAATGATATAGCTCAGGTCTGTCTGTATCTGCTGGTACAACACTGTCATTTTTTACAAACTGAACATTGGCGTGTGTCACAAAAAAGCAACAGTTTGCTGAAGCATCAGAGCGCGTTCTGTGTGGGGGAGGAAGAGAGAGCAAGTGAAAGAGAATTGATTAATGGACAATGAAAGGAGGGAAAAACACAGAGAAGATAAGTTTGTGGGGCTAATGAAAAAGATAGCATCACACACTTTTGGCTCTGCCTTCTGCTCCCTTGCTTTGTGAGGTTCTTTGTGAGGTTCTTGGTCATTGACATCAAAGAGGTTGACCATCCGTGGAGAGGAAACTACATCACCCAGCCATATAGAAGGAGGGTGCATTAACCCACCCCTGCTACACATGTGCTTGTGAGTTTAAAAAAAGCACTGGAAAGACATAGCATTTGTCACACAATGTGGAGTCACCCTTCTCGTCTAAATAAAACACAGTGTGGGGTATATGTGCAAGAAAGATAATTATGTCCTTTGGTTTTAGCGCCTCTTCTGCTGGTTGCAGAATGGAATTTATCTCTTGCAGTAAAAGAGTGTCTGACTCCCTGGAGTGCTGTTTTCCAGCCTCCACTTGTACACCAGCTTCAAGCTCCTTTTGGATAATAAGCACCTAGATAATGTTTTTTGCACTCTATAAACCCAGCTCCACTACTGCAAGAAAGCCACACTAATCTGAAAACAATCCAGAAAATGCAGCCTGTCTTGGATCTGGCAGAGTGAGTTCCAACATAGGCCAAGTCCTGTGCTGCATGTGTATTACAGTGATGGCCAGTAATGGCCAGTCAATTTATGGGTGCTTGTTTACAAGACCTCTGAGTCTTGGACCCAGAGTATATAAGAGGTCTCTATGTTCCGATATATTCCCCAATTTGCATGTTAAAAAATGAAGACCTCTTGAAATTGCCACAAGAGTTGGAAAGGAAACCTTTTCAGAAGTTGCTTCTTGGCTTTGGGGTCCAATTCTGTTAAAGGTCTACCAAGGCCACTTGAGTGATCCTATGAGAAGTGCCATATTTAAAAAGGGCTTTGGAGTACTACAGCTCTTTGGGAAAGAGTTGGCAGGATTTAATCTTACCTTGACAATCATGCGCTAGGGAGTCTTGTATGATGTTGTGAAATGTGTTGAGAATGTGATAAAATTGGGTGTAAATTTTCAAATGGCTTCATTTGTGGGTTTGGTAAGACCATTCATTCAAATTACACAGATTATTGGTTCCTCACCCTGTTTCCCTGACAGAGTTTGGGCTCCATGGGGTTCCTTCCAGCAATGCAGTTATGAGATGATGATGATGAGATGTTCCCTTTCCGGTTATGAGGGTTATTTGTTTGTCCATTTTAGCTAGCGCCCTGGATGATGAGTGGCTTTGTATGATGTTGGTTATGCAGGTGAGGAACAATTTAAAGTTTAGCTAGGATATTAGATTGCCTGTGATTGTGATTTTCCTCTGATTGCAACAAATCAGCTCCTAGTAGAACACAGCCGTGGCTTAACATTTTAAATTAAATGGAAATGATGCTACTCAGGAAGCAGATTGACTCTGGCCAGCCTTTCATGCATTATTCTCTTTCTTGCTCCTTAAGATCTGTTATTTTTATCAATGTCTCTTCCAGCAATTACCGGTACTTGCATTCTATTCAAGTGCATATCTTATAAAGCATAGCCTGAGACATACCTATTTGCAGTGCCTTGCATTGCCTGAATGGGGGGAAAACACACACCAGAGGAGACCACAGCAATAGCTTATCTTATGCCGCCCCCTTTGGGTGACTAGAAAAAAGGACTATTTCTTTTAGTTTGATGTATTTGTTACTTTGCTTTCAGCAGAACATGAAAAATCCATCTCTCACTTATTTTCTCTTCTCTTATGCCTGCATGTTTCTTTCTTTAAAGTTGAACAAACACTTACAAGGACAAGCCTAATTGTATCTTTTTAAGAGCCTTGTGGCGCAGTGGTTAAATGCCTGTACTGCAAGTAAAACTGTGCTCACGACCTGGGGTTCAATCCCCGGTAGCAGGCTCATGGTTGACTCAGCCTTCCATCCTTCCGAGGTCGGTAAAATGAGTACCCAGCTTGCGGGGGGGGCAATGTGTAGCCTGCATACTGTAATTAAAAAACTGTAAACCACCCAGAGACTACTTGGAGTGGTATGGGGCGGTATATAAGCAGACCACTTTGCTTTTTGCTTTGCTTTTTTTCACCTACTCTATCCTAACCAACAGTCTAATTAAATGTCCAAATGTCCAAATGAAAAAGTGCCGAATCGTCCAACAGACTCAGAAACTCATCTGGAGGCAAAGTAATGTTGACAACAAGAGGCAGAGGATGAAGGTGAATCATCTATGAAGCAGCAGCTAGCTAGGGGTAAAGAACATTTTCAAAAACAGTGAAAATACCTACACTGGGTGCTGGTATGAGCATCTTCTACATGATTACATGTTTCCCAGTATTTGTTTTGTAATAAAGCAAAAAAAAAAAGGGGGGGGGAGAGGAGCTGCATGGCCATCACAAAACACAAAACACATGGCCATCACAAAACACAATTGCAAAAATAGGTTATAGGTGATACCTTTATAGGCCACTATTAAAAATAAAAAAGAAGAGAGGATGACATTTGGAATGCTATCTTACCAATGGAGGTCAAAGGCGTCGGGCTGCTTATCTATCATGCGTCTATGGTGTTCAACACCAGCATTAAATACTAGCTAATTGAGGGATTTTACCTTTCATACTTGAAAGTAACAGAGGGGAAGATTCATGCAGAAACTTTCTGGATACTTGTCCTGTGTACTGCATATATCACAGTGCAAGATTTTCAAAAACACATTTATCTTTCACAGTTCTGTAGTGCATGCAGCTCAATATCTCCTTGTGAAAGGTAATGATGGAAATAATCAAATATCTTGTCCAAATTCATCATGTAATTGGTGTGGATTTCCTGTATTGCATTCTGGATTTCTTGATACTGCTTGCTAATATCAAGTGTGTGTTATTTGTTGGGGAACATGCTGTCTATTTGAATAATAATAACCCCAGATTCTCTTTTTATAATTAAGCATCACAATACCATAAGTGTTAGTTAAATAATAGTATTAATTTTGTTCAAGTCCTTTTAGAAGCAAGTCCCATTTGTAGTCTAAAAAAAGCTTTGAGCAGAAGTGCTTAGTGAGTATTTCTCTTTATAGTTGTTTGAGTTTTTCGAGCTGTTGTGAGTTTTTCTCTTTACTTTTAAGCTATTGGAACTCGTGGTACAAATGCATTTGAAATTACAGCATTATTTTCCCCTTAAGACTAAACAATGTTTTCAACCCCTTCTGCAGGTTATAGAAACATTATCCAAGCTTTCTCGCACGTCCGTTGCATTAGCTGCAGGAATAAGGTACAACTCAGTTATGGATTCTGGTCTTAATGTACACTTTTGGTCATAGCAAAAGTAGGTCTCATGAAACATCACAAGCTAGCAAAAAAATCTACAGATGAATTGCAGACAAATTTCAGCTACAATTATAAACACACACACACTGAGGGGGTGTGTGCCTCGAATTACAAAATTAATCCATTCCTTATGACACTTTGTATCTAGAAATTTTTGTAATTCAAAATTGAATGGGATGCAATGCACCCTGGGAATGGAAGCCTTCCACAATGTTTTCATATCTCAAGGCATCCCATAAGAATGTTTTCATATCTTGAGGTTTTCATGGAAGAGTTCAGTTTCCAGGGTGCATTGCGCTCCAGATGGATTTCTCTTCATATTTGGATTTTTTTGCAAATATAAACATAGTGGTGCTGGCTATGGTAAAACCAATAATATGAAGCAAGTGTTTAGAAATTGTACTGCGTAGGTTTTAATGCAGAAAATTAGCTGAATGATTTTACTATGCAGAACCAGGTTCAAATGGCTGGAAAATTTGCTAATTATCACATAGGGATTTGGCAATGGCAGCAATGAATTTTGGCAAAGGGATTTTCACAGTGTGATGAATGAAGAAATCTTCATGCAGTTGTGCACTGAAGACTGGAGGCTTAGAAAAAAAATGACATACAAGTTATAAAGCTGAGATATGAAAAAAAAATCTCACACTGTACATCAATCCTCTCTTCTTTTCTTCTGGCTCCTGGATTTATATTTGAGGGTGAAACTAGATGTTAAGGGGAATGTGAATTCGGAAGAAAGAATTATTCATAGATGTTTGTCAGCAATCAGATTTGAAAATTAATGTTCAGTTTATTCAAGACTACTCATAAAACAAAGGAACATTAGGAACCATAACAGAGAAATTACTTTAACCACTTGAGGGAGTACCTCTGCTAAATAGCATATTATGATTATAGCTAATTTGGGTCCTGGTAACCACAATGAGAAACTACAGTTATTTGGGAACATCCTGGTTTATCATGGTGCCCACAGGAAGGGACAAAGCAAGAACAGAGAGCATAGGCAAAAGGTATGAGCATATCTTCACTCCTCAAGCTGTTATGATGGTTTGAACTGGGTTGATGTGTGAAGATAATACATGCCAAAGCAGCAAGCAACTTTGGGTTCTGTTACTTAAGTTATCTTAAGCCAGTGGTTCTCAACCTTCCTAATGCCGCGACCCTTTAATACAGTTCCTCATGTTGTGGTGACCCCTTGCCCTGTTTGGAAGAGGCCACAAGTCCCCTTTGGCAGGCCACTGCCATAGAGCACTTCCCTCTACAGGCACCCTCAGCCAGTTGCAGCCTCCGGTGGCATTGACTGACATCCCCTCCAACCTATCAAGCCGTAACTCACTCTCCCCCCCCCCCAGACCCAAGCAGTTTGTGCCTTTTTCTTCACTGGCTCATGGCAACCCCTGTGAAACGATTGTTCGACCCCCAAAGGGATCCTGACCCGCCCCCGGTTGGGAACCACTGTTTTAAGCCATTTATTCTTCAGTTGACTGTAGATTTGATGCATATGCAATCAATGAGTGTCTCTAAAGAGTTTGGAAGGGATTTCAACATTATATCCAATTTCTTCTGTCTGGGGGTAAAGCAGTGCTTTCCTCAACAGTTATTAGTCATTGCAGTGGTAGCTCTGTTGATTGCAGTTAAGGCTAATTGCCATGCAGCTAGAATTGGAGAGTAGCTTCAAAATTAAGGCATGAGAAATCCTGAGTAATTGTTCATTTATTCCTATATATGCCCATTGGGATGAAAGCAATTATAAAACAATAGCAGAGAGAGGTTTGCATTTGAAGATTCATCACTTACCTGACACATTTAGTATCACTGAATCTGCATTCCTTGACGCATATGCCTTTAAGCAGTTACACAGACTCATGGAAAGATCTCCACCAGTATCGGTCCCAACTAGAGTGGACCAGTGAAAATTAGTGGAACACACGTTGATGGTAACTTAAAAGTCCCAGTCATTTCAGTGCACCTACTCTAGCTGGAACAAATAATGGCTCTAAGCACCATATATCCTGAGGCCATTTAAAAAAAATTGCATTCTCCATGTATTGTTACTGTGGACACTACTGTGCTTTCTCTATATGCTGGTTATTGTACTGAAGTGACATTTATGCTGATGTGAATAATTTTACTCTGCTACAGTTATGTATCAGGTGTATATGGCTCTACACTATTGAGATAGTCCATTTAATAGATGCAGGTTAGACATATGGAGCACAAACATGTCCACAGATGGTAATATGAGTTTATGTTTTCTAGCAGTTCTAAGGAAAAGTGAACGTTCAGGTGGAAGCTGTTGATGGCAAGTCCTTTGTCTTTTGTCTCCGCAGGCCATTTCCAACAGAAGAAATTGTGAACGATGAAGACATTTACAAAGGCCTTCCAGATTTAATAGAGTAGGTGGTAAATTGGTTTGGTATGAAAGCTCTCTTTAGTGCGTCTGTTATATAAGTGAAATAATGGAACATTTCCTTCCATAAGAACTCCCATTTTGAAGCTGTTTAACCTAATGCATCCTCGGCACCAGGTTGTACTTGTTCCTGTGAAGCTTTTGACACTGATTCCTTGTCGTTAAGTGGCATGCTTAAAATTTTTCAGGGTTCTGGCAGAATCGAGAGTGTGCCCTTCCTGTTCAGAAAAGGAAAGTAAAAGCAGGGCTTAAATAAAAGTGTGAGGATGTAGGTAAGCTTTGGAAATTAGGAATCCTTAAACACAGAGTGGTTAAAGGAAAGATGCAGTTTGTTAAACTGGCACCCCCAAATATGAACAGTGAAGGCCATCACTTGTTTGCTCCTTGTGTACAAGGACAAGACAATGCAACACTCTCTTCTTCACTGGAAATGATAGTGCAGAATTCCCCTGGCGTTCTTGATGGGACTCTTGTGCGAGTTTGGGCCCGTCTTGCACAAAATTGTCCCCATTGTTGTACAAAGGTATGCCCACTTTGACACCAAATTTGAGTGTGAATCAGGCGAATGGCCCAAAATAAGGCACTGCTTTATTTTGAAATCAGGAGCATGAAGTGATGAGTTTGCATCTTCACTAATGGGCAACCAGTGTGTGTATCTCTCTCTGTGTGCTTTGCTTCTCAAAGGGAAAGCACATTAGAGCCATTTTGTACAAATTACAATGACCTTGAAGGTGGGGAAAATAGCTCTTTGGTTTTCTTGCAACTACAAACAAGGATCTAAACTTCTTGTGAAGATGTCTGACTGTGTCAGATCAACATAGACTGAGGAGAATGAGATATCTCTTGAATTTTTTTATTTCTCCTTCACGTTGTTTGCAGCCTGGTTTTCAAACTGCTTTGGATTTGACTGGATACAGACTTCCCTATTTAGAAAAGTATTCATTTTGACTCTCTCTCTCTCTTTCTGCTGCTATATGTCTATAGAAGTGGACGTGTCCACAAAACATTACATTAAAATATGAAAGTTAGTCTTTAAGGTGCCACATGTTTTGTGTCTTTTTCCCTTTCCTTTCCTTTCCTTTTTTCTTTTTGCCTGCAATTCTTGAAAGGACTAACATGACTACCCTCTCTGAAACCTCTCTCTCTCTGTGGATTAATGTGTTTATTTCTTTAGTGTTTCTGTGTAATGAAGATAAAATGACATTAATTTTTGAAATCTAGAATAAGATGAGAAATTCCATCTTTTGTGTTCATTTTAGAAGCTAAGATGTGAATAGTCTAAGAAGATAAACATTCAGTTAATCCAGGCACCTCAAACTACTTATGCCATACAGAGAGTATTCTCCAATCCAAATGGGTATTTTGGAATGTTAAATGGTTTAGGGAGTTGCCATGACATGTTCAAAAACTGAACTGCTATGTCAGGAAACTTCTAGATGGTAAAAGTAATATTTTTTCTGATGGATAGAATAAGATTGAGGCAAAAATAGGCTATAGGTGATACTTTTAAAGGCCACTAATAAAACTAAAAAAAAAAAAACATTGCAAGCTTTCGAGTGCAAAACACTCTTTTTCAAAGCAGGTCCCAAATGTTCAAACATAGCAAAAGTGTGCTATGCCAGGTTATTCTTAATGTTCTTGGCTAGATGATGGTCAGTTCTTGGCTAGATGATGTTGTATGCCAGGCAAGTTTTCTTGGAGGCAGGAAGTAGGAGGGCAGTTGTAAAAGTTGCTTAAGCATTGGGTTTCATCCCCCCTTCTTCATGGGTCATGCACACCCACCCCACTCACTCACTCCTCATCCTACTTGGCTCTACGAGACATAGAAGTCCCCGTTGGCCAGGTGGGGCCGGGGGAGAAGGGTTGATGGAGAGGACCCATGTGCTTCATTCTAGGATAAGGGTAAAATTTAGTAAGCCTGCTAGGTTTGCCAATTGGAACCAGATTGAATTAAAGTGATATTACCTAGTGGTTGCAGTCTTGCCCTTTGGTGTTGAGACCCCAAGTGCCTTGTTCCAGGTTTGTGGGGAACGCTGCCTCTTTCTTGGTATCGTCACAGTTCCATCGAAGCAAAAGAGGGGGTTGAGACGCATAGCCATCACAAAACACAAATGCAAAAGTAGAATACAGGTGACACCTTTATAGGCCACTAATTGTAAGAAGATTGGGGGAAGGCTAGATACTCCCTCTCCCCACAACATCTTTTGGGGGCTTCCTGTGCCCTGGAGATTTTATTTCACTCACTCCTAAACTAACCAGAGCTTGATTTAAGACAGAAACAGAAGCTTCTTATCCTGTCTTCTGTGGCATGCTGTAGAAGAGAAAGGGTGTGTGAATTACCCCGCTTCTTAAAATCTAGAAATTCCATAAGTTATGTTGTATGTTCTTAATTTCGTTGCCTCTTTTTTCCTTTCTGTTTTGTGCTTTTAGTGAAACAGGTGTGGAGGAGGATGAAGACCTTTATGATTGCGTTTACGGGGAAGATGAAGGCGGTGAAGTTTATGAAGACCTCATGAAAGCTGAAGCAGCACATCAGCCTGTATGATTCACATTTATTAAACTTGTGACAGGATTCTGGAAAATAGGGATGGTAGTTAAAGCAAAGTGTTCTGCTTATATACTGTCCCATAGTGCTTAAAGCACTCTGTTGGGGGGGGGGTTACAATTTAATTATGTAGGCTAAATATTGCCCCACCACCACCACAGCAAGCTGGGTACTAATTTTACTGACCTCAGAAGGATGGAAGGCTGAGTGAACCTTGAGTCTGCTACCTGGAATTGAACCCCAGGCCGTGAGCACAGTTGTAGCTATAGTACAGCAATGTAACCACTGTGCCACGAGGCTCCTCAGACCATGAACCAAATAAAATTAAGCATTATAATAAATTATTTTAATACCTTTTGGAGTATTAGGCATAAAATAGACTTTATATTCCCAAGAACAATGAGATTTAAAGGTATTTAGTTTGGGATGATGGCTTTTGCTCTTAATTGTTTTTAATGGGTTGTTTCTGTCAAATAGTGGAGTAAATGAAACTAAATGTGTTAAAATAGCAATCAGTGTAATTTTTTAAAACAACCAGCACTAGTTCATGCTGTTCTCTCAGTTACTAATGATTTCAGTGCTGGTTTTTTTATATACGTTATTTTTGGTTCTTTGTATACTGTAAAACGGCAAGTAGACGGTGAACAGGTATTGCATAAGGAGTTGGTTTACTCAATACTTTGGATGTACACGTAAACCTAAACTTCTCATAGAAACTTAATGTTAAAAACCAGTAAGTGTTCAATAATAATCTGTTAATTGCTGAAGGGACATAGCATTTAAGTAATATTCAGGAGCCAATAGTTTGTATAGGTTAATACAAATTTTGATGGACTAAAACAGAGTCAAAATCACTTCAAAAACCAAAAAGACAACAGCATAAGCATCAGGAGAGGCTCTTTAGGAAGGCATTTCATAGTTGGTGTGCCACCAATGAAAGGATCCTTTCATGTGATGACATCTGCATCCTCTACCCCCTGGGAGCCCTCAGAGACCCCAACAGCAATTTTGGTCGGGGTTTAGGCATCAGCTTCCTTTCTTTTATATATCTGCTACTACAGACTCCTCAGGTTTGGCTGATGAAAGTCACATCCCAGCGTCCCCAAACACCATTCTGATTCCTACACTTTGTAATCACGTGTGCTTGACATTGCAGGAAATTGAAATAGCAAGACAGTGACAGCTGTGTGTCTGAACCTATTTCCATAGTCTTGTCTCCTGTACCAGGAGCCTGCAGTAGGATATGGCCAAACTGTCTTCTACCGCCTACATAATAAAACTCATTTCCCTGCTGATTGTCAAAGTTGTTAGGGCTGCCAGCACTGACAGTGTAGCATGCTCTAGAAGGAAAGGATTCCCAATCAGCATGTGTCAGGTCTATAAATAACATCTTGTTAATTTGGCAGAAATGTCCAGAAAATGATATAAGGAGCTGCTGCCTTTCTGAAATAAAACAAACAGAAGAGAAGTACACAGAGACCTTGGAGTCCATAGAAAAGGTAAAGACAACGTCTTGTTTGTGGTGTGGCACTGGGAAATGTCAGGGGTTTTGTGGAAGGGGACAGGTACATGGTAAGTGTGAAAGGCTGTTATTGACTACATTGAAACTGCATGATGAAATCACTTGGAATTTTAAGAACATTCGTCCCCTAACATTGCTCATTTTTTAATATAATAAGTCTAGCCATATAATTCTTAGAGGATAAAGAGTCACCTACCTGCTATTTTGAAAAATCTGTTTCCACAGGTATTATATAAAGCAAGATGGATTAAAAAAAACAATGATTTTTTAAAAATCAAAGTACTGTAATTTAAATCACAATTTAAGCCCTTTTTATTTAAATCATCCCAAAGAATCCATTTAAAAAATTAAATCGTGATTTAACTCAATTTGATTTAAATCAAATCCACCCTGATATCTAGTATGCAAGTCTATCTGATTATAATTCTCATGCTCTATGGCCAAGATCAGATGTTACGCTTCATCATCATCATCATCATCATCATCATCATCATCATCATCATCATCATCATCATGTGCCATCAAGTCAATTGTGATTTAGGGTGACCCTCTTCCAGGTTTTCTAGGTAGCAAGTGCTCAGAGATGGTTTGCCATTCTCTTTTTCTGAGGGCATCCTGAGATTGTGCAGCTTACACAAAACTATACAGTTTTGCCAGTGCCCTGATGAAGTCCCCTGATCTGGGACTCCTGTCAGAGCAGGTTTCAAGGGTACATGAACCAGCTACCCGGAGGGGTGGGAAATGATGTCCCCAACACTGCTGATGCTGAATGGCCAAGTACATCACTCGGTCTGCATTCTGAGAAGCAGTCGGAGCCCCCTGCGATTTAAAATGCTGAATGGCTCAGCTGCTTCACTGTCGGTCTGCAAGATCTACGGCCTTGACTTTGCCTCGTTCTGGTCAGCTTCTGTCATAGATCAGGAATATTGGTATGATGAATGCTGTGTAGCAGGAACTTGCAGCTTCAACAACAAAGTGCCTTGTGGCACCTTAAAAATGTACAAGTGTCATTTGTCATCTGAGGGTCAGAAGTGACTTGACGACACCCACAAATTTGTTTGCCCAATACAGATTGTTAACCCTTCAATTACTTGTTTTTGTCCCCTTGCAAGCATTCAGCTTTACAGTCAAGGGCGGAATGATGGACAGGCAGAGATAGCTTCATTGGGACCTGTTGAGGGAATACCACTGGTCTATGAGGAAGCTGAAGGATGCCAGAAATCTGCCACTAAGAGAAAATCTAATTCCATCACAGGCTGTTGTAGCTATATGAAAAAAAGTTAGAAATAAAAAGAACTTGTGGCACCAAATAATTTAATAATGGACACTTCTTTATTTCATAAAATGCACGTGCTGTCCCTTATAGGTATTCAGGCATTCTTGTCACAGAGACATGCTATTCGACATCAGTTATTGTCCAAAGATGGATCTCGTCATATATCTCTGTGAACTCCTGCTCTGTATTTACCTCTTCTGAATAGAAAGGCATTGTATCAGTAGTACTTCTAAATGCAATGTGGCTCAGTTCAGTGGGGTCTGCTCTTATTGTGACAAACAAATGGTCTTTAGCACATAAAGCCTCAATGAGTTGGTTAGTGATGCTTTACTTCTTAAGACATGTGCATCTAACACCCAAGGTCATGACTGCTATCCTTCATTTTCCCTCATCAGAACTCATGTATTTTAAAAATGTCTTTGAAAATAGGTAGCCAAATAAGTAAAACAGGATTTCTGTTAATTTGTTTTTCTTGCAGTTTTTTATGGTGCCATTGAAGAGGTTTCTGATGACAACGGATTTTGAGACAATATTCATCAATATTCCTGTACGTAATGGATTGAAGGACCATGCATCTTTGTTTCCAGTGGAATAGATATACTCAAGACAATGCTTGAGAGGTTGCAGACAGCTGCTGTATACAAAAGAGGCTGCCCTCTGACTTCATACTCACAGAGACTGATGGCTTTAGTGAACTGAATGTTGGCTTAGCCATCAGTCTTACCACTTCCTGCACACTTGCCCGATTGCTAACTTCTTGTATCTGGCTGAGGTTTATAAAACGTTCTGCAGCTGGCTGCCTGGGAAAAGTGAGAAAATTAGATTTCTGTCACCTATTGCATTTGTGTGTGTGTGTGTGTGTGTGTGTGTGTGAAGGTGAAGGAGAAAGGTGTGTGCACACTTTCTGTTTCATGCAAGGCTCACGAAAAAGAGAAACGTGCAGAGATTCCTCCCATCATTGCTGCCTAGGAGCAGGGCCCTTGATTAACTTCCTCCAGCTGTTCAAGGAGAAGGAGAGAGTCAGATGATTGAGTGAAAGGGGTAATATTGATGGTTGAACGCACATTCCCTGGTGTGCATTCCTTATCCTTAGGCCTAAGGCTGAGTTTTGGGTGTGGCCAGGAAATGCTCTGGTACTGTTTTTGAAGCACTTGATTTATTACATTTTTACTCTCATTTCAGCAGGACTGACTCCTGAGGTGATTTTTAAATGGCACTGATAAGTTCTTTATTCCCAATGTTGTATATTGGATCAAGTGACTGACTAGGGTTCTGGAGAACTGGCTTTGAATTCCCCCTCAGCCATGGAAACTCAGGAGTGGAACTGGTCAAACCACTCCTTAAATGTTTCACCAACATTGAAAGCCTTATTTGGGTTGCTATATGTCAGTTCTGACTTGATGACATGTGAAACACACACACAGAGGTGGTGTGAAGTATGTAGGAAACTGATTTTTTTTTCTTAGATCTGTTTCAACATAATCTCTCCTGCCTTTGTAATTGGTCTTGCTACAGTTTCCTTGGCTAGCCTTCTCCTTCCATATGTTTGAAATTATATCAAATTTCTGACTGGCAAAACAGGATAAAATGAAACAGAACAAGCACAATTTTAAAACCTGTTGCGCATCCCCAGGGAGGTGTTTTTTCAACCCTACCTGTAGATGCAGGGAATTGAACATGCAGCCTTCTGTGTGTAGAGAGGTGTATTAGAGCCTCAGGAGGTCAGTATAGCTACACAGCACAGGTAAAACAATATCTGTATTATTTTTATAAAGTTAAGATGTCTCTGGTTTCTACCATGAACTATCCCAGCCGGCTGGCTAGCCATAGTACAACTTTGTAACTACCGTATATCTGTCGCTCCAGCAGCTGGTGTACATATTCTTTCTAATGTATTTACTACTTTGGAACTAAGTTACCAAATGTCAGAGAGACCTTAGAGTAAGCATCATAACAAATATGTGCTTGGCAGACTAGATAATGGGTTCTAGTTTGTTCTGTTCCTTAACAGGTGAATTGTTCAGGAACAGATTGTCAAAGAGAGATGAAGAAAAACAAAAACCAATTCTCTTAAGATACTCCATGATGGTGTCTATAAGCACAAAACGAGACGTCAAGTGTTACTGTAAAAGCATAGCTGTGTAGTGTGTAGGGTTGGGAGCGGTGTGCGCATGCTGGTGAATATGCTGGATGCATTGGTGGCAACTGAGGTACATTTAGGAAATGTCCCATCTAGAGTAAAGCCATTGAAATATTTTTTGAATAGTGAGTCAACAGTTATAAATCCCATTGATTTGTTGGGTCTTTAGCTGTGCTACCAATAAGGTTCACATTCA
>JAHTLZ010000129.1:14593380-14622221 GCA_023846285.1 Phrynocephalus versicolor
ATACATACACCGCCTGTCTTCTAACAGAACTCCGGGCGGTTTATAATAATGCAATAAAAATAAGAGCACATCAACAGTAAACATAATAGTAAAACAAAACAAAACAAAATAAAACATTAATAACAAGCCAGAAGTAGTCTAGGTTATTGGTCCAAAAAAATAATAATTAAAATTGAAATTGAAATTAAAGTTTGCCAAATGCCTCTCTAAAAAGCAGCATTTTAACTGCTTTCTTAAAGGCAGGCAGGGACTCTGCAAGGCGAATCTCACTCAGGAGCTGATTCCATAATATCGGGACAACCACAGAAAAGGCCTGACTCCTAGTGATTGTTTTTTGGGCCTCTCTGCATGTGACCGCCCAGAGTGAGAACACCTGCGATGCTCTGGTGGGTCGGTCTGCAGCTGATCTTAAGCAGATTTGCTCTGCCAGGTATTCAGGTCCCAAGCCTTGGAGGGTTTTGAAAGTCAAAACCAACACCTTGAACCTCACTCGGAAAGCAACGGGCAACCAATGCAGATAAGCCAGCACTGGGGTGACACGGTCGTACCTTCCTGCACCCACCACCAGTCTGGCTGCTGCATTCTGCACCGACTGCAATCTCCAAATAAGGGTCAAGGGAAGCCCCACATAGAGAGCGTTGCAATAATCTATCCTTGAGATCACGAATGCCTGCACAGCCGCACTCAGGGAAGCCTCATCCAGATATGGGCGAATCTGGGTGATTAGCCAAAGATGGAAAAAGGCTGACTTGGAGACGGCTGCCACTTGCGCTTCCAAAGACAGACCCAAATCCAAGACTACGCCCAGACTTCTTACTCGATCTGCCAGCTGGAGGACAGAATCCTCCAAGCTAGGGAGAGGGCCACTATACCCAGTAGAGGACTCCCCTAAGAACAGAACATTGGTCTACTCAGGATTTAGTCTGAGCCTGTTAGTCCTGGTCCATTCAATGACCGCATCCAGGCAGCGATTGAGGGTCTGCACTGGCTCAGCTGCAGAGGTGGTAAAGGAGAGATAGAGCAGTGTGTCATCAGCGTACTGATGACAGCAGACTCCAAATCCCCTAATGGCTTTCCTGCATTTCTCTCAACTGAACCCACCTTCCTAGGATTGTTTCTGGTTTTGAAATCAGTTAATTGTAAACCATAGAAGGAGGTGGAAGAATACCTTTTGCTTGTCTTACTTAACCACCGAACAGCTTCTCAAATGCACAGCGGCATATTTTGAAAGCGAAGACACCTGGAAAAAGAACTTTAATGTACGCATTGCAAGTTGTAATGTTGATTGCTTTCTCACTCTGTTTGGCTCAATACTTCTTGTTTCCTGATAAACCCATTAAGATCGCAGTTTGCTTGTTGGTACAGTATGTTGCTATTAAGCTGCCCAGTATAATTTGCAAATTGATTTTTTTTTCAAAGCACAGTGGTGTGAATCATTAATTATTTTCTCTAAAGTCTAGAGCATGTCTTATAGTACCTGGTGTTAAGGGACCAGCACTGTGATGAATAGTCATGTTCCCCTTTCCATTTTCTGTTTTCTTCCTTTTCCGTGATCAAATACATCTGACTTTCCTTACTTAGATCTTTCATTATAGATTTGTGGAGAATCCTAAATCATGATAAAGAACTTGCCTCTAAACCCAAATGGAGCTTCCTGAGTTTATTTTCACTGGGCCAGACAATATTCAGAAATAGTGATAGATCTGGGAAGAAGGACAATAACAAATGAATGGGCTGGCAGGAGATGATGTAGAGATGACTTCTAATACTTCCACTCCTAATATCATAAGAATAATGTAAGCCCTAGGCCCAAAATGTTCTTTGGCTTAAACAATTTTGATTTTACTATAAATAGTGAGGGAATGTGTGTGTGTGTGTGTGTGTGTGTGTGTGTGTGTGTGTGTGCCATTATTTTGCTGATTTTCAACCAAATATGCAAGCAATTGTATAAACCACTGTTTCCCAGTGTTGGGTAATTTAGGTGTTCTTGGGCTCAAATTCCCAGAAGTTTTACCACCAGCTGTGAGGGCCGGGGTTTGTGAGAACTGTAGTCCAAGAATACCTGGGTTACCCAAGGTTGGGAAACACTGATATAAACTCTAGTTATACACCAGTGGACTTCCGGAAGCCTTCACCACTAGCTGTGCTGGCCGGGATTTCAGGGAGTTGCAGTCAAAGCACATCTGGGGACCCAAAGTTGGAAACCACTGCGGTACATGAATGGCTTGTCAGAATATTAGAACTGCAGAGCTGGGAGGGACCCTATGAGTCATTGAGTCCAGCCGTGTCTACGAGGCACAGTGGAAAGCTGCATTCCCAGCCTCTGGACCTGTATCCAGAGAAATAAACTCTTGAGCCGTCCAACATAATTCACCATCCTGTTTGTGGAGAGAAACAAAGGTTACTGTTTCATCAAATTTCTGCAGAGTAAGGAGAAATTCTCCACTTTTTTTTCCAGAGGCAAGACCTAACAGTAAGGGATGGAGCCCTGCTTTGTCTGTTATCCCAGATGATTTCTGCTCCTCCTCTTTGCTGTTTCAACGGGCTCTACTAGCAAACTGCATTAGCAAATTCCTGGCCACATCTCCTTGCATTCCCTGTATCATGTACTGAGTGTCTTTCTAGGGCCATGAGATGAGGATGAAGCGGCCAATCCCCAGAAACATGCTGGGCAAATTGTGGAAGAAATTTTGTAAAGTGTTCTTCAGTCTAAGTAGTGTGAATATGGGAAACAAGTATCTATGGGATTTTTTTGGTATGGAAAAATATCTTCTGAGAAATTCTGGCTTGAAATTTGTTCAGAGTTCAGCCGGTTTCCCAGACCTTCCAGATTCCAAATATTTGAGGAGCCATTGTAGAATTACCATATATACAGTACAGTACTTAGAATACAGCTCTGGTAAGTTATGTAACCCATTTGTGGGAGGGAAGTGTTGTGATCCATTGCAGCTTCCAGAAAGTTCTGCTTGTCCTTAAAGTGACTTACTCTTTTCTGCCCTATTTTCAGGGCCCTTTAGAATTACCTTTGGCAATATTTTTGACATTACTTACTATGACATTTGCAGGGTGGCCAGAAGTACAGTACTGCATTTGTTTTTCTTCATATTATGCTTCTTTGCTCCACAACTTCTACAGCTATCGACGGTTCTCAATCTGTGGGAGAAGTTATCTTATGATGTCTTCCCATGGGCTTACATATGAGATAAACCTGTGGGAGTCTGCTGGTGTGATAGACTTTATTGTATAATGACAGATAAAACATATAGATGTACTTCTGCTCCAACTGATAAGTAAGAATATGGAAGTTCACTCATGAGAATTTCCCTGAAATATCCGCTTTGAATTAATTTTTGATGGGAATTTCTTTTGGGAGATTTTTAGCATATCTCTGAACCCTCATTTTCATATTCAGGGAGGCCATAACTATGATCTAGTCATTATTTTTTTTACCTGTAGCGTTCTACTACTCCAATCTGACACTGCAGCTCAATCTGCAGGGGTTTTATATAGTAGCAGAAACACCATCATAGAAACAACCTGTGTTATATTTTCATTTCAGGATTTGGTGAAAATTCACAGAAATTTAACACAAGATATCCACGACTCAATTGTAAACAAAAATGACCAGAACCTGTATCAAATTTTTATTAGCTACAAGGAAAGGTAATAACTATTTATTTTTTGTTTTAAAAATGTATATCGATGTTAATTTGAGCATGAGTTATTAATACTCTTTTAACCCGAAGAAGTACACTTCTCCCTTTATCAAGTGTTAGATGCACTGGGCCCCTGTGTACTTAATATCCCTCCTTTCAAAACATAACTACAGAGCACAGACAGCTGGTTCACATTTCTTCTATAGCATCTCTTCTGTAGCACTGGCAGTTCTTTCCATGCAGGCATGTCCAAACTTCGGCCCTCCAGATGTTTTGGACCACAGCTCCCACAATCCTTTGCCATTGGAAATACAGGCTGGGAATTCTGTGAGAGTACCATATGTAATGAGCCTTACAGGTCCTTATGACCTCCTCATCTAGATCAGTCTTAATTAGAGATGTGTTTGGGTGCCAGAAGACCACTTTGATGCTTTCTGAGTTGAACTCGTTGGGTTCTGTGTGGCCAGGGCATAGTATTTACTGAATATTTCTTTTTCATTATAATGTTAATTTGTTTATTAGGAATAAAAATCTGTGTATAACCAAAACCATGCTGTTGAGACCTATGCAATTCAAGGGAGAAATGTACACTATTTAATATAGCGTGCTTCTAGAGAAATTCTGAGAAGCTCTTATTATGAAAGAATAGTGCATGTAGTGCTTGAAATACGTTCAAAGGCAAACTGAATTTAATAGAAAGGCATTTTGTTGAATTTGCCCTTCCTGCTTCCTTCCCTCAGCAGATAATTTCAACCCTTAGCTTTTAGCTGCTGTTAGGCCTGTTTTGCATAAACCACTGTCATGTGTTGCTTCAAGGTACATCAGACTGACAGATTGCTCTTGGTTCTTAGATATTATGTATATTGTCATCCTTTTCTTCTGAATTTAAGTGATCAACAACTTATAATTGTTGCAGAATACTGTTAATCAGCTAAAATGTGCTCACGACCTGGGGATCAATCCCAGGTAGCAGGCTCATGGTGGATTCAGCCTTCCATCCTTCCAAGGTCCGTATAATGAGTACCCAGCTTGCTGGGTGTGGGGGTCGGCAATGTGTAGCCTGCATACTGTAATTAAAAACTGTAAACAGCCCAGAGACTACTTGAAGTGGTATGGGGTGGTATATCAGCAGAATACTTTTAAGGTTAGTTGTGTACTCTGCGATATTTACCTTTGGACAGAGCTTGGAAGCTCCAGAAGCCCCCCCCCCCCGCCCGGGGGGGTGGTAGTGACCCCATCATTAGGAGACTTGAAGCTACAAATGTTGAAAAAAATAAAACCTCCAAAACTCTTGGCTCAGTAATTTCACAACTTATCTAGATGTTTGTGGAACTGCAGTTCCTAAAGCAGAAACTAACAGGAGAGAATCTAGTCAAAGATACCTTGTTGGGCAATGTGAGGAAGATACCAGACCGCAGCTAGGGGCAGCAGTTTTTCCAAGCTTTGTTTTGTTTTCCTGCATGTTCACTAAGGAGGTCGTCATTTAGGTGAATGCTCAAGCTGGTGGGAGTATGATGAAAACAGCGGGAAACGGTTTTCAGTTATCAAGGAGATTACTTACTTGTTCTCTTTTTCCTCTTTCCTTGTTCTAGATTAGTTATTTATGGACAATATTGCAGTCAGGTAGAGACGGCCATATCCTGCTTAGACACAATCTCCAAGACAAAAGAAGATGTGAAGTTGAAATTGGAGGTATCTATAGCACATTTACTTTGGTAAACAAACAAGCAAATAAAAAACAACAACCCAAAATCTCAATGGATAATGCATTCCAATCTTATTTCATCAGCGAAATTGGGAGCCACACCTGGTGGTCACCACCCCTGGGGAGGTGATTTGTATCATTTCATGTTACTATTTGGAGGTGCCACCTCCGAAGCCTATTTTCATGCACACAGCATAGAAATAACACTGTTGTCCTCCCTTCAGACATAAAACAGACCAGGGACAAAGGCTGTAGCTCAGTTTGATCTTTGTTGTCCTACGTCTCTCCTTGGAGGGAGATTCTTAGATAGGAGAGGATTGTGGGTTGAGAGTGGCGTTAGGGCTATTTTGCCTGAGGTCTGAGAAGGTACCATCCAGTTTAGATAGCTTCCTTGTTTTGTTGTGAAAATTACAGGAGTTATTTCACCATGTTGTTTATACCAATGTCATACAGAATTCTTTGTTGTCTTGATTTTATTAGGAATGCTCTAAAAGAGCTAATAATGGGAAGTTCACTCTACGGGATCTTCTCGTGGTTCCAATGCAGCGAGTTCTGAAGTACCATCTCCTGCTTCAGGTACTTCATTTTGAAATCTTATCCAATCTATGCATGTGTGTTTTCTGTCCCTGTCAGCCCAGATTGGTGGGTTACCCTTATTTTTGACTAGGAAGAAAAGCTGCGGTGGATATTTTGCTATGAGAACTGCCATCTTTCTTTCTCTTCACCTACCCACTTTAGAGTGCCATGCAAATTTTAAACTGCTTTCCCTGTTTGTTTATTTTACTTTCCCCTTCATCTTCAGAGACTCTGCATGCGACCTCTTGTGGTTGTATCCACATGTCTTTAAAACAAAAGTAAAATAAAACAAAATACTATCTGAAATGCAGCCAGCCTATTTTTCAGGATTGCTCCCAACCCACCAAGTCCTGGCTGTTTCTCTTGTGTGAGCTGGTAGGTACATGTCATTGTTTATAGTCTAATACATTTAGGTGAATTGGGGCTATCCCATGAATTTTTCCACCCACAGTCTCTTTACATCACTGGTATGGAGCAGGAGCCGGCCTCCTGACAAGATCGTCCTGACTCATGGGAGCCTTTTCTTTATACAAAGGCTTTGATTGTACTTCAAATGTGCATTAAATGACTCGCCTGGCAAAAGATGAGAAAACATGCTACATGGTTCCTGATGCAATTTATGAGTGTAATGTCTAGACCAGCTTTGTGGGGATGAGGAAATTGTGCTAATGGTTGAAGCACTGGGAACAAGGAGCCTTACTAGTCATGGGGAAGGACCATTTCTCTGTGGATTCCCCCACCCCACCCCCAATAACTGGCCTGTTAGATGGTTAGCTATTGTTCTTTAAAATGGGCACATTCTTGTTCTGATACCATGTCAAGGTTTGATAATGCTTTTAAGACATGCCTCTCCTGGACATAGTTAAAAACCTTGAGAAGAAGCAACTGTTTCCTAGGCTGTTCCTTTCCATGCTGAATTATAATAAAGCCATATTTATTTTGAATGTTTTCTATTAAAACCCACTGATCTTATGGTTCCTATGCAGTTAGTTCTGTAATGAGGCTAGAGAGCCTTATAAATATCATTTGATAGCTGCACTGGGGGACTCATTAGTTTGGTTGCAAAGAAATATACGGCTCCATTATATCATCAGAATTGCTGAGGCTTATAAAATGTCATTTCTTTCTTTCTTTCTTTTTTTTAAAGAGAGAGCTTCTACCTTTACCAGAAGCTACATTTTCCCTTTTTGTAGTGCTCGATTCAGTTCTGGATATCATGCATAGTGAAACGCACCTGAAGGAGCAGAGGCTGACTTTGTCAATATTGTGAATGCAAAAAATAAAAAATAAAAATTAAAAAAGGCGTCTGGGCAAGATTCAAAATAAACCACATTGCTTGTGGAGGACAAGGGTAATGGAAACTTGGCTATGTCTGAAATAACTGTTTAGGTACAGCTATGCATCCTGAAGGGAATACTGCTTGGGATACACCTAGAAACAGTAAATGGCTGAAGTCCTCAGAAAACACCGTTTTGCAAAGCATGAGTGAAATTGTGGTTCACAAGTTTCTCTTCTACAGCATTATATCCATCCGTTTTCAGTGGATTTTTTAGGGGAAACATAAATTAACTTTTAGTAAGATTTGGTGATATCACAGAAGTAAAACTAGAAGAACAAAAGGAGGCGATTATGGCGGTATTTTTATTTTTGCTTATTTAGTGTTTTAGTTATTTAGTCCTTTTTTTAACGGAATTTGGAATTCAGATTTTATGCTTGACAGTCAAGTTGTAATTTCAGCCATCTCACTGTTGTGCACTCACAACAGCAAATGAAAAGGAGATAATATACACCTCTGCATGAATATAAAATAAAGAAATTACTTGGATTCAAGACAGACTAGTGTGAAGCACAACCCAATTTTTGATATAAAAATTGATTCCGTGGAACTTAAATTTAAAGTCTTTTAATCTCAAAATGTGTAGCCTGGAAGGCTATATTCTAGATCCTTAGATTTCAGGGAGCAGCATTCTTCATGCAGACCACTACAGAGTAGTTGAAGTGATACAGAACTTCTATCATGTTCCACGTACTTTTAAATAATAACTTTAGGGCATCACTTGTCTTCCCCAGGCAAACTGGTCTTGCCTCTTCCCTTCCATAAACTGTGCTTTAAAAGGACTCAAATTATAAGAACATAAAGCAAAGCAAAGCAAAGCGTTATATACCACCTCATATCACTTCAAGTAGTCTCTGGGTGGTTTACAGTTTTTAGTTACAGTATGCAGGCTACACCCCCCCCAGCAAGCTGGGCACTCATTTTACTCCTATAAAAGAAAAGAAGAAATATATCCAACCATTTTTAGCTCTCAGCTATGAAAAATACATATGTGTGCGCTTCCAGAGGTAGTTGGCAGGGCCACTGTGAGATACAGGAAACTGGACTAGATGGGCCCTTGGCCTAATCTAGAATGGCTCTTCTTATGTCCTTATAAAGGAGCCCCGTGGCGCAGTGGTTAAATGCCTGTACTGCAGGAAAAACTGTGCTCACGACCTGGGGTTCAATCCCAGGTAGCAGGCTCATGGTTGACTCAGCCTTCCATCCTTCCGAGGTCAGTAAAATGAGTACCCAGCTTGCGGGGTGGTGGTGGAATGTGTCACCGGCATAATTAAAACTGTAAACCACCCAGAGACTACTTGAAGTGGTATGGGGTGGTGTATAAGCAGAAAACTTTGCTTTTTGTTTTTTGTTATGTAAGATAGTTGGTTCTTTTTTGTAACGTATGTAGCTGCCAATCAGAATGCTTTGTTTGGGAGACTAAACAGGCAGTATGATTTTGCTAACATCCCATTCATATAAACCAAATTATGCCACAGTGTAGCACTGAAAGCCATAAAGCTCCTGCAGCAGAATTGCACTGGTTTCTAATTTACAAATGGTACACAGGTAGTACTAAAGAAATGCGTGGCTTGGGGTCTCTGGGAAAAGATGGGAATGGGAAAAGGCGCCTGCTGTAAAGAAAAGGCTACCAAGGCTGTGCTGCCAGAAGGGTCACAGTGGCAAAAGGGGAACGTTTGTATCCCTCTGTGTAGGTGTGGGACTGAAAATGTATGCACTCTTTTAGATGTTGTTGTAAAGAAATATCTCCAATATGTTGGAAATGTAAAAAAGATAAAGGGACATATTTACATATGTGGTGGACATGTGAGAAAAGGAAAATTGAATGGAATTTGGTTTTTAATGAAATGCAAGAAATATTAGGGGAAAAGATTCCAATGTCCCCCCAGCTGGTATTGTTAAATATAGTTGCAGATACACAACTGAAGAAAGAGGAGGGGGAATTGGTAATTATAATGGTTACGGCCGCAAGACTGATTTTTGCCAAGTATTGGAAATCTAATAATCAATTAGTAATGGAAGAATGGTATAAAGAGTTATGGAATCTATTTATTAATGATAAATTGACTTGTGAAATTAAAATTAGGAAAGGGCTGACCAAGTCTAATGACTTTAATGGAATATGGGATAAATTGCTGGTATATGTATTTCAAAAAGGTAAAGGGTATACACCTGGAGAAGACTCAGTGTATTTCTGGAGAGAAATGGGTCCGTCGGTCAATAATATAAAAGTTGTAATTTTGTTTAAGTCCCGAGGGGGGATGGGTAGCACTGCATTTTCTGTCTTATATCTGTTATACTTCTGTTATATTGTTGTGTGTTATTTTCTCTTCCTTATGTTATTTTGCTGTTTATCTGTTTTTTTATAAATTTGTAATAAAATATATTTAAAAAAGTAACTGTACATTTTTTTTCAATTCAGGAGCTGGTAAAGCACACCAATGATGCAAATGAGAAGGCAAATCTAAAACTGGCACTCGATGCGATGAAGGTAAGTGAGAACGGCAGATGGGTTGAGTAAGCTCATTGTCATGTAAGATGATGAGGGCTGTTTTGAGCAGAAAAAAAGGCAGGAGATGTTTCACACTTGTTCCTTTGTTTGCACTTCCTGCTCACCGACACCATATGTCTATTTATCTGCAAAGAAAAAGTATGTATTTTTCACAGCTGAGAGCCAAAAATGGTTGTCTCTTTAAAAAAAAACTTATGTAGCTGCTAATCAGAATGTTTTGCTTTGCAAACTAAACAGGCAGTGTGATTTGGCTAACACCGCAGTCATATAAACCAAAGTTCGCTAACTCAAGGCTGGACATCATCATTGTTCTCCTCCTCATGATCATCATCATTGCCATCACCCCTAATATTTGCAGATCAAGTTAGAACACGCTCAAGCCTTCTCTCTCTCTTGGAGATGCTTATTCCCTACATGAAAGGCACAGCTCTCTTTCTCCAGAGGGGCAGAACATTGTCAATTTTGGTGGACACCTTCTTTGTTCTGTGTTCTAGGATTTGGCACAATATGTGAATGAAGTGAAGAGAGATAATGAAACTCTCCGTGAAATTAAACAGTTCCAGTCGTCGATAGAGAATTTGGTATGCTCATGTTCTGTCCTTTTTTATTTAATGACTGTGGAGGGGATGGAGGTCTGGGAGGTGCAACACTTGAGACCAGTGTTGACTAGTGCCTGGACCCCTCCATATGCAGTGTTGAGGTGGAGAGTGTGAGTGGAACCATGGGTGCCCCTATGTTGGAAAGGGCCAGTTGGCAGTCCCTGGCTGAGCTAGGATATTGCAAGGCAATCCGGAATATAATGTTCTAAGAAGCAGGAGGCAAGGCATTCCAGAAGCTGAAAGACCAGAAGAAACAGCTTTCTGGTCAAGATATTAGAAAAGGAGAAGGAAGTCTGGTGCATAGATATGTCTAGCTCAAGGCTAGAGAGCCATAAAAGCAAGTAAAATTCCTAGTTGTTGCCCACACTTGACCAGTGCCACCAGCTGGCATATTTGTGTGATGACAGCAGAAGGCTACAGGGAAGCAGGGGAGCGGTTATTTTTAACTGTTTGCATTCTGGAGTGGTTGACCTATGTGACCACAGGAACAAGTATTCAAATCCAGGCGGATCCAGATAGCTGAAGTAATTGTTGTTTGTTTATGCATTCTTAGCAACAGTGATATAATGTTTAAAGTTGTTTCACTGCAGGTTGGACAATGTCGGGAGACCCAAGTGCCATGTCTGGGACTCTCCAGGGGCTACACCACCCTCTCAGAATACAAAACAAAGGAAAATGAAACAATACATCCCCCCCCCCTCAACCTCCAATGAGTGCAGAAGTGGCTAGAAATCTACTTCACCATGGGGTTTAGGGAGTGAAGCTAATCTGGTTTGTTAGATGGTGCAGTTAGATGTGCCATGTTTAAAAGGTGAATCAGTGCATATGGAGGGGACCAGGGACAGCAGTTTCCTTCCTTCCTTCCTTCCTTCCTTCCTTCCTTCCTTCCTTCCTTCCTTCCTTCCTTCCTTCCTTCCTTCCTTTTCTTTTCTTTTGCAGAACTAGAGGCTTTGGGGAAAGGCAAAATAGGCTGGATGCTCACTTCGGCTTTGCAGGATCAAAGTAAACTGAATCAGTGAACCTGATGAAAAGCATATTTTGGGATTCAACAGTTTTAATGTTCCTGTGATGTTTAGGAATCATGATAGTTGTTTCACTTGTTGAGTACATGCTTGGCAAGCACCAAATTCCCTGTCCCATCCTTTTCCCCAGCTGAAGGAGTGGGAGAAGGCTGCTTTTTGAAGCCGTTGAGCTCTTGGTAGCTGATGTAGAAAATAGTGAGCTAGGTGGATTGCTGGTCTGACTGGGCATCAAGCACCTTCCTGTGTTCTGAACAGGCACTTGAAACTCTCAGCCAGATTGGAGACAGCCGTAATATAAAAGAAGATCTTAGGACAGGAAACTGCTATGCAGCCTGTCAGGATTAACTGTTTGCTTTGTGTGATCTCCCAACCAATCCTCTTTCCTGTCCCATTCTTCTCCTATGTAGAAAGTTGAGATTCCCAGTTGTGTTGAAACCTTTGGGCAGATAGGAGTGAGCAAGTATTGGCTCTCAGGGCACAGTGGTTAAATTGTGATATTACAGTCAAAGCTCAACTCATGGTCAGTGTTCGATTTTGGCAATAGGCTGGGGCTTCACTCAGCCTTCTCTCCTTCTGAAGTAAGTAAAATGAGTACCCGGCTCACAGGGGGTGGGGGTGGGGAGCAATTGGTAGCCTGTATAATTAAATTCTAAACCATCCAGAGAGTGCTTTACGCATTATGGGACAGTACATATTAACAGCATGCTTTGCTTTGCTTTAGACTGGAAGAGAGGAAGTGGCACTTGCAAACCTCAACACCAAACTTTGGCCCTCTTGATGTTTTGGACCACAACTCCTAGAATTCCAAGCTTGTATTTCCAATGGCAAAGGACTGTGGGAGTTGTGGTCCAAAACGTCTGGAGGGCTGAAGTTTGGACATGCCTGCTCTACACTGTGGCGTGTTACAATATCTGACCATTTCTTTTTGAAGACAGCCATGAAGCACTATAGAGATGCCGCAGATCCTGAGTTGTTAACATGCTCTCTGCCTCCAGTTTGGCTGTCCGTTTGAATAATGTATCAACCCCTTGGTTGCTTCGGCTTTTGCCCAGGCTTCCTCCATGGAACAGAGACAGTCTCCGGTCTGTGGATGTAATTCATGTAATTCTTGCCTTTTCAGAACCAATCCCTTTTACTATATGGAAGACCACAAGGGGATGGTGAAATAAGGATAACGACCCTGGACAAACGGACAAGGCAAGATAGGTGAGAAGAGCCTGGGTTTCTTTCTGTTTTTTTTTTTAAGATAAGGCACTACATAAGGTATTAAAATCATCTCTAAAAACCTGGTTGTTTAGACAGGCATTCCCATCAGTGGAAACCCATTTTAGATTTGAGAGAGAGAGACTTAGTGGCTTGGATTAGGAAAATTAAAATGGTAAGATCTCATCTGTTTAAAATAAATTCTGCCTGAAATGCAGTAACATAACTTTATGCCACATAGGTCTGTTGATGTCATCAACTGTAACCGTATTTTGTTATTTCTATGACTGCTACAGCACTTTAGATTTGAAATGCCTTTTCCTTAAAGACAAATCACCTTAAACATCACTGTCCACTTTTCAAATAGCTTTTTCTGAAGAGCCCCCTTGGCCACACCCATTTTGACCGCTGTCTCAAAGAGAAGTTTAAGTTCAAAGTTAGATGTTCATTTTAATTTTTTTTAAAAAAAACATTTGAGGCTTTTGCTAAGCAGAGCTTTCTACAATAGCATTTTTGCTTTGCAAATCCAAGTTTTTAAACCTTGTAACTTTTTCCTTCACAGACATATCTTCTTATTTGATTTGGCAGTAATTGTATGCAAGAGACGAGGTGATAATTATGAAATGAAAGACATAATTGATCTTCAGGAGTACAAAATAATGAACAATCCCACCACAGATAAAGAAAATAAAAAGGTAAACATATCAGATGAGTTTGTAGGATTTAATAGCATATAAGAGTCTTGCAGACTTTCATCTCTGGAATTTATTCACGGCAATACTTTCTAGAGGGTAGGTCAGAACATTGTGGGAAAACTGTTTAGCTGGACGTTGTACTCGTATTGTCAACTAGGTTCTGTAAAGGTAACTCCTGAAGAATTACAACTTCCAGGAAGCATTGCAATATTCTCCTTAAAACAAACAAACAAAAATGCTAACAACAGTAAACGAAGGCAATACAGTTATGAAGTTAAGTATTGCCAAGGTGAGCTAAATGTAGGCATCCCTAGGTGTGTGTTGTGGACAGAAACTTCAGCCATTCTGCCTGGGAAATTATTGGAGGATTCCGAAATCCTAAAGCATGAACATGAAAACCTCTAATAAAAAGTTCCCTAAGAAACATGAAGGAACTCTTGGAAATTTCTTGGAGAATTCTGCAAATTGGAGTCCAAAAACCCAACAAAACAAATACAAGAGTACTCCTTACTCCACAGGATGTCTAAAGTGGTACAGTGATTAATGTTCATGTTTTATTTGAATAATGTTAGTAAAGTAACTAAAATGCATTTGAAGCTCTGTGGACATTCTCAGTTGTGTGAAAATGCTGGGTATGGTTGTTGCTCACTCTTAGGAATCTGAAAGTTAGCAAAGTATCATTCCAAAGATTTTGTATGTCTTCTGTATGTAAAGTCTTGACGGATAACATTTGAACTGCCTTGTAATTTACACAGTGGTCGTATGGCTTCTACCTCATTCACATACAAGGACAAAATGGTCTTGAATTCTACTGCAAAACAAAAGATCTGAAGAAGAAGTGGCTTGAGCAGTTTGAAATGGCCTTGTAAGTAGCTCTGCTCTGTGCACAAAAATAATACCAGTGGCTGAAAAGATTTAAGTTTACCTGAACCCAACAGTGATTTAATGTTTCTTATTAAAAGTACATAAGAACATAAGAACATAAGAAGAGCCATGCTGGATCAGGCCAAAGGCCCATCTAGTCCAGCTTCCTGTATCTCACAGCGGCCCCACCAGATGTGTTTGGGAGTGCATGAGACTAGATATCTGTCTCCTGATACCACTCTCCTGCACCTGGCCCTTGAAGTACCCTGGTTTAAAGCCTGGAGATTATACATCTCCATCATGGTTTGTAATCTGTGATGGACTTTTCCTCCAGGAATCTGTCCAATCCCCTTTTGAAGGCATCCAGGTCAGATGCCATCACCACATTGTGTGGCAGGGAATTCCATAGACTTAAAACACGCTGGGTGAAAAAATATTTTCTTTTGTCAGTTTTTACTCTCCCAGCCCTCAATTTGAGTGTATGTCCCCTAGTTCTGGTATTTTGGGAGAGGGAGAAGAGCTTCCCTCTATCCACTTTACTCATATCCCCCCTCAAGCACCTTTTTTCCAGACTAAAGAGGCCCAAATGTTTTAGCCTTTCTTCATAAGGGAGGTGTCCCAGCCCAGTAATCATTTTAGTCGCTCTCTTCTGCACCTTTTCCAGTTCCACTATGTCTTTCTTGAGATGCGGTGACCAGAATTGTACACAATACTCCAGGTGGGGCCTTACTATCATTTTGTATAATGGCATTATAATGTTGGCTGATTTATTTTCAATCCCCTTTTTGATAATCCCTAGCATGGAATTGGCCTTCTTCACCGCTGCCGCACATTGGGGAGACACCTTCATGGAGCTGTCCACCAAGACTGAAAGTAGTTTTGCCAAGTGAAAAATTTGTTTCTACAAGGCAGATTTAAAAATCTTGACAATGGGTGGTACCTTCATAGGCTGCTAGAAGGTATCACCCATAGTCTAGTTTTGCTTTTGTTTGGTTACACGGCTCCAAACCTTCCCCCCACCCCACTGTTTAAAAATCTTGAAACTGATATTTATAGGCAAAAAATGAAATTCTTGCAAGGAAAGGCAGAGGGAGCCCTAAGCTATGTTTTGTGCCTTGCTTTCCTCTGAAGGTTTGTCTCAGTGTTCCATTATCTAGAGGAAATATTAATGGATTTAGCAATAAATATTTAACATAATTGTGGCTGATAATGCTATCATTGCCTTGCTAAACTAGAATGTATTACTGAGGGAGATGGGGAAGTTGGCTTTTTTCCTAGTGTCTTTTAACTAATTCATTACATGGTATTTGGATTAGGTTTCCTGGTTTATTAATTTTTACTTCAAGGGTTCTTCTCCCACTCTTTAACACAACAACAAAAAGACTATGTACCACAGAGCTCTTTCAAAGAAATAGAAAATAACTACTTCCTATTGAAACTGTGCCATTTTGTATCTCTTTCCTTTGTTTTGCCCACTCAGAAGTGATGAAAAAAACTAAATGTTCATGTTAGTTCTTTGATTTCTGAGGAACACAATGAAATGGTAAAAAAAGAGAGAAAAGAAATCTAGTAAAATCTGTTGAATTATTTATTGTTCTGTAGCTGAAGGGTGTTTACATCATTTACCTTCACACACACACACACACACACACACACACACACACACACACACACACACACACACACACACACACACACGTAGAGAAGGTGTACACAGGCATTTCTTATTGGCACAAAGAGCTGTACATTTTCAGTTAGGTGGTTAGAATTAAAAGTACAAAATGCTAAATTGTCATCTTTGGAAATTATTTTGTATGCCTGTGAGCTTGGGTTTAAATTACATACCACAACAAATGTGCTATGTGGCAATTGATACTTCTGTATGTAAGCATTTTCCTTTATCAGGTAGAAATTATCTTGGGTTTCAGCTGTCTTAATGGCCTCTGTCTTTGAGGAAGCCCCTCCTCTGTGTCCCTCCAATAATGGTGGTGCAAGCAGTAGTCTTTCTGGATTGATTGATTGATTGATTGATTGATTCTGTCTATCTGCTGCTTTTTCTGTGCTGTTGAAGCTATTATAATATTTTCTCCTAGCAGCAACTCCGCCAGGAAGGTTAGACAAAGAGATGATGATTGCTCTCAGGATATCCAACAGATCATATGGTTCAGTGTGGAGTTGAACGTGGGTCTTACTTTTTACAGTCTAATCTGCAGAGATTTTGCACAAAGATAACAAAGCTTTGGCTGTTTTTCTGAAAGCCTTTGGAGTGCATGTTACCTTGATTTAGGGACCAGGTCTTCCATTTTGGTTTTATATTTGTGGAGTTTTTGTTATCTCTCTTTCAATATTATAATTTTGTCAGATGCTTTGTATGTGCATGTATGTATTGTGTAAGGGAGTGGTGGTACGTTGACTAAAAACTGGATTAAAGTAGTTGGTGTGAACTAGAGATGGGCACGACTTAGCGAAATTTTCGTTTCCGTTTTCATTTTTCGTTTTTGTTACAAAACGAAACGAAAAACGAAAATTGGCTCCAAAATGGAACGAAAACGGAAACGAAACGACTAATTTTGAGCCATTTTTCGTTTTTCGTTATGGCAAAAGCATTTAATGGCACTAAATGGGGAAAAACGAAAAAAATTTCATTTTTGTTTTCGTTTTTCATTTTCGGTACAAAATGAAACGAAAATGAAAAATTTTGAAAATTAGCTCATGAAAACGGAAATGAGCCGAAACGGACCCCTAAATGAAAAACGAAAAACGAAAAACCATTTTTCCTGAGTCGTGCCCATCTCTAGTGTGAACATTTTCTGCAGAATTCCAGCTGTATAACAACCTATTTATAATCTCATGGGGGGTAGGTGCCAGGTCCCCACGTCCAATTTGGAAGGGAGAGTCTGGGAGTTCCAGTTTTGAAAACCAATGTCCCCTAGCTCTCATCTCTCCTGGTGTGAGTTTCTGCTGTATCAAGTGCACACAGCAGTCTGAAACTATGGGACACCCCCCCTTGTAAACAGAAACCCTTATCAGTCTCTTCAGCGAATTTGTGCCCCCCTTCACCTGTCTGTAATGTTTTCTTAAATTTTGCATGGCCTTGCATACAGCTGTAGTTCCTGGCCCCTATCACATCATACCTGGAAACCACCCAGATTTCTTCAACTAACCTAATTTCTTTTAGTGTTTGTTATTGTATTTCATGTAGTACTATAATATCTGTGTCATGCTTTTGAATACTGAAAGCATTTAGTTTTGCAACATATTGCAGTGTTGGTTGGTATTAATAATAATCATATGCCGCCAAGTGAGTTCTGATTGATGGAGACCCTTTTCAGGATTTTCCAAGTAGAGAATGCATTCTGCAACTTGCCCAAGCCTGCACAGGCTGGCTCTTCTGGGATGTACAGTGAGAAAGTGAACTCCCAATCACTGGCTCCATGGCTAGATACCCTACCAACTGAGCTATCCAGCCAGTAGTAGGTAGGTTGACATTAGCATCCCCTTATGGCAGATGGGCAAGCTGCCTAGATGCCCTAAGTACATCTGATCTTGCCTGATTTCGGAAGCTAAGCAGGGTTGAACCTGGTTAGCACTTGGATGGGAGACTACCAGGGAATACCAGGTGCTGTAGGCACCTGGAGTAGGAACTGGCAAACCACTCCAGTATTCCTGCTAAGAAAACTCCATGGACATGGAGTCAAGAAGAGTCGGTCAAAACTGTAACGACATAAGACACACACACATGGTAGATGGGCAGCTAGCTCAAAGAGAATGACTTGCCTGCGGGGATCCAGCAATGAGAGTCATATTACCAGCAGTACAGTCTCTTAACTGCTGTTCTCCACTGTTCTCCCAGCTTTGTTTGTGAGATGATGTAAGGTGTTATTTTGGATTTCCTGAGAGCATCTTTCTCAAAAACTGGCACTTCATCATGTGCTTTCTAAAAGGAGACAGGGAGAACTTGATTATTTCTACTTGGTGCTTTAATACATTGTGTGGTTCAAATGACCCAGTGAGCACAATCAAATACATTTTAAGTGAACCAACAATTGATGCTCTGAGTGATTTACTTAGCTTCTGCTGCTGTTTTGATGAAGACATTAGTGCCTTTAATGCCTTCCAATTGTCTGCTTTCCCGCATGTATGCTGTCAGCTATTAAAAGCGCCTAGGCTTGTTAAAAATGTTGGGCGTCAGCCAACACCACTCTTGGCCATCCTTTAGTAAAGGTGATTTGTTGTTGTTGTTGATTATCATAACTGAACAGTACCAAGGGATTTGGTGGCTCCGCAGCTTAATGGGTTTAACTAGTCAGTGGGTTTTCGGTTTGGCTGAGGTTCAGAGCTGAAAATTAGATTAGTGGTCATAACTGGTGCATTGCTAATAAGTGGCTTCTCAACACCAAAAAAAAAACCCCCGACATCATGACTAACCAGTAACCACTCTTCTGCAGGATTGGCAGCCTTCAGCCTGGAGGAACACATGCTTGGGGCAAGCTATAGGGCTGCTCTAGGTCAGAGTTAAGAAAAAAAAAATAGCAGTTCTGGTCTCTTACAGGTAATTTCCAGGAGTTATTTCACAGGCTAACAGGGCAGCCAGGTTAGATTTGACAGGGTGTTTGACAATTTGCTGCAGTCAGTTGGAGTTTCCAGAGAGGTATCAAAGCTTCATGGGGACTGAGTACAAACAACTGGTTACTTGTATTTAATAATTTCCCCAGTGATTGTTGCCCCTCTCCTCTTGAAAGAAACAAGAGCAAGACTTGCAGCTGATAAAAACAAAAACCTAGAAGGAGGCAATTAGCTCTATAGGTTTCCAGCATGTCTTCTTCTTCTTCTTCTTCTTCTTCTTCTTCTTCTTCTTCTTCTTCCTCCTCCTCCTCCTCCTCCTCCTCCTCCTCCTCCTCCTCCTCCTCCTTCTTCCTCCTCCTCCTCCTTCTTCTTCTTCCTCCTCCTCCTCATAAAACTACTGAGCCAGAAGAGACCCTGTGAATTATCATGCCCAGCCCTTGCTGAGTCCCAGTCTCTGGCTCCACAGCCTCTGTGCTAGCCAGCCATGCAAGGCACCTATTTGCCAAGAGGTGCCATCTGCACTCTCCCCAGGCTGATTCTTGAATGGGATGATATTGTTGAAGGTGTAGACAAGTAATAGGTGGGAAAGCATGTCCGGAAGGTATTAAATTCTGGTATTTAGTGAGAGCCCATGGACACTTGACTTTGAATTTATGGAAGTGTAAATTCAGCATGTACTTCACTTCAGAAGTTTTCTTACCCAGTCCACTGTGCAATACCTTAAACATTTCACTTAGGTTGCACAGCCTCCCTTACCCTCTTCATGAAATATTTTGCTCCCAGATGAATTTTCCAATAGGTTATCCAAACTCTCTTCTGAGCCATGACACAACCAAGCGTTTGGATGTGTTCACTTGGCAAGGCCTCCTTGTGAGAGACAGAACAAAACACTGTTGCAATAACTAGCAAACCTGCACCTTCAGACATGTCTCTTAATAAGTTTTAATCCATCGTTTTGCAGATGGTTTCATTCCCCCCCTTCCGTCTACACTTGTTTTTCTGGCGAGTGCTGCAGTCTTGTCTGTTGATAACACTTGTTCCTTCCACCATCCATGACAGCAAATATTGCCACATGCTTGATGTCCCAATTTGCTTTTGGAAGCATTTGTGCACTCTAGATGAAGCTTTTGAAAATGACTCAGCTTTTAACAAGCTAAACGCTGATTCTGTGATGCTGAAGCCTTTTCATAGAAATATACCATTTCGGTTTTAGGGTTACAGTGAAAAGGATTCGATCTTGCCTTCTCTCTCACATAAATGATATCCATCTGTAAGGAGGTGATTTGGGTGTCAGACATTTTTAAATGTGTGTTTTGGAGGAGAAAGAAGCCATAAGCCCCTATTCGCAGTCCGAAGTAGTACAATCCAGGTGTGGGTTTACAGTTGTATCTGTTATTTATGATGCAAAAAAACATGCCTTTCATCAATATTTTACATGGTTGTGTTCCTGAATGCTTTGTGTACATTATATCAGTAATCCTTAGAGCAGCCTCGCCTGGTGGACTTGCATTATCATCTCTTATTATGGATCAGGGGCTGAGGATGAATGAGGATGGCTTGCCTAGGCTCGCAGAATAAATTCAGGGTGGTGACCCTTCAATCAGGTATTTCTTCTATCTTCTCTAATTCACTATTCTGTTCTACTGCATTTTCTGTTGTGCAGACACAAACGTTCCCCCCTAAAGACTGGTTTTGTTAATTCATACCAATGACATTGTGCCAGCATGGTGAGTTCACCCGCCTCCCTGGCAGACTGGAGTGGGACAAAATTGAGGAACAATGTGGAGACCTTTTAACCACAAAACCCCCAATGAAGAACACAGTGTCCCAAGGAGACACACCCAGTCATGCAAGCTGTTGCATGATTAGTCACACCAGATGTGATTGAATGATAAGATTCTGGACCAAAATGGTGCATACTGGCTTTGTGTGAGTGTCCCCGGCCCCCCCCCCCCCCCCACCCCAGATATGCTTTATTTAGCAGAGAGATCGTTTACTGTTATCTTCAGTGAGAGGCCTTGTGGGCCCTGCCAATCCCAACTAGTTTGGTAGGGTGTCCCTCCTCCACCATTTTATCAAAATACCTCAGACCAACAGGTTGAAACACAACAGGGTTTATTGAACTTAGGAGGAGAATGAAGAACAGTGGGACCTGTACATCCTCTTCCTTGGCCTTACTTCCTCACATTGGCCAAAGGGGTCTTACAGCTATCTCTTGCCCTCTGGTTGCACCAGTCTATTCTGTCCAGGGAATCAAGTGCTCAGCACTGCTTCCCCCTTGGTAAGAAATTCTGTGATGGGGCTTCCTTGCCTTCGGATTACTTCTAATAGTGATGCTCCTATATGCGAACCTTCCCTTCAGGAACTGTGCCGCTCCTGGATCCCAGAGTTCTCCCTATCTCTTCTATGCCAGTGTTGGCTCTGTGTGGAGGCAGGTTTTCCCATTTTCCTTGCAGCCTGCCTCTTATGTTTGCCCAGTAGGACAGGCAAAAGAGGCGCTTGGGGTGCTGTTGTTTTTCCCCTTCTTCCTTAGGGCCCCTTAACAGGGCTAGAACCCTTCTCCAGGAGTCTTCTTTGTAAATCTAGTCCCACTCTCCTGGAGGCTCTGGTTTTTCTCTGGGGAGTCCTCTGACCCATAGGTTCTGCATCAACATTCAAGGGTTTCTCCCTATTCACCTGCCTCTGACTCTTTTCCCCGTATGTTCTTCCTCTTCTTTTTCAAGACTCCTTCCCTTCCCAGAGTCCATCTGACACCCTCCTCCATCTTTCTTAGGCACATGTGTCTCCTCCCTACCCTCTGGCACCAGTGCAGGCTTCATATCTGCCCTGCACCAGGGGCAAAGCCACCCTCCCTCTCTCTTGTGGGGCGCTCTCCAATCTCTAGGGCTGACACGACCAAACAGACCTTTTAATTTTCCTTTTCTGGGAGTAACACATGAGAGCATGTCCATCCTCTTCTTGTTGCATGGGAGATCCAGTGGAAGGCTCACTGATAAGCTGGGTGGGTTCTATGGGTCCTGAATCGGAGTTTGATGGGCGGTCAACATAGCCATCTGTGTCTCTGATCTCTTTCTAGGCCTACTCCTATGTATAAACTTGAATATAAATCAAGCTACAAGTTTCTTAATGATATTTAGAGATCCTTTTTTTATAATTGGCTTTTTTTGCAGCTTTCAGGTTTTCTCTGTTAAAAGCAGGATGTAAATGTAACAACCATAAATCTCCAATTTTCAGAAGTATGGACTGTATTTGGTACCATACCCCCAAGAAAAACTCCAATATGCAATTTTATTTCAGAATGTCAACCTGAAAAAGCCACTTATGGGTGGGAATAAAACTTCAGGTCCCCCCCCCCGATTCATTATACATAAATAAGCTAATAGAAAAGGGGTGCTTTGCCTCTGTTCCTTACACTCTTTTATTTGAGTGCTTGAATAACTGATCAGGTTCAAGCTAAACCAATCTTTGTCAGACACAGTGTGAAAAGCACATATCCACATAGCAGTGCGTTCTGAAGGAGTGTTTGATCTCTGACATGTTGAACACTGACATGTTAAATTAAAGCTGTTAATATAAGTGCATGTTAGAAACCTGAGATGGAGGCTGAATTCTCTGAGCAGCATGGGGAAATGCGTCATGTTTAACACCACAATACATCTGCATTTAGGCTTGCTTTTATCATAGTGAAATTCAGTTGTGCTTGTTACCGTTTTCAAGCGCTGTTCTGTCACTTTGTGGAAGCGAGTTCTGGAACAAGTGTCAGCGGGACGGGGAGCAATCATTTTAATTGCCAGTAATTCTCCCCCCCCCATTAAGTGGGACTTCTATTATGGATTTTAGGTGCTGACATGGGATAGCATGCGCACAAGAAAGAGAGTGAATGGATAAGTCTTCTGTTCTTTCAGGCTGACTGGTGTTAATTTTAAGTTTATTCAGCTTGAAAACATCTGTTGGGAAGAGTGTCAAGATTAACTTCAGAAAGGTTCACAAGAAATAACAATAATGCATCACAGAAATATGAATACAGTGTTCTCAAGAGTCAGTACTAAAGTGGATGATGGTGTTTCCATAGGAAAGATGTGTCCATTTTTTCTACTTCATTGTCAGGGCCTTTTAGAATTCCTTCCAGATATATTTTTGGTTTTTTTTATCACATTGTGTGGTGCTTCATCTCAATTTCTGTTATAAATCTCTTTATTCCTCTGCCACCTCCCTAGCTGTTCATCTGAAAAGGCCCTATAGGAGGGAGTTACTGTATGATGTTTTGCCTTGCACTTTAATTGAAGGGTGAAAAGCTGAGATGACTACCAGCAGCTATAGAGGTGATTCTACAGTGAAATGCAAACATCCTCTCTTCATCCACCTGATAAGGAAGAAAATCACAATAATCTTGAACTTCACCTATGGGGTCTCTCAGTTTCCTTGGGTTCTTTCTTCAAGGTTTCTCCTGCCTTGAAATTCGTTATGAAAGCTGTTTCCCTTCAACTTAATTGACTGAGATTGCTTGAAATTCTTATGGGAGAAATTTCTTACACAGCACTAAGTTTCATTAATAAATCAATGTTCATGTGCACTTTTCACTAATATATCACAATTAATTCTGGTTTCATGGCTGGGTTATGTATTTCTATAATTTTTAATTAGCAGTTGTGTCATGGCTACTGGACTTCTTTTTGAGAGATAGAAACGTTTCGCTGCTCATTCAAACAGCTTCATCAGTCCAGACATCAGTTTGGATGAGCAGCGAAACGTTTCTATCTCTCAAAAAGAAGTCCAGTAGCCATGACTCAAATTCCAGATAAACTCACCTGGATGACTGAGAATCTTCACAGACATATTTTTAATTAGCAAGAATTCTGTTAGTGATTGGCACAATGTGGCTTCCAAGATGTGGGAAGACGACTTCCATCAGTACCAGCAAGCATAAGTGGGGTGAGAGGTTGAAGGAAAAACAATCCAGAGGGTGTCACTTTGTCCACCCGCTCTCAAAAGGACTTGTAGTTCTCCTGACTTGTTTCCAATTGCAAGTCACCTTGTGATAAAACATTTAAAAAACTGTACCTAAATTGTATAATGATCAATAGCATTTTCACTGAGTATATCAGGATATACTGCATATTGTATTAAAAACTGGAATACAGTAGGACCCCCATATCCACTGATTCATTATCCACTGATTCAGTTATCTACAGTTGGCAGAGGAAAAAATTAAATAATTCAGCAGCCACAAAGCAAGCGGTAAAGCAAGCTATTGTCACAAATAGCATCTGTAAAGCAAGCTTCCATCACAAACAGCGGCCATAAAGCAAGCTACCGTCAAGAAACAGCAGTTTGGTGGTGGGTGGGCAGGCGTTCTCTCTTATCCATGGTTTTCATTATCCACGGGAAGGCCTGGAACCAATCCCCAGCTGATACTGGGGTCCTACTGTATTTTTTTAGACTAAATAAGTAAATATTGGTTGATGAGTCACATGCATTTTAGCTGATTTATTGAAACTGATATTCAATTGTAAGAGCAATGTTGTTTCAGAAGAAAGGAACAGTTTCCTTTGTTTTTAAATAATGCACACTAGCATTGTGGCACGTGGCACCTAAGAAGAGACATTTCTCGCTGTAAGAGAAAAAAAGCACCTACAGTTATTAGTAAATTACATATTTTAAAAAATAACTAGGAATGTGTTAAATTACTGCGGCTCTTCTTGTAGTGGTAGAAGCGGTCATGTTCATCTCTGCAAACATTATAAGTGAAAATCAAATAAAAGTAAAGGAGCAAATAAAAAAAGACAAAAATTGGTAACACCATAAAGACTTAACTGGTGTATTTTAAGGTGTGCTTCCATGGACAAATCCACTTCCTCAGACATAATAGAGAGATACAACATGGCAAATATTTATACTTTCAGGTCCTCTTGATATGTGTTTCTTCTAAACTGCCTCTGCAGACACATTCGAACTATTGTCTTTTGAATATGTGGATTTACCCTCCTTGCTGGCTTTCATTTTCTGAGAGTAGCTCCTGTCCATTCTTAGGCAAGCAGCCATTGTAAGATACCATACAATGAAAATATTGAAACAAAGGAAGTAAGCTTTAAAAAAGCAAAATCTGAGTAGAAATTGATAGCAAGCCAACAATAATAGAATTATTTGTAGAGTGAAAATCAACAGTAATGTTTAGGGATGCTTTCATGTCTGCAAAGAGAGGACCAGGAAGAGGTTTTAGGGGAGGGAATTGCTCAAGTTTTAGGGCCAGCATGATAAGCTTCCATCTCAAGTACTTGCCCACGTGATTGATCTAAATCAGTGGTTCTCAACCTGTGGGTCCCCAGATGTTCCAGGACTTCAACTGCCAGAAATCCCTTTCAGCATTGTGAGTGGTAGAGGCTTCTGGGAGTTGCAGTTTGGGAACATCTGGGGACCCACAGGTTGAGAACCACTGATCTAAATGGTGGGCTCCAGAACAAAGCCAATGAGGACCGAGGCAAATTAGCAGGACCGAGGCAAATTAGCAGGAGTGTGTGTGGTCTTTTAGGTCCCAGACAATTCAAGACACTGCGTCAATCATTGAGTGCCTTGTTGAGCCAAGAAACACAAAAGGAACTACCCAACTGGTGCAGAATTAAAATGATGGGTGTAATTGTAAGCAAACTGATGGCTCTCCTTTGGACATTCTGGCAGCTGGATTTTCCAGGCTGTTAAAGCCTAGAACGTCTTAAAGGAGCCTAATCTGGCATAGGGGTGAAAAGTGGCAATTTTAGCCTGTAACTGCTAGAAACCTAAAGCCAGCATGTCCTGTGAATCACTGGGATGTCATGGGAGTTGTAGTCTGAAATAGTCACCTTTCCAAGCTCCAGCATCTGCAAAAGGCAAGTACTACGCCAGTCCTTCTACCTCCTTTTTCTGAGCATTGTCCTTGACATAGCAAGCAATTGTGGGATGGTGGGTGAAGATGAATCCAAGGGGAACAAGTTGAACAGTCCTTCTCTTTTCTCTCTCCCCCTGATTTTGCTCCAGTTGAATTGGCAGCTTTCACAAACATAAGGGAGCCATATGGGGCATAAGAGCGAGGACAGTGCTTATTGTCCTCTTGCATGTGGGTTTAGCTGCTAAATTTTCAAGACATAATAATCGTGGCAGGCTCAAGCTTGCGTTGATTAGCATTTCCTCACAGCGCATAACACAAATTGGAGTATCTTGCACTGCATATGAAGAGCTCAGCATGTGGCTATCCTTTCGACAAGGCTGCATATACCTGCAAAGCTTGGTAATGTGTGAGGTAACTTGCAAAGCCACAGCCCCCTAATACCAGCGTTAAAAAGCCAGTTATTTAACAACCTGTCAGGAGCAAGTAGGATGCAGTTTGATGAGGTCTTTATCCAGCAGTGGATTGGTATGAATGAAAAATGGTGCCTTTATATCTCCCGGTTATTACAGTCCATGTATAGTTACATGAATAAATCATTGTGAGCTAGAATTGTTCCTGCACGGGGGGGGGAGGGGGGGCTAAAGTATGGTCATTAGTGTGATTGAAACAATGCACTACATATCCAGAAAGCTAGCAAGATTAAACCCTTTAATCTCTAAAAGGGCAGTCACCCTGTGATCAAATAAGCAAAATTTCTAGCAAAGTCTTAGAAGCAAATTGCATTCTCTTGATCAAAAGCACAGTTTACTTGTGATACAGTTAATTTAATTAGGCAACATGCCTTTCTGCTAGATATTCTTTGATGTGACAAATCTGGGATGTATGAGTATTAACATATGGAGACTTGATTGATTGATTAATTCACTAAACACCCTTCTTCAAAGATGATGGCTGAACTCGGAAGTCCTAAATAAATAGGGAGAATCTCTCTGGGAAAGATACTGAAGGAAGCTGTTTGTTTGGCTAAGAAGGTGAGAGATGCTGCCGCCTTTCCTTTTCTACAATATGCCTTATCTGCCTCAATTCTAATAAACACATTATAACTAGTAAAAGACTTCTCCGCTTTCTGGTGTTTTTGTTGGAGAACAGTATTGCTACCCAACTGGAGAGACCATCTGGAACCAAAGCCTAGCTTTTGGGAATGCATCAAATCCCATGGCGTTCAAGCATGTCTGTGGTACATTTTTTTCTGTTCCCGTGACAACATTGCAAGTGGGAGTTACTCCTGGGAAAGCTGAAACAAGTAATAAATCCCTGATACATCAAGATTTCTTCCTATTCCTGATTTTTTTAATTTTAATAATTATTTTATTTACAATCCACATAAGATAATACATACATCTAATATGTCTTGTTATACAAACAATACTGAATAAGACATTGAATTAAACATTCTTAAACTATCCAATAGTCCAGTCCATAGTCTGATTTATCCAATTTAGTTTTTTTGTATAACATCTGATATTAGTTGAAATTTATCGTGTTTTATCTCTCCCCTGTATAGTTTAAACCTACTAGTCAGTTTTTCTATAACTGCAACTTCCCATATTTGGTTTACGAATTTTGTGAGTGAGAGATCCTGGGCATATTTCCAATTGTGAGTAATTTCCATTCTAGCCACGACCATGAGAATTGCTATTAATTCTTTATTAGCTAGTTTTTCATTTTCCCCAGTAAATAATGAGAATAATAACAACATTTCATTTGGATCTGTTTTCTGTTTAGTTAGTTTCTCTATTCAGTTAATAACTTTGTTCCGGAATATTTCTATATTTGGGCATGCCAACCACATATGCTCTAAAGAACCCTTACACCCGCAATTACGCCAACATCCATCAGAGATCATACTTATTTATTTATTTATTTACTTAATTTATATACCACAACCATCTAGCAAAAAAGCTACTCTGGGCAGTTTACAAACATATACAAATACAAAAATAGATTAAACAACTTAAAATACTAAATAAAAACTAATCATGCAGACCAAATAATCAAATCATAATAATTAGAGATGGGCACGAATAAAAAAAAAAGGCATTTTGTTTGTCGTTTGAAGGGTCCGTTTTGGTTCGTTTCTGTTTTTCGCATTTTTTTGCAAAAATTGTTTTCATTTTCGTTTGTTTGTTCCCATTTCATTCCCATTTATTTCAAATGTTTGTGATTTTTTTTTAGGATTTTAACCAATTCACTCATATTGCAGTAACGGAAACGAAACGCACGGCAAAATTTCCGGTGTTTCTGTTCGTTTCATTTTAGAGACAAAATTTGTTTGTCGTTTCGTTACGTAACAAAACGAAAAAACAAAAACGGAAACAAAAAATTGTTCGTTTCGTGCCCATCTCTAATAATAATAAAAAGAACAAATAAGCAAATGAGCACAAATACAATAAATCAAAACGATTTAACAATTCAAAATAAGAACAGATGGAAAAAATACTATCTATCTTTAAAACTGTTTCCTTAGCTTTTGCTGAAATTGATTTATAAGGGTTCCCAGTCCAAATACTTACCCATAATTCATTTGGAATAGTACTGTTTAAGTTTGCTTCCCAGACAATTTTAGACCCTAAACCTCTGGTAAATTCCTTGTCTATAATAGATTTATATATTATTGTTCCTATTCCTGGGTGAGGCAGTGTTTTCATCCAGATTCCTTACCTCTAGGTTATGCTATTACTAGGTTTCTGGTTTCAGGAAGTTTTAGAACAACTCTCCCACTTAGAGATGCATAGCTTTTTGGCTATAGTCCTTTACCCATGTACATAGAAATAAACTCACTTGCAGCTAAAAACTGCTTTTGCATTGACATTCATAAGGCTGGTTCTAGAGTAAGTTGGCAAGGCAAAAGTGATATATCACATATTTTGCTATATGATGTTCAGCCTTGAGTCATAGAGAGAGTCATAGTCTTCTGTAATCCAACATTTAACATTCAGCTCCAGTGTGGACAGTGTAAAATTTTCCTGGTGCCTCTCTTTGTCCTGAGTGTGACCAAGGTGCCTGTGGGACCAGAATGGAGGGATGCATCTGTGATATCTCTGTGAGAGACTGTGGGGAACCTTCCATGGTCTAAAATAGTGGCCTGACATTTGTACCTTTTCAATACTCAGTGAGTCTGTGGGCTATTCTGGGTGAAATCTAATATCAGTGTGTCATCTGTTGAGATCTACCTTTTGTCTGCA
>JAHTLZ010000129.1:14622261-14654668 GCA_023846285.1 Phrynocephalus versicolor
ATAATAATAATAATAATAATAATAATAATAATAATAATAATAATAATAATAATAATAATAATAATAATAATAATAATATTTCATGAGTAGCACAATCATATACCTCAAGCATGCTGAGTAGAAGTTGGTAGTTCATCAAACTGACCAGAAACAGCAGTGCCTTTGGGTTCAGGAGTGTAACCATAAGTTGTATGGAGCTTTGATATAAATGCTCAGCTGAGCCTGGACCAACAGCAGTGTCAGTACCAAGTGGAAGCTAAAGGTAAAACTTGCCTATCAGGCTTCGTTTCAATAACCGTGGCTGTAGTAGTAGCTGTCCCAGTCCTAGCACCACTATAAGATAGCACTAAGAAGTGGAAACCTATGAAAAACCATCACACTATATCTTCTGTTGTTCTTGTCATGGCAAGAGTAACAGAAGAAACACAGAAAGCTACCTGGCAAGCTTTAGATGTCCAGAAGGTGCTAAGAGTTCCCAGTTTGAAAGTGAGGTTGGAATTTGGTATGGATGAAGAAAGTAAGAGAGGAAAGATCCACACAGTGGGCAAAATGGAGAGAATGAAGATTCACATTGCTGGAGTGAATGAAGTTCACGGGCACACTGTGTTATAATTGGGTTGTAAAGCAACCATTCTCACTTATCAACAAAAAAGCCATATGACAATTGCTTTATGTTTGTGGTTTCATAGGTTAACCTATGAAAAAAGGGATCAGCTTCTGGGATTTTCCCTTCCCTGGAGTCACCTTGCGAATGGTAGTGAGCACAAGAGGGTATCACGTAGTCCTCCTTGACTACTGCCTGTAGTATTGTTAACATTCAGACTGCCCTTTGCTTTGTAAAGCTTTTTTTCTGTTGGCAGTATAGGCACAATATTGTGGAATAATACTGGGCCGTTTCCTGGCATTTTAAATTGTGGATATAGAAACACAATATCCCACATTTGTTAACTGGAAGGTTTTGTTTTTAAGAATTGATTTTTTATCCCTCAATAGACCAGGTACTCCACAGAAAATGAACTGTGTGGTTTTTGTGAAGAAGCAAAAGTTGCAGTCATTTCCATGTCATTTAAATTACCACCAAATACAGTGGTACCTTGTATAACAGACAGCTTGTATAACATAAAATTTGTACAACATAAAAAATTCCAGAGATAGGGGAAATTTGCTTAACATAATTGCCTATGGGGAAAATCCGTACAACATAAAAATGGGATTACTCTGCTTTCAATGCATTCCTATGGGAATTTGTATAAAGGAAAATTTGCTTAACATAATTTCATTTGGAACGAATTAATTCCTTTATACAAGGTACCACTGTAGATGGTACCCCAGGGATGGGGAGCCACATGCAGTACCCTGGTCTACCCCATTAAAAGTTTTTTTTTTAGTTTTTTAACTCAAAATCCCTTTTCACTCCTGGAATCCTGGTGATTTTTAGCATTGTATAGCAGCCGCAGGAGTGATCGGGCTTCTTGTTAATTTGTTCTGACTTGACCTTTTGTGAGATAGAAGAGGTTGTAATGCCATTCCTCCACAAAAAGAACGAAAGACCATTGTACAGTGCCATGTAACTCCTCTTAATATGTCTTCCTCAGACAAGGAATCAAATATTTAAACATTGGGATGAGGCAGTGGGAGCTGAACATGTTGAAAGAGTGCTACAGGCAGAAATACTGTTGCTTCCTAACACAATCATTTTGTAATTGCTCTTGAAGCAGAAGAAGCTGATACTGATGACAGGTTAAACCATGTCCTTTGGTGGTGTTGGGAACTAGTGGCCTAAATATTAAGAGCTAACCAGTGTTGGTAGCCTTGCTGGTTTTCTGATTTCACACAAAAAATTCCTATCTATTTTATACTGGTGCTCAGAAATGTAAAACATTTTTTTTCCTCTCATCATTGTGATAATAGGTCTCTGAGGTTGCACAGTAATTCTGGTTTTGGTGTTTAGACATCAACTAATCTGCTGATTTCCCTTTATATAGGAACATTATCCATCTCCCCATCCAATTAAATTCATTTACATATTTATTGATTTACTCCTTGCACTCTCCCTTGGGCTGAAGGCGGACAAGAAAGATTCATGCAGACTAAATAAGATTTAGTCCTCCCTCCCACATGGAAACAAATTCCCCAAAATTCTTTGAGATGTCCAAAACGTAAAATTTAATCTTGCTTTGTTTGTACAGTACATTTCCCAGGTTGGGCCATGAGGGATCTGCAACAAAGAGAGCCATCTTTCGTAGGTGTTTTTGCTCATGCTATCTGATCAAAAATAGCGGCTGAAAACTGTCCAAATCACCTCATAGGAAATAGAGAAATGGCCTGTGATTAAAAGACGTTTAAAGGAAAAAGGGAGGAGGAAAGGCAGCAATATTGGAAATAAAAAAGTATTGAATCTCAATATTGAATAGTGGTAATGAAGGATGGAGACAACACAGAAGAACAATGAACAGCTCTTGATTCGGGCGAAAACACACACAGCCAAACAGCCTAGCTGGGCTGCTTATATAGTCAGCCCAGCTAGCGAACAACCAATCAGAAGGCGGCATTTTCTCACCGAATATAGACGAGGTTGACCTGAGTGAAAAATTCAATATATTTACAGTTAATACACAACTCTCAAAGATTTACATTTGTTTACTTCAGAGTGCTGAGGACACAGAGGGTTGTATAGCTGAGGAGAAATGGCTTCAAAACAAGGTGGACTAATTGTTCTTTATTGCTGGGAATCTGTCTCTCCCTTTCATGTATGGAAGAGCTTCCACACAGAGGTCTTCCAGAAGACAGGGGAAGTTAAGGTTTCACCACCACCTGAATGGTATACTTAATGACAAAACCTTATTTAGTAGTACATTGGACCACTTAATTAAAATATAATGTAAATCAGGTTTGTACAAGTTCATGGAGAACAGGGGTATCAATAGCTGTTATTATGGATGCCTAAGGACAACCTCCAGGTTGGAGAGATAGGCAGGATATCTGTCAATGCCATTTGCAGGGAATCGTAAGCAGGTGAAGACATCTGCTTGGGAATACCCTGAAGCAAATGGTGAGCTGCTGTGTGAGACAAAATGCTAAACTGGATGGGCTGTGGCCAGTTCCAGCAATGCTCTTCTTATGTTCTATGTTGGTATATATCTCCCCCCCTGTGTGTGTGTGTGTGTGTGTGTGTGTGAGAGAGAGAGAGAGAGAGAGAGAGAGAGAGAGAATGAGTGATTGAGTGTGTGTTTTCTATACTAGCTTCATAGGGACAGCTAATGTGTTAGGGAAAGGAGTCCTAGCCCGCTCCTAAAGCCTAGTTTTATAATCAAAGGGTCATGATTTCTTTTCTAGAAGAAGAAGCATTGAAACCTTATGTTCATTTGTCGGTAGTCTCTAGTTTTGTCATTGAGATGGCACACGGATTGCAACATGTCTGAGCAGATTCTCCATAATCCATGAAGGATGCCCGAATGTATTGGAACTCTGATTTTTTTTAGGATCCCAACTCCTATGGAGACCTACCATTAATAGTGAAGGAGTTCCCTTTTCAGACATGTCACCCTCCATATGTTGGTGAGCAATGACACTTGAGAACAAATCCCCAATAAGGCATATATTATATGGGAAATGTGTTATCAAAGGTTGGATGTTACTGACCCCCTATTTTGCATTACCTGATATCAGTTCAGTGAAACTTCCACGGTGACACTTTACATATTCAGCCTAAAGTCATCTAGTGATATGAATTGACCTTCTTTTAAAATTATTAAATTTGCCAAGTTAGCTGATGTTCTGAAGGTAAAACTTCTGAAGCATTTTTTCCTGAGAAAATATATGAAACGCTGAAAAGCTAACTAGCATTGTGCAATACCTTTTATGGATTTAGGAGGGAAATATGGAAATGATGAATTGTTCTGAAAGCTCTCCCTATAGGAAGTAATACTTGACTAAATTCGCCATTTAACACATTCAGTTTTTGTGCTTCAGATCATATTATTTCAGTCTCATCAAATGTGACACATAATTTGACTGTATAAGCCACTGTGACACAATGCATAATGCCTGGTCAAATATTGAAATGAGGAGGGGAGTTTGCAAATCCATGGTGAATGTGGCATTATATTGTTTTGATAAGGATTTTCCTTTTTTTTTTTTTGCAGGAAAATGTGCGTGTGTGTTTGGGATAGTTTCTGTTTTCCACTTTGCATTGATACTCTGTCTTCTAGGCTGTTCTTCTTTCACTGAAACTGAACCTACTCTGTCTTCTGAAATTGGGGTGGGTGGGCTTTCAGATAGATAGGAACAGGAACGTAAGAGGCTGCCTTATAGTGAGCCAGAGTATTATTCCATGTCCATTGGCAGCAACTTTCCAGTGTTTTAGGCAGGAGTTTTCCCAACCTTTTTTCAAAGATGTCCGGAGCTGATCCTGGTACCATTGCATGCAAAGCATGTACTCTATCATTAAGCTACAGCTCTTATGTCCTTGCATTTAATTTTTTAAGTTTGAAGGTGATGGCAAAACTTGGGAAGGCTACCGTACTTTCTCACATGTCCACTCTCCAAATCACCAGTTACCTTGATGGCTTGGTGGAGTCTTTTCCATGGTGTATGCATGAGGCTTCAGCTTTTGCATTTCTCTAGGTTGGTCCTGATTAAAGGAATTCAGACAAACAACAAAGCTTTATTGACAATACTAAGCTGGTGGGCTCATCGGGCTATCTCTCTAGTCTACCCTTTAATTTTTTTAAAAAAAATATTTTTATTGACAATTCTCTTAAAATAACACATACAACCTAATATGACTTTTTATATTACTCAGGGTGGCCACTCCTAGGGAGGCACGGAAGTCTCTCACGCGCAACCGCGCCTTCTCGGTTGTTGGCCCCTCGTTATGGAACCATCTACCGGTTGAGCTGCGCCTTGCACAGTCCCTGCCCGCCTTCAAGAAGGCTTTGAAAACCTTGCTCTTCAGGGAGGCATATGGCGACCTTTAATTTAATTTGTTTGGGGTTTTTTTCCTTCCCGCCCCCAGATGCATCTTGCCGAGTCTTTTGCCACTCTTGTCTTTTTATATTGTTGTTTATATATTGTTGTTCTTTTAACTTGTTGTAAACCACCCAGAGTTCTGCTTGGAAGGTGGGCGGTATATAAATGGAACAAATAAATAAATAATAAATAAATAATAATAAATATATATATTATAATATATAATACAAAGTAACACAACAAATTAAACATTCTTAAACTAAATTCGTCTGTATTTCCAATCCTGAGTAATTTCCATTCTAGCCACGCCCATGAGAATTGCTATTAATTCTTCATTAGCTAGTTTTTGACCCCCCCCCATAAATAATGAAAATCACAACAACATTCAATTTGGAACTATTTGCTGTTTAGTTAGTTTCTCTAATTACCTTATTCCAAAATGTTAATTACCTTATTCCAAAATGTTTCTATCTTTGGGCACGCCAACCACATATGCTCCAAAGTACCTTTACACCCACAATTACGCCAACACATATCTGAGATTCCTTTGTTAATTTTGTGCAATTTTGTGGGGTAGAAATACCATTTGTGTACGGTCTATAAAACTGTTTCCTTTGCTTTTGCTGAGATTGGTCTATATGGATACCAAGTTCAAATTCTTGCCCATAATTCATTTGGTATAATACCATATACATTTGTTTTCCAGACAATTATTGACCCTAAACCTCTGGTAAATTCTTTATCTATAATACATTTCTATATTATTGAAGTTAACCTCTTGTTTGTATTCTTATCCTTTTCTACACAGCATTGTTCAAACTCTGTTAATAATCCCATGGGGCCCTGGGTTTGGTATAATTTCACTGCAAAAATTCTTATTTGTTTTAATTGTAACCAATTAGTTTTAATTACTCTTGTTCTCTGTTCTAATTTATTTCTTTTTTCAACTCTTCATTTTTCCTCTTGACAAATGTGAACAATTGTTTAAAGTTTCAATAAATTAATTGATTTGTATTTTTTGTTATCCAAATTTTGAGATATTTAAAAGTTGACTTTTTAAATAACAGAACAGAAGGAAATCCAAAGGAGGTCAAATTTAGAGCTATGCTACTCAACTTTAGTCTATCCAACAAGGGACTTTACCAGTCCTGATATCTGAGAGGCCTTTCTCATGGCTTTCACTTACTTTTGCTTTTCTTCTTCCCCCAGTTTTGTATTGACCTGTGGCTCATTGGGAAAAGATATATGCGTGAGATTAAGTATTGATTAAGCAGGTTCAGTCACATCGCTTTTGAATGTGGCTGCTTTTGTACTCGAGAATGATTACATCTTAACCTACTGTGTATCAGTGGGGAAAGGGTGATTTAAGCTGTGTGATGTTCCATTGAGATCTTTGAGTTTCTTCTGTAGCTGAGGGATTTTAGGTGCACATAAATGGAAGCCAAGGAACTTTTGACTAGATAGCTTGCTATCTCTGAATCTCTATTACGTGAGATTGAGGTGATGACTGGGCAAGGAAATGGGATGGGGATGGTATCCAGCTCTTAATACTTTATACCAGGGGTGTCCAAACTTTTTTGAACAAGGAGGGCCAGATTTGGTGAGGTGAAAATGTGTGGGAGCCAACTATTCATCCTGAAGGGAGGACAAAGGGCATGGACCATGCACATCTGCAATAGCTGCAAATGCTCTAGATCCAAGGTGCCCAAGGGTCTGGCAGCTGTTGCATGGCCCAGGAATCGGCCCACACGCAACCAAGACACACCACTGCTTGCATATGATGCCTTCCCTCACAAGGAAGTGGGGAGGACACTTCAGCAATGGAGCCGGGACAGGTAGGCAGGGTGGGTGGTCGAGGGGCTGGATGGAGGCAGGATGGGCAGGCAAACCACAAAACTGCAAGCTGACATATCCAGCTGACATGGGGTGGGGCCAGCTGGCAGGGAGAAGAGGCTGAGGGCTGCTTGACATTTTAAAATGGGCCACATTTGGCCCCCGGGCCAGACTTTGGACATGCTTGCTTTATACCCTAGATCCGTGCTGGCAAACCTATGGCACGGGTGCCAAAGGTGGCACTCAGAGCCCTTTCTGTGGACACCCGACATCATCCCATCACAGCCACTTGTATTCATGTTAAATTGCTATATTGGCACTTTGCGAAAAATTAGTGTGTGCTCTAGATCAAGGGTTGGGCAGCTAAAGGGTCTCATTCAAGTTTAGATATACTATTGTGGGCTACATTGGGGACAAGACTCTGCCAAAGGCAAGAAGGTAGAACCAAGAATCTTTGAGATTAAAACTCTTATTATTAATAACTAAACTTGGGTTACAGTATTGATAATAACTAACTACCTGTTTTTAATGTTCTCAATAGACAGATACACATTACCTGTCTATATTTTCTTTCTTTTCAGCTGCACACTACTTTCTAACCTGCCATTTTTCCCTCCTGCACATTCTGTGTCCACACTAAACAAACCAAACCAAACCAAACCAAAACAAAACAAAACAAAGGAAGGAAGGAAGCAAACAAGCAAATCTTTGACTAGGAAACCAGCAAATGATGATATGGGGAAAGGGGCATGACTTTGGGCCAGTACCATGGGGCAAATGTAGAACTTGAGATCCTCTATCTGTCATTGAGTCTCTTCTCATTTAGGATAAAGAAGTTCCCTGTTTTGTACTGCATATAGCCATCTTCTGCTTTGACTTCTGCCATGTGAAACTTAGCAGCAGGCTCACAAATAGGATCCACCATATGTAACCCAGGGAAACATGGATTCCATACCTCCCAACCTGCTTGTGTGTGTGTGGGGGGGGGATGGAATAGTACAAAGTACAAAAATTATTTTGTAATTTTGGAATGCTACCCCCCATTCAGCGAACATGCCTCGCTTGTTGTCCTCCAATTATGGTCCTGGTTAGGGGGTGTGACACAGTGCTATATTAAGTCCCATTGATTACATATCTTCCACAGAGTATTGACGTTTGTGCTCGATTATCCTGTTGAAATTAGCGGGACATATGTGCAATGGAAGCTGAGAAGGGTTTTTCTGGGGGCAGAGAATCTGCTCTGGTTTTATTAGCCTTTAAAGGAAATATCCTCATGTTTCTTTTTGGGGATAGGGTTCAGAACCTCACACAGCTCTTGTGAACTGAAACCTGGAGCAGCTTCACTTGCTCACAAAAGTGCCCCTCTCAGATAGGAGTAGTCCAAAGTCATTTGAGTATTCTTGCATTCTGAACTTCCCCAATGGAACCTTCTCAGTTTTGGCTACTATGAAAGCAAACAGCTGAAACATTGATTTACCCATTCAGTGAGACAGACTTATGTTTATCTTACTCTTGGTTGGTAAAGAAGGAAAGAACTCAAGAGTAGAGATGGGCACGAATTGAAAAAAAATGACATTTTGGTTTTTTGTTTTTCGTTGTGGGTCCATTTTGGTTCATTTTCATTTTTTGTGAATTTTTTGAAAAAAATCATTTTATTTTTTTTTCATTTTTTGTTTTCGTTTTCATTTTTATCCGCTTTTTGCATTACTTAAAGCATTTCTGCATGCGGACGTCCCCCAACGCCCCAGACCACAGGGAAAACACTAAAAAATGATGCTGGCAGAGACACAGTATAGACTAGGTACGTGGGGGAGCTGCAAAGGTAGCGGCAGGCATTGCCCAGGCTGCAAGGCAGCCGCAGAGTGACTGCACTGTGGAGCAGGGGAGGGTACTCACCGAGAGGTATGCACGCACGCACTTAGGGAGGCTGCAGGACTGAAGCTAGAGAGAAATCTCTTCTTTCTCTCCCCTAAGAGCCAGGCTGCAGCCAGCAGGAACACAGAGGCACACACCTGCCTGGCTGGCCTAAAGTGAAAATAATGAGTCGCAGAGACAGCAATCCCACCCTAACTCCCACCGCAGACTGCAAGGAGAACGGGGGCTGCCAGAGCTTTTTATGCCCTCTGTGGCTGCCAGACCTGCCCAATCTGCAACCTGTGCATGCTATTGGTTGAAGTTGTCCAAGAATTTACATGATCCCATCACATGGCTTGCATCCATCTTGTGGCTGGAATCCATTTTGTGTCATCCTTAAAGGGAAAAGAAAAAATACATCGCGATGGGAGAAAGACAAAAACAAATGTTTAAAGGACCGCAACCCCCTTGTAGGTAATAATTACAAATAATTATCATTGTGTTTTTACAGATGTCCATGGCATTTTAATACCCAAGAAATTAATATTAGGCATCTGGGAGCCATTTTGAGTCGATGTCCCTTAACTCCCCTTAAAGGAAAAAAATACTGAGAAAAGACATAAATGCACGTTTTAAGGACCCCAACCCCCCTGGTAGGTATTTATCAGGCAGAATAAATAATTATTGCTGGGGTTTTACGGATATTCAGGACGTTTTTAACATTAAAAAACAGCTCATTTCATTGCGCGTTGCCATTAACGGAAACGAAACGTAACGAACCTAATTTTCATGGTTCTGTTCAGTTCGTTCCAATTTCATCACAATTTTCATTATTTGTTTCATTACGTAATGAAACAAATACCAAATAACGGAATGAATTTTTTTTCGTTTCATGCCCATCTCTACTCAAGAGGTATAAGTGAATTTTTTGAATGTGTATAGCTTCAGCTGTGAGGGCAGAGCATCACAGTTGTAAAGTATATGAAAGTTTAAATAAATAACTACATCTTCCTCTTGCACAATTAGCATTTCAGGTTGTTAATTGAGAGCATGTCAGAAAAAAGTGAAATAGCTTACGTCATTGGGATAATTTTGGTATGCAATGAACTTAAACCCCTTTTCTTCTGACATTTCATATATATTCTCAAAAAGAATTGATAAGACAGCATCTCTTGGTTTATCTTTCTTCCTGTTCTAAAAATTCTGTCAGGAATAAAGGGCATTTTCTATGTAGTGCTTGGTATTTTTACACATTTAAATATTTGTGCACACTTTGTAATGTGATAAAACTAAATCACCAAAATATATAATAAATGTTTCATATTGTGGCACAAACTACATTTTACTATGACTAGAAATCAATGTTGGCATTATAAAAATTGCACATGTAGGTCACACACATAAGGGTAATGTGTTCCATTAGCAGCTGGTGTGTTCATTTCAAATTGCTTATTTAGACAGGTCTGTTCGGAGATGACAATTTGAGCAAATATAGCTTTTGCTAGAAAATCTATTCAGGAACAAATGACGAAGTAACTGATACATTTTTAGTTCTCATTATTGTTGTGAGACTCCCCCTTTTAACAATAAACTATTGAAATGTAATGCAATTGTAGTTAAGAGAGGAAGGGGGCATTAAAATAGTTTTACAGTTATTTCGTTAAAGCATTTTCTCCCTGCCCTTCAGCCACAAAAGCGCCCAGAGTATAAAAAGGCTTATCATCTAAAAAGAAACATTAGATACTGCGGCGACATGCAGGCGGGGGAGGGGAGTAGTCTTTTAGCAAGGTTACGCTTGGTCTCCCACTGCTATGGACTACAGACATGGCTCTATTTGGTGACATTTGAGAGTGTTTCACAAAACAGTATTAGCAGTTGCTGTCAGTGAGACAAATGAGTCACAAGTAACTGAATTTTCATTGATTTCAACAAGTCTATTCAAAGTGTGATTCACTGCAGATTTAGCAGTTATCATTTGCATGTTTTGTAACCTGTGGTCTTTGAGTTGCAGTCTGCTGACGGAAGACAACAAGAAATGGACAGTGGAAATCACAATAGCATTTTGAGTTTTATGGCATATTCTGTGTTTTTATTCAAGCTTAGAACCAACTACACTTTGCCTGTGGAATTTACTCTTTTTTATTTTATGTATTTACCATCAAATGGGACAAATGCTAAAGAAGAAAAAGATTTGGTTGTTGTTTTTGACAGGATAGAAGCTGTGCTCTAAAACTTATGTGTAACAACGTCTTCCAGATAAGTTATGCCTTTTTTCTGGTATATTTTTCCCCTCATTCTGCTTTCTGTGTAAGTCTAGTAGAAATTTGTAGTCATGTTGATAGTGGGTTGGCTGAATGTATGTATGTGCCCTTGGAATGTTTAGAGTCCAAAACATGGCTGGAGATAGTGGGCAGAAAACATCTTTCACAGGAAAGGCTGATGTAGCCCCAGGGCTGCATTTTTCATGCCACTGGCAAAAGGAAAGGTGCTACACTGAGAAACAGGGACCAGGATATCTGCAAGATGGACTGTAGTTGAACCTGGACCTAAGCTCTAGGGAAGTACATAGCAGGAAGGGGCCACTGGATTTCAGGGTTCTAAAGAACTGTCATGGTGCTTGAGCAACAGAAATGCGGCCTATCATGGTTTAATGTGTAATGTTTCTAGTCCATTGCCTAGCTTCTTAGGAAATCTAGTGCTCTAAGATTCAGAACAGTGCCAAGGGATCAAGTACACTTTCCATATAAACCAGAACATCCCAAGCATGATTTTTTAAAAAACCCTAAAAACCTCTGTGCCCAGCATTTGTAATTTACCCTCCCTATCATTCTAAAACAATGGACTAAAACAATGGACTAAAACCAGCACTATAGCTGTGCTGTGCAGGATTCTGTGAGTTGTAGTCCAAGAACGTCTAGTGACCCAAGGTTGGGAACCACTGCTCTAAAAGGTTCTTATTCCTCTTAGTCCAGAATCTGCTCAGATTCACATAATTTAAACAAGCAATCACGCAAGCTTGCCTACCTATAGTACTAACTACAGTATTTGTCATAGTGCTCTGCTTCCTTGCGTTCAAGAAACAGTCATGCCTAGGGGACATGCCAGATAGCAAGGCCAAAGGGGAAATCCTCTACAATTTTCCTTACCTATGCAATTTTGTCCCAACAAAATACTGCTCCTAAAGCCTACTTATTGAGTTGTAACCTTAAAAGGTTCATGTTCCTACCTTTTTGCCTTTAATAGAGTCTTGTCACCAGATCCAGCCCCTAAGAATTTATCTAAACCTGAATTTGATTCTTGAGTTGCCCAACCCTTGATCTAGGTTATAAAGTCTAAGAGATACCACCACCATCCCATTTCCTTGCACAGTCTTCACCTCAATCTCACATAACAGAATTACACATGGTGATTTTAAAGCATTGACTAATCAAAGAGGTTGCTAGTGTCAGGGAGATTGTAGTGGTGGAAGATTATGACTCTGTGCAATAATAATTTCCTTTCTCAAGCGCTCAGTAAGACGGTCTGCTTCTCTGACAGAATGTCGAGCTGTGCCTTTGCTGGGAGAATTCTGATTTGTTACATAAGGCAGAGCCAAAGTCTTCCAGTAGCTCCTCTGAGATGAAGAAGATCACCTCCAGCCCACATTGTTCCAGTGTTGTGACAGATAATAAGCTTCTGATTATTTGTCCCACAAAAGCCCCATTCTCTTTTCCTTTCTGTCCCCCCACACTGTCAACAGAAGCCTGAGGGCAAGAGGCCTCCTATTGTCAAGTGGAGACCTCAAAGATAGCTGTTTGGGCCAAAGCAGGCAACAGCACATTATAAGTGTGCTACTTCAGCAGAAAGCAGCTCTTACTGTTCTAAGCTTGAAATGAGAAAGGGAAGAAGACAATTGTATCTTTCTTTCTCTTTTGGATTTTTTTTAAATCTCAAGGGTTTTTCCCCATCCTAGATGTGATTTGCATATTGTTTGCTCATTCCATAAAATGTAATGAAGTGCCCTTTTCATATTTTCTTGCACTTAGGCATAGCTGTTCCTTCACATGGAGAGGATTATCTTGTGCCTGTTTGCCATATAACCGTTAAAAAGTTTAGGAGTTTCTCAGAAAAAAAAGTCATGGCAATGTGTTGTTCAATAAATACTAACATGTTTGTATATTAGGAAATCAAAACCAGAATTTTAAGAGATTAAGAGCTTTAATGCTGAAAGTTTTGGTTATGGACTGACGAACCTGTTCTTTCTATTCCAAATACAATTAAACTTGTGAATTTTGTAAATTTCTTTGGCAAAAATGGATTGAAATGAAATTCTCTCCCAGTTCTGATTCCTATTCTGTAGATGTTTAGTAATACTATGCTGATCGAGGGATCTTTTTTTGTCTTTATTAATTTTTTAGGTCTAATATACGGCCACATTATGCAGAAACAAATACACATGACTTCAAAATGTATACCTTCACCCGTGTAACATCCTGCAAAGTCTGTCAGATGCTTCTGAGGTAAGCATCATGGGAGGAAGAATTATAATAATTGCACCAAATTGCTAAGAAGTTTTTCATTGCATACAGTAAATCTGCTTTTTTTTTTTAAAGGACCTGTCTGAATATGTTGTTGAAAAACTGGCAGTACCTGAAATCCAAACTTAATTGCAACAACTAATGGTTTATAGCAGAGTAAATGTGACTGTGGTGTCTGAACTACATGTCTGATCAGTTCCCAACTCTGCAGTTATTAATAATAATTGCATGCCATTAACTCTATTCCAGTTTATGGCACATTATGTATAAAGCAATGACCTGTGGTCAAGATACACAGGCAGGAGGTAGGATGTAGTTTAATGTTTCCCTCAGCTGCCTTTTCCCATTTTACCAGAAGGAATGCTTGACATCCCAGTGGCTGGGATGAGAGGCTATGCTGAAAGGCTTAAATTGCATCCTCTTTGCCACTACCCCATTCCTCCTTCGTTCTACATAAACACCATGTTTCAATACTTGCCACCAAGTTTACACTTCTGCCCCAAGAGAAATCTATCTGACTTGTGGATTGCAAGAGAAATGGGGCACATGGAACAGTTTCCACCATGTTCGGTATTCCTGACCAGCTTTTTAATCAACGTTCCATATGTAGAGTAATTGAAAAAGTTGATGCTTTCACTGAATATTTCCAACGGTCTGGAATTTACCCATATTTTCCATCTATAAGGTGCCCCAATGTATAAAATGACCCCCACTTTTCCAATACAAAATTATACTTTCATAACAGTGAGGTTTACTTCTTGGCTTACTTCTGTGTACTGTAGTTCCCTGCCACAACGCACTTCATATATTGTGGTCCTGGTATATAGTGGATTTACTGGGATCGCAGGTGCAGGCAGGTGGCAGGGCAGCGGGCGGGTGGCAATGGGCCCGGAGGAAGCTCCAGAGGCCCAATGCCGGCCCACCGCATGGCCTGAATTCACTTCTAGTCTGCCAGAAGTCAGTTCTGTTTCACGGGAAACCACTTCTGGGCCCTGGAGAGGCCTGGGAAGGTGACCGGAGGCCTGTTCCGGGCAGCGCCAAGCCTAGGGTAAGTACAGGAGGGCCTAAACAGCCCCCCACCCGGTCATGGCCTGACCCGCAGATACAGGTGTTTGCATAATGCAGATGTTCCTTTAGCATGTACTGTATAAGACAACCCTCAATTTTTAGTCTAACAATTTTAGACAAAAATATACTGTACAGTAGTCTTATAACAGAAAAATAGCATAGTTGTTCTACTTAAATACAGTACTAGGGAAGTTTCCTGGGTGTTTATCAGTTCCAGGCTGAGACCTAAAGAAATTATACAAGCTGGGACAGTGAAATGAATGAGTACCTATAAATTTTCTTGCAGCAGTTGTGATGACTGAAAAGCTAGATCATTGCTGAATTCAGCCTGTTTCTCTGTCATGGAAGTAGTAAATAAGACACCGATGATTTATACAAATCTCCTCTGATGGTCATATCACTTTTTAATACCAGAAGTTTCTGTTTCTTTCTTTTTAGTTTCAAAAGGTTTTGTGAGCTGCTACTGAAGTTAATCTGGCAACTTGTTTGCCATGTGCGCCACACTCTTTATTTGTAGCCCGTTCCCTCCCCCCACAAGTGGCTCCAAGAGAAATATTTCTCTTGTGGATCATGCAGGGATCAGAACACAGGAAATATTTTGTGAAGGAGAAGTGATTGGAAGGTTAAATGTCCGTGGAAATATTTCTGTTAGTTGAAGGCAATGGAAATGGGAAACCACTGAACCTAGTTTCTTGAACAGCTTGAACCAACTTGTGACTATTAGTGAGTGTGATATTCTTCATGGAATAAGAAGTGGAACCTCAGTTGGATACCCCCACAAAGCTGAGGGGCCTTTATTGTTAATGAACTGTAAAGTTATTTTTTCTCAGACAAGCCATTCCTTCTTTCTTCTTTGTCTCTGAAAGATTTATTGCCCTTTTAAAAATGTATTTATATTGTAATGTGTTCTCAGTTACTGACGGTAATTCCAAAATTGTGATGATCCGGTGCCTTTCTGTGAAAGCAAAATAATGATGAATTTGTATTCCATTGTCTGCCATGGGAGAAAGCACCATCGGAGGGAAGCTTTCACTCAAATCTTCCATTTCTGGAGTAGTATATATATTCCTTCTTGTTTGTATTTCTTTAAAAGCCATAATTGCTGTTTTCCAAATTGTCTTTTGGGGAAGAGATTGGTTACCACTAGCTCAAGAGGAGAAGTGCGGAGAAAAAAAATGACAATTATGACTTGGTTTTTAAAACCAGCACTAGAGGGTTCCCTTTTCCTAGTTCAGGACAGCTTTGGCAGGCCTTGAGACATGAATAGGACAGGTCCTTCTTCTTCTGCACTTCTAGGCATCTCAAGGAACACCAGCATTGGCATGATCTCATTGCGGTCATGTGTTGTCAAACAAAGAGCAGCAAGAAGGCGAACCACCACAAGTGATCTTAATCTGCCAAATGATAAGCCTAGCCCACATTCAATTTCCACTTCTGAACAATTGTGGAGCAAAGAGCTCCACAAGGAGGTCTTCTCCAGGTGGCTGCAAGCATGAAATGGGTCTATGGGAATGAATGTGGCAAGGATTTTTGTACAGTATATCACAGAAGTGAGTACACACCCTTACATTTTGTAAATGTTTTAGTATATCTTTTCAGGTGACAACACTGAAGAAATGACACTTGGCTACAATGTAAAGCAGTGAGTATACATCTTGCATAACAATGTAAATGTGCTGTCCCCTCAGAATATTACAACACACAGCCATTAATGTCTAAACCATTGATAACAAAATGAGTACACTCCAAGTGACAATGTCCAAATTGGGCACAAAGGTTTAGTATTTTGTGTGGTCACATTATTTTCCAGCACTGCCTTTACCCTCTTGGGCATAGAGTTCACCAGAGCTTCACAGGTTGCCACTGGAGTCCTCTTCCACTCCTCCGTGATGACATCACGGAGCTGGTGGATGTTAGAGACCTAGCACACCTCCACCTTCCATTTCAGGATCTCCACAGACGCTCAATAGGTCTGGAGACATGCTTGGCCAGTCCATCATCTTCATCCTCAGCTTCTTTAGCAAGGCAGTGGTCATTTTTGAGGTGTGTTTGGGGTCGTTATGTTGGAATACTGCCCTCTGAAGAGAGGGAATCATGCTCTGCTTCTGTATGTCACAGTATATGTTGGCATTCATGGTTCCATCAGTTAACTGTAGCTTCCCGACACTGGCAGCATTCATGCAGCCCCAGACCATGACACTCCTACCTCCATGCTTAACTGTAGGCATGAAACAGTTCTCTTTGTACTCCTTACCTGGATGCTGGCACACACACTTGACGCCATCTGAACCAAATAAGTTTGTCATGGTTTCATTGGACCACAGGGCATTGGTTCCAGAAATCCATGTCCTTAGTCTTCTTGTCTGCAGCAAACCATATGCGGGCTGTCTTATGCATCATCTTTAGAAGAGGCTTCCTTCTGGGACAGCAGCCCTACAGACCAAGTTGATGCAGTGTACAGTGTATGGTACTCGGTTTTGTTGGCATTAATGGCTGTTTATTGTGCTATTTTGAGGGGACAGCACATTTACCCTGTTATACACACTGTATAGTAGCTGCATTACATTGTAGACAAGTGTCATTTCTTCAGAGTTTTCACATATATTTATGATATATATGAATTTAGTAAATAGTGTTTTCACAATATTTATAATATGTGAGAAGGTGTATTCACTTCTGTGATATATTGTATGTGTGTGTGGTGTGTGTGTGTGGGAGACAGGTTACCTGGTAACAGTAAATCTTGAAAACTCAGCTGTTAAAAAATAGATAGTCAGTACAATTTCTTCAGCAGTTGTTAGGTCACCTTTCTCAGAAGACTTGCTGATGCCTCTAGGGCGGGGGTCTGCAACCTGCGGCTCCGGAGCCGCATGCGGCTCTTTGGAACATTTGCCGCGGCTCCGGGAGGGTTCAGAAATTTCAATACAAAGGTGCCGAATCTTGCGAGGACAGCCCGTCCCACAAGGCGGCGCGAAGCCAAGCGCGGCCACACTGTCTACCTTCCCGCAGGCTCCCTCTTCTTCAGAGCAAGAGAGAGAGGGAGGAGTGGTGGAAAGTGCCCCCCCGAACGGCAGCCTTTTTTCTTTTTTCTTTTAACTTCAAGAAAACCTCCCAGATCTGGATTGTTGCCTCCCCCCCACCCCGAGAAAAAAAGACGGGAGGAGAAAACCCTCCTTCCTTCCTTCCCCCCTTCCCCTTCCTTTCTTGCTTGGGTGTTTGCTGGGAGGGGGAAGAAGCGACGTGTGTGTGTGTGTGTGTGTGTGTGTGTGTGTGTGTGTGTGTGTTGTGTGTGTGTTGTGTGTGTGTGCAACGTGGAGGAAAAGAAAACCCTCCTTCCTTCCTTCCCCCCTTCCCCTTCCTTTCTTGTTTGGGTGTTTGGAGGGAGGGGGAAGAAGCGAAGTGTGTGTGTGTGTGTTGTGTGTGTTGTGTGTGTGTGGTGGTGGGGCAGCGTTTAGACGGGACGGTTCAACGTGGAGGAAGAGAAAACCCTCCTTCCAAGCATTGCACATGTGCAGTTGGCATCTCTCTCTCTCTCTCTCTCTCTCTCTCTCTCCTTTTGCTTCGCTACAGCCCCCCCAAAAAAAACTACGGCTTTGCACTAACTTGCCGGGATGAAGCTCCAAAAACGCTGGGGAGCGGGCGCGCGCGCCGCGTGTCTCCGCGAAAGAGAGAGAGAGAGAGAGAGAGAGAGAGAGAGATTAGAAATTCCCCTCCTCTCCCTCCTGTACTATTTTTTGGAAGATTTTTAAAAACTGCCCCCCCAAAAAAGTGGAAGCGGTGTGAGCACGACGCACTCGGGTTGCGCTTCCCTCCTCCATGGAGGGTGGGGGCGAGAGGAGGAGGAGGAGGAGGAGGAGGGAGAGCTGGATTGTGTGTGTGTGTGGGGGGGAGAGTCAGACCATGACTGCAGGATCCGGGCAGAAGGCAGCGAGGGCGGAATGGGAACCTCAAGAAAGGCGGCGTGGGGAGGGGGCCACGACTAGTCTTCTCTCTCCCCACCCCACCCCACCCGCCGCCACCGCCGCCGCCGCCGCCGCCCTGCTTCCTTGCCCGGTACTGTCAGTTCTGGCCCAACAAGAAAGGGGTTGGTGGCGGCGGGAGCGGGGAGGGGGGGAGCGGCGGCGGCGGCTGAGAGGCGAGAAGCAACGGAGGAAGTCGGCTTTTCTTTTTCCTGCGCGAGATCAACTTGGCAGTCAAGGGACGAGGGACGCGGCGTGACAGCTAGTTCGAGCCCGCCCCCCCCACCCGAGGAGGGGTCTCTCTTATTAGACTTCCAGCGGCTCCCTCCTGGAGTCAGCCGGTTTTGGTAGCAGGGTGGGGGCGCCGGGCTCAAGTTGTTCAGGGGCCCCTGGCCGCCCGGGGAGGCCAACGCTGAGCCGAGCGGAGCGGAGCGCCTGTGTGCCTGCCTGCTTGTCTCGCTCGCTCTTGCTCTCGCTCTCTTCGAAAGCCCGCCAGCAGCTGCCTTCTGATCCATTCCAACACAGAGAATGTGCCTCCTGCGCGCCCACCCACCCCCCAGCCTGGCCCTCCTCGAGACTGGCGGACACACAGCCACCCCAGTTGCGCGCGGGGGAGAACTTGAGGCAGGTGCGCGCCTCGATGGAAACCCTCGGGGACAGGGTGGTGGGGTGGGGGGAGGCGGCGGCGGCTCGGGCTCGCCCGCTCGCTCGCTCTCCCGGCGCCCGAAGTGCCGAAGAAGCAACTTTCATTGGCTTCCTTCTCAGAAGCCCTTTGGGGGTGCCCGGAGGAGCCGCAGCCGCCAGCGCTCCTTCCCACCCCACCCGAGCCGGGCGCCGGGACGCAGCGTGTCCGAGGAGCGCATGAGGGAGTGTGTTGCTTGCGAGCACCCAAAAAGCCAGGATCGAGGGGAGGGGAAAATATATTTGCAGTGTTATATTTGTTTTAAATGTCACAATGGTTTTGCGGCTCCCAGGTTTTTTTTTCCGTCGGAAACGGGTCCAAGTGGCTCTTTATGTCTTAAAGGTTGCAGACCCCTGCTCTAGGGCATACTGTATTTACTTTTATCTCCTGCCGTAGATCCATGATCAAAGCCTAAAGGGCTAATATAATTGCAACCCAGTATCGTCTTTTTTACTCAATTTTTTTCCAGCTGTCCTTTGCAGATCAAAACTTGCAAGGCTGTTTCAGTCAACTACAATTCATGGACCACATCGTACAGATCACAGCTTTCTAAGCAACCCCTTAATAGGAGGCTGCTTTAGACAAATTACCTAAACACCGATTCCCTCCTGCACCCCCCAAGGCTAATTTTTCCACTATCTAATTTTATGTTACAGGGGAACATTTTATCAAGGCTATTTATGCTCAAAATGTGGAGCTGGAGTCCACAAAGAATGTCTGGGAAGATTAGACCATTGTGGAAGAGCTAATTTAGGTGGTAAGTCATTTTTATTGTTTGGAATGCAGTTTTTAATTAGGCTATAAAATTTGCCAGATATAATTAAGGTTTAATTTCCCTCCAATTTGTGTTCTTGGTGTCACAGATACTTTTGGAGTGGCCATTTACAAGCATAATTATAATTGCATATCAAAGTGATAGTGACTTTACCCAGTTTGTTGTGCTGTAAAAGAGTTAGGAGAAGCACTGTTAGACCCACAAGAAGTCCAGTGGAGTTGCAGAGAACCACGTAACTACTTGTTCACACTCATGCCAGCTTGCAATTCTTAAGTCTATGTTTTCCTAACAGCAGTCCAGTCTTTCCCTCTCTCACACACTCCACGAGAAACTGATTTGAAATTGAAGAGAAGACACTAGAGACTCTTAACTAAAGATATTAAAGGCAAAAATACGGGTGAACATGCTCAGGCTTACTTAGGAGGACAGGAAATTCCAGTACCCTATCAGGTGATTGGTCCCTTTCACTCAATATTGTTCTTTCTGACTGTCCATTGCTCTTCAAATGGGATTTTCCTATCCCTAGCTGAAGATCTGTGACATTTCTTCAGTATTTTTCCATCCATCTATTGACAAGCCAGGCCTGTCCCTGCGTAGCTTCTGAGATCTGAAGAAATTAGAGGTGTTTAGGGCAGTTATGGTGATATGTTGATAAGGTCCTGGGGTGGGGTGGGGAGGCAGAGTAAGTTGCATGTGGTTTCTAGGCATGATAGCTGAATGTGTCCTTCAGAATCGTAGTCGGTACTCTCCTGAATAACAGTTACTGGGGAGCAACAATGGAGTGGAGCTATTGCTGTTCTGTCCTTCTTTTAGACATTTGACTGTCATTCCGGGGAGTGTGATGCTAGGTGAGAGAGGCCACTACAATAGTCCTCCAGTGTTGCATAAAATCTTTGGCTGTTAGACAATCCTGAGTTTATTCAAGAACTGTCTTGATTTCTAGGGTGCTGTCTGCATTGAAGACAGACTATAGAAAAGCCTTAGTAATTCTGATTTTCCACTCAGGGCATAAGGCCCCTCTTAGCTGTAATGTCCAAAATAATAATACATTATTATTTTTGAAGTCAGTATAGTGTACTCAGAAGACAGACACCTATGATATAATGAGTAATATAAACATGTTGGGACCCTACTCTGCCATGTGACATGGCAGGCAGTATCGCATCAAGAAAACAAAGAATGTGAGGCAAACACTACCAGGATATCTTAATCATCTTCATCATCTTAGACATAGAGCTGGAAGGGACTTTGTGTGTGTGCATGTGTTGTGTTGTTACAGTCCTGACTGACTCTTCGTGACCCCATGTCCATGGAGTTTTCTTGGCAAGAATACTGGAGTGGTTTGCCAGTTCCTACTCCAGGCGCCTACAGCACCTGGTATTCCCTGGTGGTTGCCCATCCAAGTACTAGCCAGGGCCGACCCTGCTTAGCTTTTGAAATCAGGCAAGATCGGGTGTGCTTAGGGTATGGGTCATCAAATCCAGCCCCTGTCAAGGAGGCACAGTGGGGAATTGAACCCCCAGATATCTAAACCTCTGAGCTATCCAGCAGTTGTGTGTGGGCCAACTCCTGTGGGGAGAGCTAAGTTGCCTTGGGATGGAGCAATTTAAGGTTTTGAAAGTCAAAAGCATTGTCTTGAAAGCTTGAAAATAGTAACTGATGAAGGTCTTAGAGCAATAAGCCGAACACTTTGCAATAATTTAGTTACTAACTGCTAAAGCATGCGAAATCTGTTACTCTACAAACATAAAATAGAAGACAATGTCAGCCTGCAGGTGCACAGCTGAAATAAGATGACATGGCTGTTGAGTGAAACTTACAGAACTTTTTTTACTAAGGAGAAATCACTTAACAGTAGGGCAGGTGAGAATTCAAAGGATGGACAGGGTTGCAAGTGAGAGAGGAGAAATTAATGAGTCAGCACATGCATGAAACAGTTTGTATGTCAGGTTCATATGTTAGAAGAAAAATACAATGCATGTGGGGAGGGAAGTGTAGACAAAGGCAGACAACTGTTTCAGAGGCATTAAGTGTTAGGAGTAGGAATAAACTCTTGCCGCAGTGGATAATTTTGGAAAGATTTGCCTCCTCTTTTCATTCTTGTTGATAGTGTTCCATGTATGCTAATCCCCCTTTACATCCTGATGGGCCATTTCAGTGTAATGATTGGCCTCATGGTAACTCCTTTTCTAAGAAGTGATCTCATAAGACCATACATGAAAGGATATTTTTAGAACTGATTGTCCTTAACTTTCAACAAACTGAATCTCTGAGCGGAACGCAACAGAAATTGAAAATCTTGTTTGGAGGCTTACCCTGTAGATTCTAGGCCAAGATCAAAACAAAACAAAATGAAAGACAAAAATTATGTAGATTTTATTTTTGCTTGTTTTTTTTAATCAAAGCAAAGCAAAGCAAAGTGTTCTGCTTATATACCGCCCCATACAACTTCAAGTAGTCTGGGAGGTTTACAGTTTAATTACAGTATGCAGGCTACACATTGCCCCTCCAGCAAGCTGGGTACTCATTTTACCAACCTTGGGAGGATGGAAGGCTGAGTCAACCATGAGTCTGCTACCTGGGATCGAACCCCAGGTCATGAGCACAGTTTTACCTGCAGTACAGGCATTTAACCACTGCACCACGGGGCTCATGGTCGAGGCCGCAATACTACTTCTTCCCTTACCATTGCCCAGGCTGGCTAAAGCAGATGAGATGCAAAAGTTGCTGGCCTCCCTCTTGAAAGTAATACAAGTACCATTAAGATTAGATAGCTGTGCAGTGTCCTTTTTATATAATGAAAATTCACTTACCATTTCAAAATTCATTTTGCCACAGAAGCTTGATATTGTATGGAAGGCATTCAAAATTTTAAAAGCACAATTGTTTCTTTTCCCCCCAGCCAGATTGGGTACCAGACATAAAACTACCATGCAATGCAAAAAGAGTCAACATTAATCCAACCTAAAAAATGCTAATGATCAGGTCATTTTACATAGCACTGCATTTCTAATTTTAGCAAATCAGGGCAGAGGTTTTAAAGAAACTTGGAAAAGAAAATCCGGCATCTTTGATGTTGTATAATGATAATTTATTCAATGCATTAATCCATGGAGTTGCCCGTGTGTGATCTCTGCCTCTAGCAGTTGAGCAGAAATGCTTTAATTATTATATCCTCAAACAGACTGGGGAAGTTTCTGGAAACCTTCGTATACTATAGATAATAGGGTGACTGAACTCAAAAGGAACAGGGCAACCTCTTCCTTTGACTACCTGTGCAGAAAAGGGTTTTTTGAAAGCTATAGCTTGTCATATAAGGCTAGAAGAGTGGCATCTGCTTACTTCTTTCTCCTGCCTATCTACTAAAGATCTATTCGCCTTCTCTTCTCCAGTAGGTGAGTCAGTATTATTGATTGACATTGTTGCCCAGGGCATTTTTAAAAACTTAAAGATGGCTGAAAAAATATAGCCTTAAATCTACATAACATGGTCATATCTCCAGATAAATTAGTGCATACTGGCATGGGGTGTAAGAAGTCTTAAATAGGAGACTCTGGGAAGGAGATCACTGTTTCTTATCCCCTGCACCATCAAGATAACTTGAAAGGGAAGAGGGCTGCAGGCCCTGTATCAGTGCCAAGACTGCAGCTAAATGCAAGGCAGAACCAGAGGTTGGAAAAGCTCCCAAGGTCCCAACAGGCATCCTTGGAAACACTTTCATCACCAGGAAGTAGAGATGGGCATGACTCAAAAAATAATTTTTCGTTTTTCGTTTTTCGTTAAGGGGTCCATTTCGGTTCGTTTTCGTTTTTCGGGGTTTTTTTGGCGCATTTTTCATTTTCGTTTTCGTTACGAAACGAAACGAAAAAACAAAATGAAAACGAAAAATTTTCATTTTTGTTAGCATTCTTTTCATTGTGATGTGTCTGTCATAATGAAAACGAAAAACACGGCAAAATTTTTCGTTTCATTTTCGTTTTCGTTTTGTTTTCTGGAAAATTTTCGTTTTCGTTTTCGTTGCATAACGAAAACGAAAATGAAAATTTTGCTGAGTCATGCCCATCTCTACCAGGAAGACATGTCAGGTCATGGAATAGGAAGGGAAATTCTTCAGTAGACACAAAGGCAGAATCCCCCCAGTATCTTTGTCTAGTTTGAGCCAATAATGCAGAAGGAGCCGTGCAGTCATCTTTTACTGTCTAAAGTCCTGCTGCATAAATTATGCCATGGTAGGCAATATTTCAGGGGGGAAAGCATTTCGAATTGCTCCCTTGGAAGCAGACTGCTCCCTTGGAAGCATGCCTGTGGTTGTCACACTTAGCCTGTTTGGTGTATACTTAAAACAACACTTTGTAAGAAAAATAGTGTAATATGTAAAATAGCTCTTGGTTAACCCTGTACTCCCCAACCCTTCCTTTCTAGTAAGAGATGCAGCAGAGAGCCAGGACCAAAATCATATAATGTAAATATTTGTGCTGCCTGATACATTTTCCTGCGAAAATCTAATATGCCGTGTCTGTACACACCCACTCTTGTTATTCTTACGTGGTCTGGAGTAAATGCAAAACTGTACCAAAGATGTGACCCTAAAAGGTTGTGCCCTGGTTGAGATCTTCTTAGGATCTTCTAGCTGGCTACTGTTTGAGAGGAATTGCTAGGGCGTTTGTGAAATCCAACCAGCAAGTTCTTACTTTCTTAAGACCATTTTGTACTTGGTGGTTCCAAAGGAGTATGTTTAGTGTTTTTTCTTTTCCACTGAGGTCAAGTGCTGAGGGAAGGGAAGAAAACCACACCTATGAACCTGCCTTGAAATAAATAGATCTAGTTTGTATATTAGTGTTGCCAAACAGCATGAGTTGTGTTTCATTTCATGATAAGCTGTTCAAACAAAATGGAAGGCAGGCCCACTCATGTCTTGAACAGGGTGCTACTCTAAGTACAGACATCTAACATGTCAAAAGTTGAACTTTGTTCATAGGAGTTATTGTATGTTGATGCATTTGTCATTCTTCTTTTGAAATCTTCTCTCTGCGTCTTTTCCTTTCATAAAAAGGGCAAACATATAGATCCATACTATTTGATGAGTCAGCCTTACATAGCAGCCACAGAACAGAGTCCAATTTTGTTTTGGGAAGGGAGGCCGTGGAGGTGGTGGCTGCAGTCTCAGACACAGTTCCTCGGAAATAAACCCTGGAGAACACAATGGAATTTACTTTTAAGATAGAGTGGTACTGTCTGGATGCCTTTTAAATAAATACATAAGGACACTGAGAAAAGGCAGGGGAAGAAGTAGGCATATCAATAGGCAGTGCTATTAATTTCTCTATTTAAAATATTTTTACTCTTCCTGAAATATATACAGTAGTACCTTGTATAAAGGAATTAATTCATTCCAAATAAAATTATGTTAAGCAAATTTTCCTTTATACAAATTTCCCATAGGGATGCATTGAAAACAGAGTGATCCCATTTTATGTTGTACAGATTTGCCCCATAGGCGATTCTGTTAAGCAAATTTCCCCTATCTCTGGAATTTTTTATGAGGTACAAATTTTATGTTATACAAACCGTTAGTTATACAAGGGTCTACTGTACATTCTTGGGCAGGAATTCATTTACCGGTAATATTTTTAAAAGCAATATATATGTGTGTGTGTGTGTGTGTGTGTGTGTGTGTGTGTGTGTGTGTGTGTGAGAGAGAGAGAGAGAGAGAGAGAGAGAGAGAAAGAGAGAGAGAGAGAGAGAGAGAGAGAGAGAGAGATGCAAAAGGTGTACTAAAGTGTTCTATTAAATGCACTGTTAAATCTACTGTGGTCTAAATACAGACTGGAGTGTAAATTTGAAGTGCCTCACCCCTGTGAGTTTCTGCTGTCTTCAAACTGCTCTGGAAGATTTAGGTGATCTGTTGGTTTGGAAAACTCCATGTCACATGGTTAAGCATAAACCTGAAAGTCTTTATAGCTGTTCAGTGCAACTGAGCTTGAGCCAATAAAACTTAGCGAATACAGTCTGCAAAAGAACTAACAGAGCCCCAGGGCTGTTGGAGCATAAAACAGGTATCAGCTAGCAAAACACAGTACAGTAGTTCCGCATACTCTCACCCTGCTGCAGTTAGGTAGAGCAGAGCAAAAGTCTAGTGACTAGTCCTATTGACCATGCCAACGTTTACATTTCTTCCAGATCACGGGACCCTGAAGCATGAGGTGAGTTTACCTTTTTGGTTTAAAGGGGGGGGGGCACTTTTGATGTGGCATTGAATATATCTGTTATTCAAATAGTCTTATTTGTGTGTATGTAGATGTGTGGCGAAACAGTCCCCCCCCCCATCCCATTCTCTGAAGTGGTTTTGGTGTTTGTGCTTGAACTCCTTCTGCAAACTGGGGTTGAAAAGAGAGTCAAAGAGCGCAATCAGCTCAAGATTAAGCATTTCCAAGCCTTACGGATTTCACTGAAGAAAGCATTAATCAAGTGTGTAACTCTCTTATTAGAAGCCGAAAGACTCGAATTTGCTTAAGCTTAACAGGCTCAAGTTCTAATGCTGCCGTATGTTTCAGGGGATTTGTATAGTTTTCTTCAGATTTCCTTTGGGTTCAAGATGTGAGCAGAACACAGAGAGGAAAAACCAAAGCAAGGCAGTTCTCTTTGAGTTTAAGATTATGGGGCTGCCATGAGGTTTTGGCAGAAGAATTATAAGTGACTAAATTTCCATAGCGTAGTGGTGGCTGAAGGAAGTTTATGGATGCCAAGTTCGACAGTTTTCAACCTCTTGACTGCGGAATGTGCAGCTAGCTACTGAACTTGGAAAGTTAAGCTCTTGTCTCAGAATTACTTGACAGATCTTTAACTTTGTGACCAAATGGCAATGGCCAATGGGCACATATTCAGTGAGTTGAGTGTTAAATGTTAGTTCATTTATCTTGATGCATTTATAGTTGTTGTTGTTCAGTCGTTCATTCGTGTCCGACTCTTCCTGACCAATATGGATTTGACCAAACTCCGGGAGGCAGTGGAAGATAGGAAGGCCTGGCGAACTCTGGTCCATGGGATCACGAAGAGTCGGTCACAATGCATTTATAGAAAGGAAGCCAAACTTACTTTCTCAGCATTGAATCAATTTCCCTTGTATTTTTAGTATTTCTCTGGAATATTACAGGCTTTGTTAAATGAAAAGGCTATCTGGACCACATTGCTGCACTATTCATTGTTTCATATTCTGCTAAATTTAAGAGCAAAATAATAATATTTTTGGAGCATGCTTCATATACACTGGGAAGGGTTTTATGTGAACTGTGGTTTCACACGTTGGTTAAAAATGTAGATTTTCCCCTGTGCAGGATATGACTGTATTCTGCAGGGAATGGGGGATTGCAAGTAATTTAGTTAGAATTGACAGATAATTCCTAAGTAAATTAAGCTGCTTCTCTGCAGTCTTTAAGTAGAAATTCTCTTCCTTTAAAGTGTATGTGTGTGTTTGTGTTTATGTGTTGGGTCTCAGTTACATGAGATTATCTATTCTCTGAGAAGCAGTTCCACAAATGGAGAAGTTCAACCATTCCCCCACCCCCACCCCACAGAATTAAGGCGTGTGAAAATAAGTACGATACAGAGATTTCTGCGGCTGTAACTATACTCAGGATAGCCATCCAGGGATTCCCATGTCCCATAAAGGCTTTGCGTGAGACCACTTGTTAATCATTAACCAAATGTAAAGTCATAAAATGTTGAGATGTTTGATATTGGGGCATTCAAGTCATAATCTGCAGGGCAGGTGGGTGACAGAGATGGAGGTTCAAGCTCGAGTTGTGTCAAAGTGTGAGGTTTTACTTGTTGGATCCTCTTGAGAAAAATGACAGAATGTATTTACTTATGATTTCAACCTAGAGGCTGTGGATTGGGATATGAAACTGTTCATGTTTCTTGATGAGGAGATTGTACATTCTAAAACAGTGTTGGCAAACCTATGGCACAGGTGCCAAAGGTGGCACTTGGAGCCCTTTCTGTGGGCACCCAACGTCACCCCTTCACAACCACCTGTATTCAGGTTAAATGGCTGTATCGGCACTCTGAGAGAGAAAAAGTGGGTTTTGAATCGCAGGTTGGGCACTCAGTCTCTAAAAGGTTCGCCATCACTGTTCTAAAAGTAATACAGAGGACCCTTGTATAACAAACAGTTTGTATAACATAAAATTTCTGCAACATAAAGAATTCCGGAGATAGGGGAAATTTGCTTAACATAATCGCCTATGGGGCGAATCTGTACAACATAAAAATGGGATCACTCTGTTTTCAATGCATTTCTATGGGAAATTTGTATAAAGGAAAATTTGCTTAACATAATTTCATTTGGAACGAATTAATTCCTTTATACAAGGCACCACTGTACTACTTGCAGGGCTTCAAGAAGGAAAGAGAAGCAAAGCACACTAATGTGGTTTGCATTCATTTTGCAAGTGACATTCCCTACTCTGTAACAACACCTCTATGAGAGAGGCCTGGCTGATACCAGTTCTGCCATGATAGGGAGGATGGACTGGTCAGCCCCAGGCAGCTGAGGGAAGGGCAGCATAACTTATTCCATTACTTAAATCTTACATTATATCTCCAAATATCCAGATGTAGGATACATTTTGGAAATAGAGCGGAATTCATTATAATATTTTAAATCTCCACGTCTCTCAGACTGATAATTAAATATTCCAGCACCATTCTTTAATTATTTAATTTTTTGATGTCTAGAATGCAATTTTTAATGCACCATGTGTACTAAAACGGTGTGAAAACATGGAGCTTAGACCTTGTTTGGTTGAATACACTTGGCTGCCATCGCTCAGATTCCATACTATTGCCTAAGATATAAACAAGCCACATCTCACCCTCTGACGAGCTAGCGCCACTTCAGTTTGAAAACAGAGACTAGTCAGAGAAAGACAGAATGTTGCATGGTTATAAGCTGCCCTCATTTTCTCTCCCTTTCAACCTCACCGTGGAGGTTAATACATTTTAAAACAAAAAACAGAAACAGAAAACCAGAAGGTTAATATTGGCTTTCACAGACTTCTTCATGTATTGTTCTGAGGCCCCATTCTTTCTTGCCCTTGCAAGTCATATCTGCTACACTAGTAAGGAAACTGAAGGAGAACTAGAAATTACTTTTTATTATAATTGCATTTTCACTTTTCTATAGTTAATTGGAGTTTCTCTGAAATTGAATACTAGAGCTTTAGACGCCCTGGGTTTAAAGCAGGGGAATGACTTCCATTGTAGGCCTGCTGCAATATAGTACACATTTTTTAGTGAACTACGGACTGAGCCAACAGGAGAGCATCTTTCTGAAAAATAATGACTCGCTTTTGCTTTAAAAAAAAACATATAATTTTCTTTTCTGAAGTCGGCAGAAGGTCTGCCAAAAATAAAAATAAAATAAAATAAAAAGCTACTCTTTATCTTAATTATTGCCACCAGTTCATTGTTGTGTGAAACTCCCTTTTCAGCAAGAGAAAACAAAACCAGTTTTCTTACATGATATTTCTAGTACAAATTCTTAATCCATATCCTCACCACTCAGGTGAGGTGACTTCTGAAGTAGCCTTTTAATGCCAGGAAGACCATCTGTGAGATTAAGAACATGTCCTTTTCCATGAAGTGAGCTTTGCCCATAATTAGTGCTCCGTACTTCTACACATGTCAGAATGTTACCCAGAAACAGCAGAGTGTCTGCATCATCTATTAGCCAGGGCTGGCCTGGACATGTAGCTAGTAAAATGGTTGCACCACTGGGGTGATGTGTGATGGTAAATGAAGGGAGAGATTTGTATCTGAGTAATACAGGAAGACCTTTAAAGTATGGGCTCCAGTGAAGTGAGAGGGATTTGGACTCCGCTTGAGGCAGCCATTTTTTTTGAGTAGGCATTTGTACTTCAAATCCTTGCCTTGCATGTCAAAGGAATGACTTTTGACACTCAACTTGGCTTATTGGACTATCCAAAGTATGCATGCCGTTTAAGGTGGGCAAATAATCGTGCAGGGTTTGCTTTTTAAAAAAGTCTCTATTTTGATGCCATGTATTGCTGTATAAATATTTGCCATGCAGTCCCACTCTCATGTCTGAAGAAGCGGCCTTGCTCATGAAAGCTCACATTAAAATACAGCAGTCAGTCTTGAAGGTGCCACACCATTTTTGTCATCTTTATTTTGTTTTGTTTTGTTTTTGCCTGACACCTCTAACTTGTGTTTTCTCAAATTCACAGAAACGACCAAATGGGCTTCGAAAGAGCTCCAGACTCACGGACTCAGGTTTGTTTCCTTTTGAAAAAACTACTTACAACTCTTGAGGTGCTACTGGAGGACAAGGGTTAGAATTCTTGGATGATTATTTGTACCATTTTGTTCTGGAAATTGGGACATACTGTATAAGTGCTTCCAGTCTAAGAGCCTGACATGCAAGTCATCTGAATGATAGAGATGTACAGTAAGACAGCATGCACCGTGGTTTTTGCAAATCTACTGTGTTGAACCATCTTGCATCTAATGAGTCAGAATATTCTACCCAGTTTTTTATCCAGTAACCTGGCATCAGATGTTCTTATCTGCTGCATTCATGTCAGTGTCGTGTTTGGTTTGATTGCTAATTCTGTTTTCAGTTATGCACCTTTCAGTTATAGGACACTGTCTCACAGGGCCGTTTAATCTTGCTCAGTTCTATAGCTGAAGTCCAAAAAAAAAAGCTGCCAACCTCCTAATCCCTTCCCTACCCATATTTTCAAGGGTGCAGTCATATGACTCATTGCTGCTGCTGTTTCAAGTAGTTCTCTGAAACTTTGTTTACATATCCACAGGCTTTGGGTTAACTCCTCCTATACCTTCTGCTGGCTAAACAGACTTTTAGGTTTTTTAAAACCTTGGTTTGTAGTCTTGCAAGGCAGTGTGCATGTTTCTGTGTTCTCAAGGTTGTTGTTTTTCTACAAGGCTAAGGTAACACAAAGTATGAGACGAAATGTCTCCAGACAAATGCATGTCAGAAGCACTAGCAGAGCGTGGAAATACCACAAATGTGCAGTGTCTTATTCAAACTCTTTGTTGAATTTAAAGTAGGCAGCAAGTGGCCTTCTAGTTGGAATACAACGCCCATGGTCCTTCACGTTTGGCAGTGCTGGCTATGGCTTTTAAGACATGGCAGTCCAACAACCTCCTGCCATGCATGATCTGCTCACTTCTGGTCCCAATGAATAAAACCACGTGGGAGTTCTTTCTTTAAGCATGGCAAAGATTTCCCCCCACTCTTCCTACCATACTCCTACTTTCCAGTAGTTGTCAGATAAGAGCTTTTTATTTGTTATTCTTAAAAAAAGAAGTTCTTTCTCATGGTTTAATTATAATGTATAATGCATACAAGACAAGTTATGAGTTGTTAAATGTTTCTAAATATAGGAGCTGTAAAAGCAACTTGAGTACAGTTTTGTATTTAATTTGAAAATAGAGTCACAGTCTGGAACCAACCAGTTCAAAAGACCTTCCCATTTGCAAGGAGGAGAGGTTTCTTGGGATTGTGTAATCAAAGAGGTGGAAGGGGCCTATACAGCCTTTGAGCCCAAGTACTGTACTGCATATCTTATAGGTGTTGGTGCTGTATCCCACTAGCATGAAATGCAGATGGTTAAAAATGCTTGGCTTCTCCCTTAAGTTTCATCATCATCATCATCATCATCATCATCATCATCATCATCATCATCAGTCATCTGGTGCATTTTGATTGCTAATTCTGTTTTCAGTTATGGCCTCATTGTGCTCTGGCACCTTTTTTCATTCTGAATGAACCACCACTCAAGTTGTAGTTCCTCTGTGTCCTCGTGACCTTCCAATAAGCTTGCATCCGACATTCTTGAAATGATGTATAAATGTCTTTTGTCCAGCAGATTCCCTGTATCTGTTACACCATCACTTAACAGTTTCAGGAAACACCCTTTTAGCACTAGGGAAGGGATGACGGAAAATCCAGGATGCCCGAGCAGGGGAATTGGAAGCTGGGAAAACTTTTATCCAGCACTGGGTGGCAGAGGGTTGGGGAGTTTGAAAGATTACTCTGCATGGCTGCAGCTGCTGTATCCTTGACAAGAATCTTTCAGCCAGTGAATGCAGAGAGTTGTGGTTGGTTCCTGCTGCAGTGAGAGGGAAGATGTTAACTGTGCACATTTATTGTCTCCACTTCTGGGAACTTTAGTCCTTAGGTATTGCTGCCAGGTGGTTGGTGGTGCTGGGGGATGAGAATAGGGTGGTTAAACTGCTGTTATATGTGACATCATGGGCTAAAGGGGTGGGATGACTCGAGTAAGGGCATGCAAGAAGTACGGTAATAGGGAAGACATTTAAAAATACTGTCCATCATTCCTTCAAGTTCTCACACCCTGTCTACCAAGAACTAATTATAACATTTTAAAGTTAGAAGTGTGTGTGTGTGTGTGTGTGTTCGCACACGTGCACACACACACATGTACATGCACGTGCACGTGCACACGAGATCCTTTTAAAGGTAATGTTGTTGCCAGCTGTATTGAGTCTGTTTTGGTAAATTGCAGAATATGTGTCAGTCAGTCAGTCAGTCAGTCAGTCAGTGAAATAAATGGATGGATGGATGGAAGGATAGCCTTTGGGCAAAGTTTCTTAAAGGGGGGTTCTCAACACAGAGGGAAGGTTGGTTGGAGAGGTTTATTTATTTATTTATTTATTTATTTATTTATTTATTTATTTATTT
>JAHTLZ010000129.1:14654678-14671219 GCA_023846285.1 Phrynocephalus versicolor
TTTATTTATTTATTTATTTATTTATTTATTTATTTATTTATTTATTTATTATTTTTAATGCTTACATACATCCCGTCTTCCAGGAGGAACTCCGGGCAGTTTACAACAAATATAAATAAGAACAGTAACAAAGTAATCAATAAGTGAACATCACAATATCATCACAATAAAACAGAGAAAGGGGGCAATGGCAGGATGGCAGAACAAAAAAAAAATAACAATTTCCAAACACCTCACAAAAAGCCAGGTTTTTAAGGCCCTTTTGAAGGCTGGCAGGGACTGTGCTAGGCGTAACTCACTTGGGAGATGGTTCCATAACACAGGACCAGCCACAGAGAAGGCTCAGTTGCAGGTCACCATTTTCCGAGCATCCCTGGGCATGGCCACCCAAAGTGAGTACACCCGCGACATTCTAGTTGGCCGGGCCTCAGTTGATCTTTGAGAGATTCGCTCTGCCAGGTATTCTGGTCCCAAGCCGTGGAGGGTTTTATAAATTAAAACCAGGACCTTAAATCTTATTCGGGACGCAACGGGTAACCAATGCAGGCGAGCCAGTACTGGGGTGATGTGGTCATATCGACGCACACCCACCACCAGTCTGGCCACCGCATTTTGTACCTGCTGAAGTCGCCAAATAAGAGTCAAGGGCAACCCCACGTAGAGAGCGTTGCAATAGTCTGTTCTCGAGATCACAAGCGCTTGCACTACCATTCTCAGGGAGTCCTCGTCTAGATGCGGACGGATCTGGGCAATTTGTCGAAGGTGGAAAAAGGGGGTCCTGGAAACGGCAGCCTGGGCCTCCATAGAGAGAGCCGAGTCCAGGACCATGCCCAGATTCCGGACACTGTCCACCAGCTGGAGGAAAACACCCTCCAAACTAGGGAGAGGGCCTCCGTATCTGGACGAAGGAGCCCCAAAGAACATCACCTTGGTCTTCTCTGGGTTGAGTTTGAGTCTGTTGGTCCTGGTCCATTACATAACCGCGTCCAGGCACAGGTCGAGGGTCTGTACAGCCTCAACTGCAGAGGTGGAGAAGGAGAGATAGAGCTGTGTGTCATCAGCGTATTGATGGCAGCAGACTCCAAATCTCCTAATGACCTCTGCCAGTGGCCTCATATAGATGTTGAACAGCATGGGAGAGAGAGCCGACCCCTGTGGGACCCCACAAGGGAGCATCCAAGGAGCAGACAACTCCCCCTCCCCAAGCTGCACACGCTGGGGATGGTCCTCCAGGAAGGATCGGAGCCAACTGAGAACCGTGGAGAGCCAGTCCTGCAGGATACCGTGGTTGACGGTATCAAAGGCCACTGACAAATCCAGAAGGACCAACAGGGTAGAGCAACCCCTGTCAGCCCCCTGGAGGAGGTCATCTTGCAGTGCGACCAAGACTGTCTCAGTCCCCCAACACGGCCTGAACCCGGACTGGAATGGATCAATGACATGTTCTTCCTCCAAGAATGACTGGAGCTGAATGGTGGCCACCCTTTCGATTACCTTGCCCAGGAAGGGAACATTGGCAATCGGACGGTAGTTTGCCAATTCGTCCGATGCCAGGCCAGGTTTCTTCAGAGTGGGCTTCACCACTGTCTCCTTCAGGTGAGAGGGAAAAATCCCTTCCCCGAAGGAGGCAGTGGAGATGACGGAAGCCCGCTCAGGTATGCTCCCTCCGGCAGATTTGATGAGCCAAGATGGTTATATTCAACCTGTCCAATGTAGTCCCCTTACTATAACCCAAGATATGCCTCACTTCTGGAATCTTAGGACACCAACTGCAGTTACTTTCACAATTTTCTAAACTTACGCACTCCAATATCAAACTTCTGTCTTGCTAGAAGTCACCAGGCCCAAGTACCTCCGTAAACGTGTATCGTTCCCTAACCAAGGTCTGCTTCACTGTTTGAGAACATAACCTAATTTTAGTTCTTGGCTCAACCTTTTTTATTTTTTGCTGTGTTGCCTGATGCCTAGAGATGGATGCTTTCACCTGGCTTGGAATAACATGCTGCTGGGCACAACTGCACTCTTGAGTACAGAGACCCAGCCCAATTATTGCTCATTTCTGTTACTGCCATTATTCTTTTGCTTTGTATATTTTTAAGTCCCTCAACTCTGCTGTTGCTCAATTGTCTCACGGGACTGGCAGAAAATCCCAAACTAAACAAGTTCCCTTAATTATTACTGAGCCCTGTGGGTTAAAAGTTATCATGTGCGAGTACAATAATTGCAGTTCTGGGCTCATATCATATTAGATCACTCAACAGCCGTAATTAAACTATAGCACTCTGTGCTTTCCCCATCCCATGTGCTTTCCCCCCTCACCACCACCGCAAAATGTTTTTGTTTAATGCTTGGATGTATTGTTCCAACTGTAGCACATAATGCCAGCTACAGTGCCTCTCCCCAAAGAAAGCATTAACTCTGCGTTGCAGGACAAGAACCAGCATGCCACATGCCTAGAATCAACTTTTTAAAAAATCCACTTCTTACCAAGTAACCCAAACACTACTTTTGTGCAGCTTGCCCTGGTCCCAGCAACAGTCTGGTTTTAGTCTGGTCGCCTGTTTGTGCTAACTGAAAGTCCAAGAGCTTCAAAGCCATGTAGCTACTGTAATACTTCCAGCCATTTGGGTTTGGAACAGGCAGTCCAGTCCTATGTAGTGCTTTATGTGGCAAAGGCTGTTAATATCTGAGATCCATGGAGGTACACCATCCTGGCTCTAGTATTAGGCAATGTGAGTGGCTGCCACTGGAATCAGTTTTCAACTGCTAGGAAAGGGCAGCAAATTGTTATTTGCTTACTTGACAACAGCTGCCTTTTTATTGTCATAAATGGGAAGGGGTGCTGTGGGACTTTCTGTCTCATCTGCCAAAAAGACTTGGTTGGCTTTGGGTATGATGCCTTTGCATTTCAATTGGTTGTAAGGAGTGCCATGTTATGTTCTGCCTCAAGCAGCAAAATGATCTGGGCTGGCCTGCCCTTGCCTTCTGATGAAAGCATACCCTGGACTTCCATTTTAATTTTTGCTGCCAGGGCCCATTTCTTGAAAGCTGTGCATGAGACAAGTCAAAGTAGATAAGAACAGCAGCAGTGATATCCTGAGGCTGCCTGCCTTGCTGCTGCCTCGAAAGTGGCAGTGAAGGCAGACACTGCATTCCAGCAGCCATCTTGCCGCTTCAGGGTGTAGTCAGGGAAAGGGCTGCAAATTAATGACTGCGTCAGCATATTGGTCTCTTCCCAGTCCCCTGTGTTGCCTCATGTGGGAAACCCTTGGAAAAAGTCTCCACTGCAGTGAATGAAGAATTATTTTCTCTGTGCAAACTGTGGGTGTTGTGGGGATTATCGGAACCATAATTAGACCACACTGGGTTGCTCCTACACCAGAGATCACTGCTCTGTGGTAAATGTGACAGGAGTTCCTTAGTCCCACCACAGCTTCTCCAGTGCAGTCATGTTTTCATGTTATGTACTGTAATCACATTGAATTTACCTGATCAGTCTTTCACTTAAGTCCCTGGATTTATTAGAGACTTCCATAGAAATACTGTCTCATTGGCTGTGATTTCTTAGGTTACTTTTTAACTTGCTGACTGGGCCCTTTTGGGAAGGCTCTCCTCCCTCTTGCCAATTAGAGGGTAGACCTTTATGCCTGGTATAAGCTCTGTACTTTATCTTAATTGAGTGTTTATAGGAACAAAATTGTGTGATATACTGGTGAGGTGAACAACAGTGGGAGCAAAGGTCACACCATGTCAAAGCAGAACAGCACTTGATATTTTCCCCTAGATTTGCTGGCATGTAAAGTGCAGTTCATGAAAGAACGATGAGTCTAGGCTACTGCAGTGCTTTCCCATTTGGTCTGCCCATGATAACAAATAAAGCAGTTGTTTCAGCTAAGTTTCAGCCTGCCGAGGGTGGGTTGCTGTATGCATGTTATTCCTGTTCTCCAGTACTGTATCCAGTAGAATGGCAGGTGCCTTGCCGTGTTCATATAAGGTGCTTTCAGTGTCCGGTAAATGTTGTTGAGTCAATATACTTGTGTGGTGTCCTTTTTATTCTTCTTTGTGACTTTTATCTTGTGCATTTACTTCGTGTGCATTTTCATTGGTAAGTGACATTCTACAACTACTTACAGATTATATTTCCGCCTGTGGGCATGGTATAGCCAGGTCTTTGCTATAGAGTCTGAAACCTAATGGGAGGAAGAATGGCTGAGCCTATGAAAAAGATGTGTGATTTCCCCACCAGTCACATAACTGAATAGTTAAACATTGGAAGAACCGTCTTAAACATGGTAGCCTCCAAATGTGTTGGAATGCACCCTCAGTCATTCCAGGCCAGTGAGAAGAAGTGGAGATGGTGAAAGTTGTACTTAAACAACTGGAGGATGCACCGGCATGGTAATTCTTTCCCCCATTGTCCTAGGTGTGAAAGGAAAGCTGTGTGACCCCTAACAGATAGTAATCCATTGAGTTCTGATCCTCCTATGTTTCCTCTGAAGACTTTGACAATGTAGCATTTGTGATTTCTATATGACATTAGCATCCTCTTCTTTCCCATCTTTCATTTTTTGTTTCATTACATCTTTTAAGGAGCTCTGCAGATTTCAAAAAATTGCACACAAATTATATGGGGGTTTGTTTAGTCCTAATAAAAATGAGAGCAAGTCAGTGTGTGGTATAAAGGGTAGAGTGTCTGATGGAAACTTAAGAGACTTAGGGTCCAGTCCCTGCTTGGCCACAAAACCTTGTGGGATGTTTGTGAGAGAGATGAAAATGGTAAATCCTTGGGCTAATACCTCAAAAACTCTGTGACGTTCAAATGTAACAGTATAATCCTACTCTGGATTTTAGATTTTCCCTTTTTTATGAACCAACATGCGTTATTTTATATTAGATCTTTTTTGTTTAAATGTTCCTTTCCCCTGCTTGTTCCAATATTATTTACGTATATCTGATTTGTTTCCTTCTTTACTCCCCAAACTGGGATTTGCAACAATATTAACAGTGTTCTCTTGTGCTTTTGGTACACCATTATAAAGTATTACATAATTAATGATACATTTATCAGATGTAACTAACATCACTATGTTTTTATCAGCCTTCAGAGTTCGTAGTACAATAGTTTGCATGAATACAGCTGGGAGTCCCCCAAATTATAGACTCATATGAGAACATGGCAGGCAAATTTTTTCTGGTTTAGGAGTTGGATTGTCCATGCCAAATATTTGGGAGGCCACAAGAAATGGGTGAGACTTCTGACACATAATGTAGTAAGGAGTGTAGTTTCTCATATCTGCATTTCTACTCTCCTTTGCTTGCATTCTCTCTCTCTCTCTCTCTCTCTCTCTCTCTCTCTCTCACACACACACACACACACACACACACACACACACACACACACCATCTGAGACAGGTCCTTCCCACTTAGTTATCCTATCCTCCCCCTGCAAGTAATCATGCTCAATATTTCAACCCCATTCTCCATCCATGATCCACACCTGTCATTTGGCTATTGAGAGACCTCATAGCTTGTGGGTTGAATTAACAGTAGCTCCATACTGTGGGTTACTCATGTGTCCTATAGAGTTTTTTGCTTCTTTCTTGTTTGAAGTCAGTAGAATCCTTTGTTCATTCAGAGAAGGAGTTATGAAACAAATATTATGAAGCATTGGGAATTCTCAGTGTAAACAAACAGAAGAGCTAAAATTCTAAAGAGATTTATTTATTTAGTGGTATGAATATAAATTTGGAAGGGAGATGTATTAAAATTTCATGTTTTGTTGACTTTTAGTAGTAAAAAATGTAAATGCTCATTGGGTTTATTGTTGCAATACATATACTGTATCTAAATATTGATGGAGGTGAGAAGAGAATAGCTGCCTTCTGCATACTTTTAGAGTAGTAGTTCCTTTGGTGCAGATGTTCTTGAACTGCAACTCCCAGAAGCCTTCACTAATAGCTCTGCTGGCAAGGGCTTCTGGGAGTTGCAATCCAGGAAACCTGGATTACCCAAGTTTGCAAACCACAGCTCTGGAGCATTCCATAGAAATGAACTTCCATCAAGATAAAAGCAATTACTTGTGCAGCCTCACTTCCAGATTTTTTATTAGATGAGAACTGCAGGTTTGACAGAGTGGCCAGAGTGTCAGACTGGGATCCAGATTCAAATCGCAATTGGTCATGAAATTTACTGGGTGTCCCTAGACCAGTTGGACTCTCATAAATCTGAGCAACCCCACAGGGTGGTTGGGAGGAGACATTATGAGGAGGATGCCATGTAACAGTATTCTAAATTCGGCTCACTGGAGGAAGGAATTGAAGAAATACAAGAAACCAGCAAACATTAGTAATTCCCATGGTTGTAATAATAGTAGTAGTGATTTTAACACCCCCCCCCAAAAAGGAAAAGAAATGCAGTCCCAAAACACTGGAAATAAGCAGAACCTGTAGTCTTTCATGTGTTCATAAATGAATTTCTAGTGTTTGGCCAGACTGTCAGCAGTTGCTATCACCAATGTGTCCTGTTTCCTGCAAATCATTCCATTTTTCTGCCCGTGACCTCCTTTAAACTCAGTACAGTTTCTTATATAAGTGTTATGTGCAAGGGGTCCCCCATCTTTTTTCTATCAACAAGTTTCTCCTGAGCAAGTTCTCTGTAAAGGGAAAGAAAACCCCAGAGACATTTCCAGGTGTTATGCCCTTGAAATGCTGATGAAAAGAGCTGGTGAGGAAGCAAATCTTCCTTTAGCTCATGATAACGCCGGCAATAGAAGCAGGATCATATGTGGTAAATGGTACTAACAGGATAAAAGAGGTGATTCTAAATATGGATGGGGAAAAATACTTTACTGCACCCAAAGGACAACCGGGTCCAGACCCACGAGACTGGCGCAGGCGCGCTCACTGAGGGTGGCCACACCCAGAGAGGCGCGGAAATCGCGCACCCGAGACCGCGCCTTCTCTGTGGTGGGCCCCACGCGCTGGAATCATCTCCCCAGTGAGCTGCACCTGTTGGAGTTCCTGCCCGCCTTCAAGAACGCCTTGAAGACCCACCTCTTTAGAGAGGCCTTTGGCGACCTTCTTAATTAGTCTGTTTTTTTTTAATGCCCGGGCCCTGCCGCCATCTTGCCTCATCGCTTCACTTATGCCTGCCTTGCTTTCTTTTTTCTTTTGTTTTCTGCTTTATTACTTGTTTTTATTGCTGTAAGCCGCCCAGAGTTCACTTTGGGAAGATGGGCGGGATACAAGATAGATAGATAAATAGATAGATAAATAAATAAATAAATAAATAAATAAATAAATAAATAAATAAATTCAGTGTATATTTCCCTTCCATCTCTAATAAAATAGAGGTACTGGTGTCCCCACTGTTTTGTAGATAGGAAAACCAAGTCTAATGTTATGTTCAGTGATTGTACAGTCCCATCCAAATTAGCCACATGCCTTTTAGATCAGCCTCTTTAATCCTGCCATGTATTGCAGGGGCTAGAAGAGTATCAGACAACAGTGTTTACACTGATAAGGTCCTGGCACTGTAATTAAGCTCAGGACTGCATTGCATAGTTTTACCTTGAGATCATGCCCTCATAAGCAGCAGATGAGCTGGAAAAGTTCCCCCCTCTGCCCCGCTTTTGCTTCTTCAAACTGTACAGAAAGACTTCACAGTGTTTAGAAAACTGACATGTCAATAAGGAGACTGGGCTAGTACAGTGGTACCTTGGTTTACGTGTGCCTCGGTTAAAGAAAACTCAGTTTAAGAAAAGAAATGATTGGAAATGGGGATACTGTACTTCGGTTTAAGAAAAATTTTCAATGGAATGTCCTGTTTAAGTTTTTTTTTAAATAAGGCATTAAAATTGATGTGTGATATTTGCATGATCAATAAATGAGGATACCTCAGTTTAAGAAAATGTTAAATGGAATGACCAAGTTTGCCTTTTTTTCTGACCTCCGGAAAGGATTACTGTATTTCTCGCTCCATAAGACACACTGGACCATAAGACACACTTAACTTTAGAGGTATGTAAAAATACCTCTTAAAATATTCATACATACATACTGCAGTCCTGGTACATGTCCAGCCCCAGTTTATTCTCCGGCCATGCTGCTCTTGGGAGGCCTGGAGCAGCATGGCTGGAGAGTAAAATGCAAAGACAAGCCACCCAACCCTGCCCAGGTCTCCATCCTGGGAAGCCTCCGGCCCTTGCAGATTGCTCCCTCCCCTGGATTCACATTCTGCCTGTCTTGAAGAGTGGCTCTGTGGTCATCATGGTGGGTGGTTACTCTCTTGCCCATTTCTCATCCCTAGGTCTTTGGTAGGGCTGTTCACTCTCCCTCTTCTATTCTATATTTCTTTATATTTACATTTTTATTTAGTTTGTTTTCACAATTCTTATTTTTTCAAACCACTTCTAGTCATGGGGCAGCTAGTCAAGTGTGTATAGGGCTACAAATTGCACATGATTATTGTCACATTAGAAATACAGAATAAAATTGAGTTGTTAGTCCCAAGCAGAGCAGATTCCGCAGCCAAGTGCGTAAACCATGGTGTGGCTTGGGACTTCTAGCCAACTTCTTTTGTGAATTTTGGCATTTTGTGTGTAGAGTATTTTGTGTGTATACCCTTATATCAAAACAATTTTCTTATGAGGAAAATTGTTTTGATATAAGAATGTTTTGGTTTAGAAGTACATTTCCAGATCAAATTATGCTCATAAATCAAGGTATTACTGTAGGTCAAGCCTGCATAACACCTTGACTGTGGGTGACCTGTGGGGCTGTTTAAAGTAGACCGCCAGGTCCCCACCAGCCTCCTGCTCTGCCATAAGTGGTGGCGTGTTGGAGGTGGAGTTGCCCAGCCAACCGCCCGGATGTTTTGTCCAGATTTATTCCCTTACCTGCCAAGTCTCTGCCCTCCTAATTTGGAGCACTGTCGATGGGATCTGGATGTGTTCCCTTCCCTGCTGAGTCTCCACTCTCCTAATTTGGAGGACCTGCGAAGCATGTGCGCAGGCATGCTTCTTAAAGTAGACCACAGGAATGTTCAGGAGTTCAAAGAGGAGACCGCGGGAACGTTTGGAAGCTAAAGGTAGACTGCATACTGTTCAAAGTTGGACAGCCCTGCTGTAGATGAAACTCCACATAAAGAATAATGCAGATTAGATTATGGTTTTGCCACTGCACAAGGTTTAGAATGGCTACTGCTAGCATAAATGGTTAGGGCCAGAGAACTGGATAGTTGGCATTATGCTTCCAGAGTCATTTTTTAGGCATTTTCTGAGTCCACTGAGTTGAGTACTTTCAAGACTGGAACTTTTTCTTCTGCATGTTAAGGCTCAAGTTAGCTTCCAGTGAATCTTACAGTGCAAAATTTTCACTTTGAATGTAGCAGAGAGTATGCTGATAAACTGAGCCCCATTGTTTTTTTTTCTTGTGCTGTTGAACAAAATCATATACCTCATGTCTAAAAGGAAGGCCTTAAAAGGAAGGTTTTAGGTAAGATCTGGTGCAAAGTGTTGAGTTTTTTTGTTTTGTTTTGGCGGGGTCTTTGTGTGGGGCGACATGTTAAAGAAGCATGTTAAAGATCACATCAGTTGTTTTCTTTGTTTTCTCTTGTTAGGAATCATGTTAAATTGCCCATATTGTATTTTAGATAACAGGACAGAAGGGGGAAAGGTCCTGTGTTCAGAATTATGATAACAGTTTAAGGGAAATATAAGACCAAGTTATTGGTGCTCTGTTTAACACACATGTGCTTTAAGCACACCAACTGCGTATAATGTCTATTCTATGTTTTGCTGCTTTATATCTGATTGTATTTTTGTCTTCTGGCGCATGTCGCCAACTGTAAGCCGCTTAGAGTTCAGCAAGGAAGATAAGCGGGGTATAAATATAATAAATAAATAAATAATAAATAAAATAAATAAAATAAATAATTCCCATATATTGTTCCTCTTCTTTAACTGCCAAATCAAATTATGATTGTTCGTCTTATGGATAACTTTGTTAGGATTTGAGGGTAATTCCCCCTTTTGTTTTGTTATCTTTATCTAACAGAAGGCAAAATGCAGTAAAGTGAGAATAGTATTCTTGGAGAAAAACTTTATTTTATTCAACTTAGGCATCTGAGATGAGGTGGGGTTCCCACTGCTTGTTTTTCCATTGCATCCTTCCAGTTCTCCCCCTCCTCCTCTGCTCTTATCTCATCCAAGTTTCTTCTTCCTGCCTTTTCCTCCTCTTTTATCTTTTTTCCATTCTCCTCTTCTAGGGATTTCCTTCCCTTATCACATTTTTCTTCCTTCCCCAGTTCCTGTCCCTCTCATAACTAGGTTCTCTTCCACATATATTTTAAAATGATTATTGTTTCCCCCTCCCCCCACTCCCCAGTCAACAAGATCATTTGATGCGTGATGGCCTGCCTGTATGGTCCTTGCAGTCCTTGTTGCCCTCCTTACAATAGACTTTTGTGTGTTTACTATGTGAGGAAAATCGACATCCTTAATCTTAAAGAAATACAACCCGCCCCCCAAGCAATGAATAGTTTATAATTCATCTTGTGATTCAAGGTTTGCTAATGGTGCCTACATATTTATCCCTGATAGATCTATAGTGAGGAATGGCTCCTAAAGCCTATCTCTTCCTTGTCTCCGCCACGTAGCCTTTTCACCCTTTGCCAATTAGGAACTGTAGGCCGAACAGATATGAAGTCCCAGGTATTACCGAGGGCGTCAACTAAACCTTTGGTCTTAAGCTGCCATGCCCTCTGTGCTCACATAATGTGCAATTAAGTTTGCTGCTGGCAGTACAGGTAGGTAAAATAGCTTCTTGGAAAGCATGACTAGGTCATATGTACTTTATAACCATTAACATCTAATAAATAATCGTTCAGTGACTGAAATTGGAGCTACACGTAGGAGGAATGAATGAATTTGTCTTTTGCTAGTTAGTTACATTTTAAGCATGGTTTGTCCAGAGTTCCATTTTGTTCTGTTTCTATGTCAATCTGTACATTTTGTTTTCACCCACAATACATATTTAAACACAAATGTTTATGTATTTAAACAGACAAAATGAAATCACAAGCTCAGAAATGCAAAATCTATCGCATAGTTCAGTTCCTAAAGCTTTGGATCAGGCCATTTGCAAAATTTGAACTCCTGCCTGTCAGCCATACATTTTGGATGCATGAGGATGAGCTAATTAGGATTGAAGAAAAAGGCATTCTGCATGTGCTGTTGTCACCAATTCAAAAATAAAGCATTCACATTTACATTAGTTTCTCATCGGAAGCCCAGATTCTGATTAAATATGGCACAGTATCAAAGAGCAAATGGAAACATTACAAATGGGGAAAGAGCCCTGGAATGAGATTTAGGATTTTATGGCAAAAGGCTCTTTAGTTTATTGCACCATGTATCTGTGTAATTGGTGTTGTGTGGACTTCCTTTAGTGCCTGAAGTAAATAAACCAGTAGCAGCTCCAGTAGTGTTTAGAATAAAGGTCTGGTAAATAATGCAAGATTATAACATTTCCCCTCCCTCCAGAATTGATGGTTAAGTTAAGCTCTATACCTTTGTATATTTTTAACAAATATGAATTTAATGTGGAATTTAATGTTGATGTAACTGAGTGGCTGAGTACATTGTCCCTGTTCAAGCTAATGGAAAATAATGTTGATTGAATTGGCCGTGATGACACATTTTATATCTTATTCCTATCTTTACTAAAATAGCACAAGCCTTATGCTTATTAACAAGGTGAGGCGGATGCATCTTCCCCCTTCCGAAACTTTAAAGGTCATGAATAATGCATGTTACCTCCAGAAATGCTGCTTGTGTATCTATAATCAATACAGGCAATTTCCAAATGTCTGGGTGTGCTGAAATCTCAGGTGGACACATGGTGCATGAGTCAGAGATTTTCTATTTACTGGGGCAGCCTTAACATATTCTGGAGGTGTCGATGCTGGTGGTTGAATGGACATTGAATGTAGAGGTGAAACATGTTATTTAATATGTTCCTCTATAACTTTAGGAAGACATGACAAAACAGTGGTTATGCTTAATTTTCATAACCTGTGGTCCATGAAGCATTGTATTTGTGTTTCTGTTTGTTGTCTAAATCAAGGGCATCCTTGTAACCACATAGGACAGGACAATATACACTCAATATTCCATACTACAAGCATATACATGTTGATTGTTATTTTTTAACATGGCAGTTGCAGAACTTGGAAACATTACCTTTTGGGGTACAAATGTTAGAATCCTCCAGTTGCCATGGCCAGTTGCCATCGGCAGATAGGGGATTGTCAGAGTTGTAATCCAAAAAGAGCACTTGCAAACTCTGGGAGAAGATCCTCCCCCTTTATCTTAAAATAAGATCTTTAAATACAGTCAGGTTTTTTTTTTTGAGGGGGGATAGTGGTATAGCATATATGCATATATGTATGTAGACTTGTTTAACTGATCTGACCAGTTTACTGGCTCTTGCAATGAAAACAAAACAAGAACAGTAAATAGCACAACATTAAAAACAAATAAAATATACAATTTAAAAATTCAGTCCAACAACGGTTTACAAGCATAATCTATTCTGGAATCATGCTTGTAAACCAAAGCATTCATATATCTAAATAAATTTCCCCATAGGGAATAATGGAAACTTAGAAGATTCGTTCTGGGGTCCCAGTTTTCATTATTTCTTATGGGGAAATAAGAGGCCAGTGGCCAGGCAAAATGCTCGCTGGCAGCCACCATGGCCAGGATCCAGTCGGCAGAAACAAAGCCGGCAGGCGGGTGAAGGGGCCAGCTGGCAGCCTAACCGTAACCCTAACCCTAACCCTAACCCTGACCCACCACACCACCAGGAGCCAAGCCGGCCAGTGGGACCAAAGCGGCCAGCTGGCTCTTTGACCACTGGCTAGCTTTGCTCCGGGTGGTATGGTAGGCTTTGCTCCCACCAGTGCTACAGGAGAAAGACAAGGAGCTGTCCAGGGGCCAGCTGGCAGTCCTTCGCCCACCACACTGCCAGGAGCAAAGCCAGCCAGCGGAAGCAAAGCCACCATCCAACCTTTTGACCACCAGCTGGCTTTGCTCTGGGCTTTGTGGCAGGCTTTGTTCCCGGTTGAGGGGGGGGGGCTGAGCTGAGACGCCTCACAAATGTTCTCCAAACTCCCCTTGGCTCTTTGAGAGGAGAAGGCGCTGCAAAAGTCTGCACCTTTCACAGGGGAGGGTGAGAAAGGTGAATTGGCCCTTTGCCCACTGGCTAGTTTCACTCCTGGCAGTGCAGCAGGCGAAGGGCCAACTGGCAGCCATTGTGGCAAGAAGCTGGATGGCGCCGCCAGCAAAGAGCCAGCCAGTAGGTGAAGGGTTGGAGGCCTCCCTAGCTGGAGCCAGAGCTGGGACATAGCTTGAAGGTTGCCACAGTAGCAGTGAGGGTGAAGCCTTGGGCTGCAGTGATGTCTGGTGGGTGCAACAGGATCAAAGCTTAGGGCCACAGCAAGAGTTAAGTCCGGGGCCACCACAATGCCCTATGGCTATGCCAAAAATGAAGCCCGGGGCCATGGCAAAGCCTGGAAGCCACTGTAGCCCTGTTTGCTAATCTGAATTCTCACCTACAATTTTTTTTCTAAATCACATCTTGAGAATACTAAATATGATTTGGATTGAAATTGCAAGTTACCTGTAACTTATAGTTTGACTTTTTGACCCACCTGCAAAGACAAGGAATTGTCAGAGAACTGGCAATATTTTTGGGCAATATTTAGTAAACAAAGAAATCTATACAGTATAAAATTTCCTCAGAACATATTAGGAAACATGTAAAAGAGTATAAGTGTTGTTGGGAGAGGAGGCCCCTCACACAGGGTGTGGTGTTTGTGTTCATTCGCAGTGTATATTGTATGAAGTCTGCATAAACATCTTTGAGATATGAAACTCTGGAAAGGTGACTTCTTTTGTAAAGCCACTTAGATATCGTACTACCAAATTCTGGGCTTTCCAGATTTTGGAAACTGGAAATCACGAGAGAGCATTGCCAACCAGGATGAAAACCTCTTTCAGGCATGCGTATGAGAAAATAAAAATAATCCCCCAAACCTCCACCGCTGCTGCTATCTTCATTTATACCTAGTTTTATTTTTCCTGGTGTTCAGTGTGGCCTGGGCAACCATGACAGCACCAGGCTGTCATAGGATGACTGGACCAAACATAGGAACATTCAGTGACAAAAATGTCAGAGTTTGGCGGTGGTGATGATGGTGGGGGAGGATTGTGGAATTGTAGCCTATATTTCTGGCTTTTCCAGACAGACAAAATGTTAATCAGCTATCGGCTTTCACTGTTACTGAGATGATTATTGGCTCATCAGCTTGAGAAAGCCAAGAGGCTTTTCACCTGGAAACGCTACTCCTGGGAAAAACAGCAGCAGCAGCAGTCTTGTGGTATTGCCAGATCTCTCTCTCCCCCCTCCCCGCTTTTGAGTGTGGGTGGCGGTGGTGGAGATCGTGCATATTCTGCTCTAATGTCACAGAAGCTTGTCTTTTAAAAACTGTCATATGCATTGTCTATTATAGCAATTATTCTAGTGAATAGGAATACAAATACGAAATCTTTAATACGTCTGTAGGCCAACTTACTCTAGTGATTTTTTTAAATCAGAGAGCTTATTGCAAAGGACGGAATGGGTTGCAAATAATCCGAGAACACTTTCACCGTCATCTGAGTGTTTTACACCCTTAGTCATATGTTCCTTAACGACTTCCAAATGAGTCTGTGCACGTCTTGCAGGCACGCACAGTAAACATTTAAGGTAAAAACATCACCTGATGTAACCTTCCCTTGCTCAGCAAATAGTGGCATGTCGAGGTGGCTTTGTTTGGGCTTGAAATACTGGCCTAGCTCTTGCAAACAGCCAATGAGGGCAGATAAGTGAGAAAGTCTCTCGTTCACTTTTCATTCCAAATGTATCAAGTTGCTACTTCCTGCACCTGAGGACAAATGAGAATGTACTTAGTATGTCGACAGGTACTTTCACTCTTAGTAATGGCGCAGTCCACAAGCAAAAGTTCACTGGAAAATATTTACATTTGGTAAAGTAGGTATACATTGAATATGGTTTCTTAGTTATTTCCAAATGAATCTGCATTTGTTAAAGCATGGGTTTCTTCAAAAGCTCTGAAAGGTAGCAGTGCACCCAAATACTGTGACCATAGATAATGTCCACCTTCCATAATGTTGCACATCCTGTTCTGGGCACTCCGTAAGATCCTTTGTTCTGCTTTCTGCAACAGACTGCCGTGGCTGCCCTATTCAGAAAGCCATGCCTTTCTGTTAAACCTTCAAAAGTTCGAGCACTGAGGGCATGGATGTAGAGCAGTGGTTCTCAACCCGTGGGTCCCCAGATGTTCCTGGACTGCAGCTCCCAGAAGTCTTCATCACTAGCTGAGCTGGCCAGGATTTCTGGGAATTGCAGTCCAGGAACATCTGGGGACCCAAAGGTTGAGAACTGCTGATGTAGTTTTTTGAACAGCTGAATAAGACAACTGGCATTTGAATTGGGGGAGGGGAAGCCTCCGGGGCCTTCTGCAGTAGCTAGAAAGTGGATTAGATGTGGTTTGAATGATAAATTGTTAGGAAATAATTGCCATAATCCTATACTGAAGGTGGTGCTTTTCTCATTTTTAAATATTTCCTTGTTAACTTGAAAAAAATCAAAATGATTGGTACTATCTGTGTCAAGATCCTTGTTTTCATTAGAAGCTACCCTTTTCACATCATCATTCCCCTAAGAAGCAAGTACAGTAATGGGAACAAGGAGTGCTATACTGGAGTTACCTGTATTTTGTTTGTAAAGTGTAGTTCAAAGGTTAGATTGCTGTCCAAATCCAATAGCACTTAAGGAAAACTGAGATTTCTCTCTCTCTAAATGGTTATGGCAGAAATATGGAGACACTTGTGATTTCTGTCATCTTGGGCCTGTTTTATTTTATTTTTTTGGTGAGTCACCGGTGAGATACATGTAAGCTTGCAGAATTTTTCCGTATCAGCGTCTGAAGAATTACTTCATCATATTTATCACTCACCCACTTTCTTGTTTTCCCCTCTAAAATTAGAAAGATAATCTTACAATATAGATCTTTTACAGGGCTAGAGCTCTCTATGCTTTCTCAGGTGATGAAATTGACTTGTGCCCGAAGAAAAAATTAATGACAGAACAGATCTGTGCTAATGAAAAAAAAAGCCACAGTATTGTTTTCCATTTAATTGTACATTCTGTGCTTTTATGAACTAAGCAGCAGCCTAAAGAAAAATATTTTTTTAGCAATCCCCCTTCCTCCAAATAATAATCATACAGAGAAGGCCTAAGGGAGATGAGGTGAAAACACTATCCTTTCATTATTGTTCATGTGCAGTAAGCTGTCAAAACATGTTTGGATCTTTCTCCGCCCTAAACTAGTTGTTGGGAGGCAATCAGGTTATTGAAAACTTTCATATGTTTTCTCCTCGAGTTTCACAGTCTGAGCATTTGCTTGGCACATT